>JAVSCE010008990.1:0-76392 GCA_032199065.1 Smutsia gigantea
CACAGCTAAGCAGCAATAAGCGTAAGTACAAGTGTAGATTGTTGGAGAATTCTGGAAGGTGGTGGTTCTCAAACAATAGTATCACCTGGAAACTTATTAGAAACGTAAATTCTCAGCTCTACCCATGACTTTCAGAATCATAAACTCTAGAGGCAGACCCGGCTCTCCAAGTGCAACTGACACATGTTGAAGTTTAAGAGCCACTGTTTGATAACCATAGTTACATTTGTTAAAACATCCATTTAACAAAAAGCTATGGCTATTTTTCACGATTCTGAGTTCTAGCTAATTGCGTGCCGTATTTCAGCAGAAAGGCTTAATTAGAATCAGAGAGAAAGCTTTCAATCTACTGAGACATAAATGGATAAAGTTAAAAACAGAACATGCTTGTGTTGATTATAGTGTGTCAAGTTTTCAATATAGACGACAGAAGTATTCTTTTCAGATGATTGCGACTGAGATTTGTAAAGGATGTGATGTGGAATCAAACTCACATAATGCTAGCATTTTTTTTGTTCTACAAAGGGAACAAAATGATTGTAATTTTGATATTCTCACGGAGGTAGTAATTGGCTCCACATCACAGAGTGCCTTTTGAGTAGTTAATAGTGATATAGCAAGTACCTACATACATACATGTATTTGTTTATATTATTATATAGGGATTTTATTTTTGTATATTTTTATTATAGCATTCATATTTTCTGCATTTTCTAAATTTCTGTAATTGCATGAAAATCAAATGAAATGTCAATATAGTATTTCCCTTTTCTACCTCTATTATGCATAGACTTTTAAAAAAATGGTAATATTCAATAAATAAATGAGAGGTAAAAGAAAAAAAAATGAGTCAAAATACTCCAAAGTATTAGATACATGAGTGATGAAAAATATGATAAAAATGGTAAATGGTTTAATATAAAAGAATAAAGAGCCTGTTTACATCTATATATATTAAGGAAGATTGGGTCTGGTTCTTACTCTGACACTCATTTGGTATGGAAATTTCGCAAGGCCATTTAACTTGCTTCTCTTCCAAAAAAAAGAGGTGGAAGAAGTTAGATAAGATGATTCCTAAAATATCAAGGTCTAAAATGATATATTTATATCAAATATTAGTGTAAACTAAATAATAAATCATCTACAAAGGAGACCCAGTTCAGATAACCTGACATGTTGCAACATTAAGTCCTCGTGGGCTTATTGAGCATTAGTAAGTGTGTTTACTCAATTCCTGATAGATTTTTCTGCGGAGGAAACATGTTTAATTATAAGGGTCAAATAACAAACCTTGTTTCTAAGACGAGTAAGTCTCTTCCAGATATTATATGTCTATTTACACAGTTATTTAGTACAGAGAAGCCGGCTCTGCTGTAGATTTACATCTGAGCCAGAAAGAACTATATGGCAGTCACTTCACCTTTTAAATCGACTTGAAGATTAATGCCTAAACTGTGTATCACATATATTGAATAAGTCATTTGAATCTTAAGGACTTCAATGAGATGTTTGAATCAGTTCAGAAGTCTTATTACATTTTCCCAGAAGCTATTATTACTCAGCTACATGTTTTATGAAGTTTTCTAACCTTTTAATTATCAAAATTAAAATGGAAGAAGTGTAAACATTAAATATATAAAATATATTATAAAACTCAAAAAGGAACTGCTTTCTGATTTGTGTATGAATTTGAGTTAATAAACATTCTTTTTCCTTCTTTTTCCTATGGGGGCATTTGCAGACAGAGGCAGTCTCATTTACCAAACATACTGGGTAAAGTTACTTGATTGAACCAATAATATATTATTATTTATATAATATTCACAATATATTTTTACAGGCTTCATGGAAAATTATGTGAGGATTAGCACTATTTATGTAGTGTTCCGGAAACTTGGGAAAGAAATCAAAACCAGTGCCTTCAAATTGCTCTCTAGTTTTCTAACAGCCATTTGGTGAGCCAGAATTGTCTCTGACAACTGGAAATACATTTCAGGAAGAATTTTTCTTTCATGTTAGGATCGATAGAAATGCAGTCTGGAAGATAAGAAATAAAAATATTGTTTACCATGTCCTTTAATTTTAAAAACAGCAATAGTGGGCAGTATATTGAGAGAGTGTTCAGCAAGTTCTAAATTTAAGGTCTACTCTTTTAAGGTCTGTGGTTATATGGCCTTCTGGATACATGCACCCAGTGAAATTTATGCACTGAAATGACTTTTTCATCCTATTGCTTTGCATCATGCTAAGTTTTCTAGACACTCATTATTTTGTTAAATTTCTTGAAGCTGTACTACAATAGATTTCTATGGAATCTTTTTGGTTATTCAGGCATCCTAGTTTCTCACATTCCCTTTTAGACAGTTATCTTGTATTTTGTCTCAGATGAGTGGAGAGGGATACTTTGGACCCTACTCCTTGCTGTTCTAAGTGGTTTAAGGTGATGTTGAGCAAACTGCTTAGCAGCAATTGATCTGTGTGCACCATGACCCAATATGGGATTCGAGGAAGTTAACAGGGAATAAATAGAAGACAGAGAAGGCAAATCAGAACCATTACTTTGAAGCCTTTTTAAAAACATATGGAACTTAATATAGCTTTGTCATCACAACATTATTATTTAATTATTAAATCACTCCTTCAGCAAGCATTTACTCAGCATTTAATACATGCTATGGACTTCAGTTTGCCAAGAATACTTAGGCCATAAATAAGGTTTACTTATTAATTGAATTCTTATGGATGAGTTTAATTCTGGTGACAGACATAGAAATTTGATTTGGTTGAAATGCCGTGTGAGGTACTTCTCTTTCAAAGGGCATAGGAAAAGATATCAATTCCAGATTTCACACACATCCTTTGACAAATTGGAGAAGAATAGAATATAAAGGGCTAAATGGGTTTGCTCTACTATTGACTGACATATTTAACTTTCTAAGGGAAAATGTACATACCACTGGAAATTCAAATTTAATAAACTCAAACTCATGACCTACTATTGTCTCCTCCAAACACATCCCCTATATTGGTAAATGATACCACATTCCACCTACCATTCCAGCCAGGAGACTGAAAGTCATCCAAAATTCTCCATGCTTTGCCATCCCTGTTCAGTCATTCAGAGTCCCGTTGATTCCATTTCCTAAATATATCTTGAGTGTACTTCCACTTGTTCATTTCCTCTGCAGTTTCTGCTGCTATTATAGCCTCAAATATATCATTTTCATCCCCTCATTTCTTTTCTCACTTGATTTTGTTTCCCCCTGTCTTGCCACCTTTTACCATATCGGGCTCATTTAAGTCTCAGCTCAGCTGTTGTCTCCCTCGGGCAGCATTTCCTGACCCCTTTCCAGGATGGGTTAGATGCCCCCTCATCTGTACTCTCTGCATCTATCATCCTTGTATATTGTAATTATTTGCAATACTTTGTAGTTATTTATTCATTTATCTTCCCCAAATAAATTGTGAAATTCACTAGGCAGGGGCTGCAACTATCAGCTTTGTATTCTTAGCACTTGTTCCTTGTCTCACAAAGAGCCAACAATAGTTGTCTTTAATGAACAATTGACAACTCCATATACATGGAGCGTTGCTCTATTGAGTAATGCACACATTACACATACTCCCAGTAATGACTCATCAAAGATGCTGCTAAAATATTTGAGAAGGGGCTGCAAAAAAAGAGTTTTTGTTTTTACTCTGTGGCCCTTCCCAAAAATATATTATCAGAAGAAATCTTCCATTTTTTACTCCACATAGGAAATTTTTCAAAATTCTGTTGTGATCACCTTGCTATGGGATATGTGAAAATAAAGCATGTGGAAGTTTGTATATGGGATTACTCATTAATGTTGGTTGTGGTATTTCACCTAAGAAAAGAGAAAATTATACCATGTATATGTGTGATTATCGAGTAGTTTGGGCCTGGACTATAAAATGCACTGGAGATCATTTTCACTTGATTAGCACCACCTGGCACAAGTATATTTGAGTTATTAAGATTTACTGAACTACATTATGCTAAACACTCTCCATCACATCCTGATCCTTTAACTGGGTATTAGGAAAAAATGAGACAATAGGAATGAGTCCCTACTACAGAGTAAGCCCAGTGAGATTCAATCCTTATTTTAAAGGCCAAGGCACTGGTTAAAGCATGGGTAGGGATGGAGAGTTTGTGAGAAAGAGAGCACAGTGAAATGTTTGAACCTTGATGGGTTTGTCTAAAGTAGTCAGGCACGGCCCCAAAGGAACCATTGTTTCCATCATGTTTGTTACTGGTCACATCAATCTCAGCTCCTGAGCTTGAGAATATTCTGTTCTGAAACCAGGGTTGTGAGACTAGAAGACGTGCTGATTAATATTATTTATCTTTTCTATTATGCCCAAATAAATAGAACCATTTTCCTTTCTTAAGATGTTTTGTGCTATTGAGAACTAAATTTGAGCAGTATATCAAAGAAAAAGAAAGATTCCACATGTTTGTTCATAAGAGGTATCTGAAACATTTTCCAGAATATGATTCAATTATTAAATATCAACCCTCCACTAAACATCTCAAAAATGTGAAACACTTCATCACAGGTTTGAGAAATATTTCCATATATGAGTATCCTTGTGTTGATCCACTAAATTGAAAAATAAAAAAGAATATTTGATCTAAGAGCATTGTTTTAAAAACTGAATGATATATTGAACATTACAAATAATATAAAAGCCTGTTTAGTCATAGGAGGAAGAAAAAAGGAGACTAAGTTCAAATCATTAAGGAAACTAGCATATTTCAGAATAGCAACAAACATATAAACTAAGCAATACGTTAACATGGGCGAAAACTGGATTCTTGTTAATTGTGTAATATTTTATCAGAGTAACTCACAAATTAGCCTGGAAATAGAAACCTATCTAATAGAGTTGACTTCTTAACTGGCAAGTGTCTAAAAAGCTTTTTCAGTTTTTCTTTTAATTTAGAAGAACCAGACCATCAGCTTCCTCTGTGGCAAGTAATAAAGCATTCTCTAGTGAATTGCTTTTGTCACCCTGAAAGATCTCAATTCGAACCTCATTCCAATCACTTTCCTAAATTAGTTTTTAGATTAGGTTGAAATTGGGAAGGAGGATATTCAATGAAAATTTTATACAATGGGTGAAAAGGAACATTTTTTGATTCTTGTGAACTACAAAGAGAAGAAAATCACTCTGAGGAAAACACAAAAACTAAAAATTATTACTTTTGGAGGAGTCTAAAACATATACTATAGAGGAAATACTTAAAGAAAATGAAATATCTAAATAGTGGCTAATAAATCTGTTTACACTAACCCATAAGTAGAGCTTAGTAATTTCAAATGAACTATTTATATTTTTCCTTTTTCTCTTAAGAGAGAGGACTTCTATAGGATTCTCAGAGTATGTGATTCTTCTTTCAACCAGCTGAGAAAAATTGTGCCTGTCACAGACTGATTCAGACACTACTAATGGGACTCTGCCTGATTGATTAAATTGGCTAAGGAATATTTCATTTCCCAATCTCTAGAATAATTTAGTCAGAAAAAATTCGAGATTACACTATTCAAGTCACTGTGAAAAATAAGAAGAGAAGATTTTTTTTGGTATCATTAATCTACAATTAAATGTGCAACATTATGGTTACTAGACTCCCCATGTCATCAAGTCCCCCCATATATCCCATTACAGTCACTGTCCATCAGCATAGTGAGATGCCATAGAATCACTACTTCTCTTCTCTGAGTTCTACAGCCCTCCCTGTGCCCCTCCTACATTATGTCTGCTAATCGTAATGCCCCTTTTTCCCCATTGTCCCTCCCTTCACACCCATCCTCCCCAGTCCCTTTCCATTTGGTATCTGTTAGTCCATTCTTGGGTTCGGTGAGTCTGCTGCTGTTTTTTTCCTTCAGTTTTTTCTTTGTTCTTATATTCCACATATGAGTGAAATCATTTGATACTTGTATTTTTCAGCTTGGCTTATTTTACTGAGCATAATACCCTCTAGCTCCATCCATGTTGTTGCAAATGGAAGGATTTGTTTTCTTCTTATGGCGGAATAATATTCCATTGTGTATATGTACCACATCTTTTTTACCATTCATCTACTGATGGACACTTAGGTTGCTTCCATTTCTTGGCTATTGTAAATAGTGATGCGATAACATAGGGGTGCATAAGTCTTTTTGAAACTGGGCTGCTGCATTCTTAGGGTAAATTCCTAGGAGTGGAATTCCTGGGTCAAATGGTATTTCTATTTTGAGTTTTTTGAGGAACCTCCATACTGCTTTCCACAATGGTTGAACTAATTTGCATTCCCACCAGCAGTGTAGGAGGGTTCCTTTTTCTCCACATCCTCGCCAACATTTGTTGTTGTTTGTGTTTTGGATGTTGGCCATCCTTACTTGTGTGAGGTGATATCTGTGGTTTTAATTTGCATTTCTCTGATGATTAGCGATATGGAGTTTGAAAGTATTCCCTCCTCTTCTATTTCTTGGAAAACTTTAAGGAGAATGGGTATTATTTCTTCTCTATACATCTGATAAAATTCAGTGGTGAATCCATCTGGCCGGGGGTTTTATTCTCAGGTAGTTTTCTGATTACCGATTCAATTTCATTGCTGGTAATTGGTCTGTTTAGGTTTTCTGTTCCTTCCTTGGTCAGCCTTGGAAGGTTGTATTTTTCTAAGAAGTTGTCCATTTCTTTTAGCTTTTCCAGCTTCTTAGCATATAGATTTTCATAGTATTCTCTAATAATTCTTTGTATTTCTGTGGGGTCCATCATGATTTTTCCTTTCTCATTTCTGATTCTGTTTATGTGTGTAGATTCTCTTTTTCTCTTAATAAGTCTGGCTAGGGGTTTATCTATTTTGTTTGTTTTTTCAAAGAACCAACTCTTGGTTTCATTGATTTTTTCTATTGTTTTATTATTCTCAATTTTATTTATTTCTTCCCTGATCTTTATTATGTCCCTCCTCTGATGACTTTGGGTCTCATTTGTTCTTTTTCCAATTTCAATAGTTGTGACTTTAGACTATTCATTTGGGATTGTTCTTCCTTCTTTAAATAGGCCTGGATTGCAATATACTTTCCTCTTATAACTGCCTTTGCTGTGTCCCACAGAAGTTGGGGCTTTGTGCTGTTGTTGTCATTTGTCTCCATATATTGTTTGATCTCTGTTTTAATTTGGTCATTGATCCTTTGATTATTTAGGAGCATGTTGTTAAGCCTCTGTGTATTTGTGAGCCTTTTTGTTTTCTTTGTACAATTTACTTCTAATTTTATACCTTTGTGATCTGAGAAGTTGGTTGGTAGAATTTCAATATTTCTGAATTTACTGAGGTTCTTTTTGTGTCCTAGTATGTGGTCTATTCTGGAAAATGTTCCATGTGCACTTGAGAAGAATGTGTATCCTGCTGCTTTTGGTGGTAGAGTTTTGTAGATGTCTGTTAGGTCCATCTATTCTAGCATGTTGTTCAGTCCCTCTGTGTCTTTACTTATTTTCTGTCTGTTTGATCTGTCCTTTGGAGTGAGTGGTGTGTTGAAGTCTCCTAAAATGAATGCACTGTTTTCTATTTCCTCCTTTAATTCTGTTAGTATTTGTTTCACATATGTCAGTGCTCCTGTGTTGTGTGCATAGATATTTATAATGGTTATATCCTCTTGTTGGACTGACCCCTTTATCATTATGTAATGTTCTTCTTTATCTCTTGCTACTTTTTTCATCTTGAAGTCTATTTTGTCTGATACAAGTACTTCAACACCTGCTTTTTTCTCCCTGTTGTTTGCATGAAATATCTTTTTCCATCCCTTCACCTTTAGTCTGTGTATATCTTTGGGTTTGAGGTGAGTCTCTTGTAAGCAGCATGTAGATGGGTCTTGCTTTTTTATCCATTCTGTTACTCTGTGTCTTTTGATTGATGCATTCAGTCCATTTACATATAGGGTGATTATCAATAGATAAGTACTTATTGCCATTGCCAGCTTTAGATTCGTGGTTACCAAAGGTTCCAGGGTAGCTTCTTCACTATCTAACAGTCTAACTTAACTCTCTTGTTAAGGTATTATAGACACAGTTTGATGATTCTTTATTTCTCTCCCTTCCTATTCTTTCTCCTCCATTCTTTATATATTAGGTGTTTTATTCTGTACTCTTTTGCATTCCTTTGACTGTTTTTGTGGATAGTTGATTTTATGTTTTGCCTTTAGGTAGTATTTGGATGGTCTGCTTTCTTTGCTATGATTTTATTTTCTCTGTTGACATCTTTTTAGCCTTAGGAGTGTTTACCTCTAGAGCTGTCCCTTTAAGATATCCTGTAGAGGTGGTTGTGGGAGGCAAATTCCCTCAACTTTCGCTTGTCTGGGAATTGTTTAATCCCTCCGTCATATTTAAATGATAATCGTGCTGGATACAGTATTCTTGGTTCAAGGCCCTTCTGTTTCATTGCATTAAATATATCATGCCATTCTCTTCTGGCCTGTAAGGTTTCTGTTGAGAAGTCTGATGTTAGCCTGATAGGTTTTCCTTTGTAGGTGATCTTTTTTCTCTCTCTTGCTGCCTTTAATACTCTTTGTCTTTGATCTTTGCCATTTTAATTATTATATGTATTGGTGTTTTCCTCCTTGGGTCCCTTGTGTTGGGAGATCTTTGGGCTTCCATGGTCTGAGAGACTATTTCCTTTCCCAGCTTGGGGAAGTTCTCCTGAATTATGTCTTCAAAGACACTTTCTAACCCTTTTTCTCTCTCTTCTTTTTCTGGTACTCCTATAATGCGAATATTGTTCCATTTGGATTGGTCACACAGTTCTATTAATATTGTTTCATTCCTAGAGGTCCTTTTATCTCTTTCTGCCTCAGCTTCTCTGTACTCCTGTTCTCTGATTTCTATTCCATTAACAGTCTCTTGCATCTCGTCCAGTGTGTTCTTAAGCCCGTCAATCGATTGTTTCATTTTTGTAATGTCCCTCTTGACTTCCTCCATTATCTCTTGCATATTTCTCTGCAGGTCCATCAACATGGTTATGACTTTTATTCTGAATTCTTTTTCAGGAAGATTGTTTAAATCTGTCCTACCAGGCCCTCTCTCTGGGGTTGTCTGAGTGTATTTTGACTGGACCAGATTCTTCTGCCATTTCATGGCGATAGAAGTGATCGCCAGCAGGTGCCACGTGTGTCAGCTGGGAGAACAAAGTCCCTTCCTGCCTGTTGTTCTCCTTGCCCTTCTCTGCAGCCTGTGCCGGTTACCTGCACACTGGGAGGCAGTCCCTGGGATAATCCCCTCAAGTGCCGTGGATGGGGCCGTCCTCAGGTTAGCCTAGAGCACTGCGGGGATTTGCAGCCACGCGGGGTGCATTCTGCACCTCTTGGTGCCATTCAGCCCTTGCTCTGGCTTCTGTGGCCCTTCCTGGTTAGCTGCGTGCCCACTAGGAGGAGATTTTGTGTGGTTGCTGTGGGTAGGGCTGCTCTCCTGCTTTTCCACAGCTGTTGTGGATCCCCGGCAGTGCCCGCCTGGGGGAAACGAATGGCAGGCTGCTTATCCCTGTGAGGTGCTTTGGGGCTGCTTTACCTGGCAGCCAGTTAGGGGGCCCAAAGTTCCTGAAGATTCCCAGCCTGCTGGGCTGAGTGCGCTGGGACTATTTTGTTCCACTGTTGGGCCCTTGTCTCTTTAAGACTTTTAAGAAAGCGTCTGCTTTTCTTTTGTCCCAGGGGAGCTGGCTGTGGGACCCACTCGCCATCTCCATCTCAGATCCTGCCCTTCCATTTCTGTGCTCCCGGGCAGATCACCAGGGCTGGTTATTTAGCGGGCCTGTGCTTCCACTCTCTCTCACTCTGATTCTTTTCCTCTCGCCGGTGCGCTGGGTGGGGGAGTGCTCGGTCCCTCCGGGTCACAGTTTTGTATGTTACCCGCTTCGTGAGGCGCTGTGTTCTCGCAGATGTAGCTGTAGCCTGGCTGTTGTACTGTATCTTCCGGTCTCTCTTTTAGGAATAGTTGTATTTGTTGTATTTTCACAAATATATATGGTTTGGGGAGGAGATTTCCACCGCCCTGCTCACACCGCCATCTTCCTCCAATCTCAGAAGAGATGATTTTAGTGCAGAAGTGGTTAACATTCAAAAGTTAAGCATGAAAAAGGTAATATCTTTTTTCCAAAAAATAAAAACTGCTTTCATTTCTGTAAGCCAAATGGCCAATGATTGTGTCTCTTTCAGATTTTGAAAGACTGTACTGAATTTTAATTCTGGAAAGTAGTCTCATGTGCTTGTTAGTATAATTCATAGCTAACATATTAGATGCTTGTTTTGTGCCCAGAACCATGCTAAAATTTTAAATGAATTATTTTAACATTTATAGTCACCCTCGTGAGGTGTATTTCTCCATTTAACAAATTAGGGAACAGGCTTCCATGTTCATTTGACTATGTAACTAAATTCTTGATGTATTTGTTCTTCAAAAACCATTCGCTATGATTCTACTATGTGCCAGGAATTCTTTTGGGCACAGGAAATACACAAAATAAACCAACAAAAATCCCTGCCCTAAGGGACATATTGTCTACTGCTCTACTTTGTTATTAATATTATGCAGATTTGTTAGCTAAGGATTACTTTAGGATTCCAATTCAAAACAGGTGTACCACCACTCCAACGTTTTTGTTCCCCACTTCCCCCTGAACTCATCATCTCTATATTATTCTGAGAACAGAAGAGTAATAGTATATTTGAGGTTCTAAATTTGGCAGTAAACTATATTCAGGATATGTTAGCAAAAGGAAGGTATATTACATTTTAGGTACTTTGAAGTCAAAGAGGACAACCTGTGATCTTCTCTCACTGCCTTAGAAATCAAGATGAATATGCGAGTCAGGTCTTTGATATGTTGAAATAATCCAGGTCATCCTCTCTGTGAATTTTGTAAACTGGGGATCCATTTGATCTCTATGTCAGCTTCCTTGCCTGTAACTTGGGCAGAATAATGGAACCTAAATCACAAGATCCTTATGAGATCAAACCCAAATCTTTAAGCTAAGTAAGTGTAATACATAATTTCTAATAGTGTGTTCAGCTGAACACTGATGTTATATTACAGAAAAGATACCATGGTTGAATAAATTTGAGGAACATTGGGTGAAGACAAGTTCAGCTACTTTCTTTGCTATCAGAGTTCCTTAGTGTGTTCATATATATATATATATACTTAAAATGAATTCCAATGACTTTCTCCAGACTTATTTAACCTCAAAACTCTTTCATGTATCAATAATTACAACTAGTCTTCTGTGCAAAATACAAATGCAAGAAATAGCTTACTTTATATATGGCATCTTTCTCCCTTTACAGCTGGAAAAAACAATTCTACAGCAATACTACTATTGATGATACTCTTAGCTGAACAGTATAAAATGATGTAGTTTTTAAAGGAAGAAGGACTTAGTTCAAGGTTTTAAAATTAAAAGTGGTATCATATGAACCACTGAGGAAGTATTACACAAGTAAATTTAACAAATGATTGGATCTCTATTGGAAGGGAAATGGTTTGATCTCAGTGGAAATTAAACAAAATGAAATATTTCTAGGTGTTATAAACATAAATCCCTTATCTCTTAGGTCTTAAAAATGGAATCTGTGTTTGCCTTAATTGTTAGCATTTTTCTATGTATTGTTGCCTTTTATAGATATTGTAGCTCTGTAAAGTTGTAAAGACAGCTGCTGTTATATCTGTGTTTCATAGATTAGGAACAATTTAAATTAAATTTCTCTGATGCCATAGCTTCCTCTTTTTTTTACTCTGCTGTTATTTTCCCAAAGAAATAGCATAATAATTCCCAACTAATTCTTTTTCCTTTTTCATACAAGATTATTAAATATTAGCCTGCAATGTGTACAAGTATACAATGTGTATTTTCTGGCCTCAATTCCTGTCCTTCCAGTAAATACTTCAAAGCATAAAACTTGGTTTTCCTCCTATTCAACTCCACTGAAACTGTTCAGAAGATCACCAACGACTTCATATTATACATTCCAATGAACACTTTTTAGTTTTTACTTACTGTAAATTGCTGCTATGTGGGACAGCATCTCCTTGAAATTCTTTCTTCCCTGGTTTCTGAGACACCATTTCTAACTTCTAAGAGAATTCCCCCTTGATTTTCTTTTAAATCCTTCTGAGTCTCCTCCTCTGTCCACTCTTCAAATATTAACATTCTTCTTGGTTATGTCCTCAGGCCTTGATCCTTGTCCTTTATCACATTCCCCCTGGTAAATGTCAACAACTCTCTTTGTTTAAGCCAGCACTTCTACGCTGGGAATGTCCAAATCTACTCTGTTTTCTCTCCAGATGCCTGATAAACACATCCAAATATGTAAACCATAAGTACCTCTAATTCAACATTTCTCTCTCCTACCCTTACCCCACTTAGATTGTAAGATTTAGAAGGACAGGAACTTGACTGTGTTTACCAATGTATGTTTGCATTTACTATATTCCTAGCATATAGTAACTGCTCAATAAACACTTGCCTAAGAAATAAGTTAAAATTCACATAATAGATATAGCTTCTTTTTTCTAAATCTGCCATTTCTTTTGGAAGTTCTAAGCATAATAAATGAAATTACTGTCCACCTACTATTCCAAGATAAAAACCTGGGAATTATCCTGGATTTTTCTCACCCCCACAAATTATGGGAATTTTACTTCCTAAATACTTTGATAATAGCTCTCTTCTTTTCCTTCCTAGTAACGCTCTATAAAGATCTTCTAATAATTGTAGAGGTATCAGTGATCTAGGTTCATCCACCAGAGAACTGATTTCCTGAAGCAGTTAGCATCCTTTCCATGTTCAATCTCTGTGATTAGCTGGAATGAGCAATTTGAAATGCTGTTTTAAGCTGTATCTCATTTTGCTTAAAGAGTTTTAATTGTTCCCAGTTTCCTTTAGGAAAAAGGACACAACCCTCACTCAGAAGCCGTGGCTTTCTGTTGCTGTTCTGCCCCAGCCTCACCCACTCCTACCCTCTGCTCGGAAGTGAAGGTGAAATCCTTGAGGCTCTCAGTGCTACCCGCCCTTCCCCACCTCCAGCCCTGTCTTGTATTAATCTCTATGTCAGGAACATACAGGCTTTCCTCACCTAGCTAATCTTTACTCATTCTTTGAGCTACTGCTATATCCTTTCCTTTGGGCATTTTTCCCTGAACCAATGGGCTGGAGAAATATACCTTTCCTCTGTGCTCATAAAGCACACCCTGCACAACTTGTTCTGTTTGTTGACTGAAATTATTTATCCCTTTTTTATTAATAGTAGCTCTTCATTTAATGGTCTCTGCCACAAGACAATGTATTTCCTGAGAGTCTGTTATTCACCTTTATATCCCTAAAACCTAACAAAATATTTAATACATGGCTGGAATTCAATAATTACTTATTGAACTAAACTTAGCTATTCATTTCACAATAACTTAGTTCAGTTCATGAAATTGAGCCTTAGTTATTTCTATAATTTATAGAAGCCCTGCATATCTAATGCTCTCTGGTTAACTTAACTTAAAGATGTATATAAAGTATTTAAGTATAAGTGTGTGTGTGTGTGTGTGTGTGTGTGTGTGTGTGAGAAAGAGAAAAAGAAGGGACGGATACATTGTATACATCTTCTCTCTTCTATCTACTCTCTATATCTGTCTGTCTATCTATGTATCTATCTATCTATTCTACCGAAAGATCCAGTTAATAAAGTTTATATGTATTTCTCTTGCAGAATTACTTTGGTAACTTTTAAAAAGACATTGCACTGTGTTTATTTTGCGTGATGACAGACACAAATTGAATAGAGTATCTAATTAGAAGTAAGTTAAAGTGATATGAGCCAAAGATACTTTGACGACTGATAGGTATGAGTACATATCATTTTTCTTTGGCTAAGCAATTCACCTGTGTGTCAAGATCTTAGCCAGCTGGTAAAGTATACAGACAGCTTACCCTTGGTATACATGTTCTTCTGGCAAAATATGGATTTATTTATTTCTTTTATCCACTTTAGATGAATGAGTGGACAGACATGCCCAGTGCCTGTTTGCTACGCTATGTCAGGAGAAAGGAATGAGTGTTTTCTCAGTCATTTCTCAGATGGCCATCTCTCAGAAGTCCAGAAATCACCCATCAAGTGGGACAGTGCATGGACAGTGCCACCCAGTGCTCAGTAAGTGTGAGGTCCTCACTGATACTTAGAAGTACCCCTTTGAAAACATATTCCCACTTTAAATACATTCATGATAAGATAGAAGCTTGATTTTCTTCTTCCCTGGAAATAAAAGCAGTAATAAATGTCAATGAATTCTATCCAGTACTTCTCAGATTTTAATGTGAATATGCATGACTTAGGCATCTTGTTAAAATCCAAATTCTTATTTAGCAGTTATTGGTAGGACCTAAGATTCTACATTTCAGACAAGCAGCCAGATGGTGCTGATGTTGTTTGTGGACCACACTTGCAATAGCAAGGGTGTAAATGATAATCTCTTATATTTTTCTGTTTACATAGCTCCTTGAAAGCACTTTAACATACATTATATCACATGATTCTCAAAATAAGTCTGTTGGATTGACATGGAATGTGTTGTTGGTGGTAACCCTATTTTATAGGTAAAGAAAGAGAAACTCAGAACTTAAATAATTTGTTGTAACTCACTCCATATCTATTATCCTAGAGCTTCTCGCTCTATACCTTCTTGCTTTCATTGGTCTTTTACATTTAAAAAACTGCCTCTACATGGGTTATATCACAATGTCAAGACACTCATCAAAAACAGATTTAAAAAAATTATTAACCAATGCCTTCCTTTACATAAGAATAATCTTGTCAACCTGTTGTTGCTGTGGTGGCTTTTGGGTGATTTTTCTGTTTCAGAAATTAGAGGACTGTACATCTCATGGGAGAGAGAGTATAGAAACTTAGAAACAAAGTTAAAAGAACCCATTCAAGAAATATGGATACCACATGTGGTTGTGGAAACAGAGGAAGACATGTACAAACAGATGAAGACTGGAGTCATGACGGTGTGTTTATAGATAGATAACAGAGGTGGGTGGAAAAGTAAGCTGTCAAAACCGGAGGCGAGGTAAATAGGTATGGTGCTTTTGATGTGGGCCTGACATGAAAAGAAAATTCAAGACACTGACTAGACAAAAATCCACAGAACTGATGGTCTTTTAAAGTGTCTATATATGGGGGAGGTGGGGTGGGGTGGGAGATTGGACAAATGGAAACGACATCAAGAAATACATTAGGGGACTAGTAATGTAGTGCAATGAATGTCGCACTGTTCCCTGAAGTATCCATTTAGAAAAGACACCAGCATTGGCTTCTGGTGGCTTTTTGAAAAGGAGATGAAAACAAAATGATTAGGTTTCGGGTTTGCATACTTACCCAGGCAAGAGATGATAAGCGTTAGAAAGAGTCTTACCAGGAGAGAAAAAAAAGGAGGAAACAAATTTAGGAAACACATAACGTGGAACCTACTTGGATACTGGGTTTTGAAAAGGAAGAAGAAGCTGTCAGTGACTCAGAAGTTTAAGGCAATGAAACTGAACGATGAGTCATGAGCTCCATTTCCTTAGCTAAGGAACAAGAGAAAAAGATGTTGAGTTCAGTTTTAAACAAATTGAGGTGCAGGCAGAATAGCCATGTGAATATATTCATTAGGCAGTTAGAAATGCAGTTATAGAACTCTAAAGATTTTGTTTATGAATGTTAATTTTCTTGATAAATGAGAAAAATAGATTATTGCTTATTATTTAAGCAAGTCTTTTTTTATTGTTTTCAATTATGTTACTACTTATAATTAATGTCCGTAGCTTCCAGAGAAGAACACTCAGCTCTTTTCCAATTACCTAATGACATACATGTCCTGTTTGCCATCATATTTATTGGAGGGTAAAACACAAAGGGATTTAGTAGCTAACAATATGCTGTCAAAAATAAATACTTGTTATAATGTTGCTCCATTATTTTAAAATGTAGTCATTTTTTTGTTGTTTTTTTTTAACAGTCTGGGTTAAACGGCTTAGTCTTGACAAAGAAAGGTGTTTTGTTCATTTGTCTGTTTTTTGAGAAATAGGAGATGGTGAACATAGTCAGATATTGTGTAGAGGTCACCACAATATAAAGCAAGAAAACCATTCTCACGGTTTGGCAGCAAGTTAATGATCACCTTCACAGAAGAGATTTTAGTTTTAACGATCACTCAGCAAAAATGTCTTCATGAATGCTCAACTTTAATTTATCCTTTCATTATTCTCTCAGCGCTCATGGGAAATTGTTTCTTTCTCATAATTAAGTTAATTCCCTACACCTGCAGTGCGTATCCCAACACTTCTCCGATGGGAGACGGCCCTCTCCTGACTAATACGTCCCTCTGGATTTCCTGCTCCTCGTTTCTGGGGAACTCCAGCCTATCACAAATGTGGGAACAAGCATGGTTCATTGATTCAACCTGCTGGAATATACTATTTTTCTCCCTTTACCAACAAACTACTGAAACAAGTAGTTTGTGCTCTGCCTCCACTTATTTTTGATAAATTCCCTTGTTAATTCCTATAAACTAGTTTCTACTTCCATCACTTGGCCACAAAATGACAGGTTTTATCAATTATAATGGCCTTGTCTCAATCATCATGTCCCTTGACCCTTCTGAGACATTGATACTGCTGACTTTTTCACTTTTTCTTTGAAGTGTCCCCCTCTTGGATGCTGATACACTGTATTTCCTGATCTCCCAGGTAACTCTCTTCCTCTCTCTTTACCAGTTCTTTTTCATTTTCATGAAGTTGCCCTTCATTCTCTTCTCTTTTCTCTCCATGTTCTTTTATCTTGAAGTATTCCTTCTCTCCTTTGGCTTCTAACTCTGAACTTCTAAACTCATGGATTCAAAACCTTATCTAAGACTTCAGCATGAACATCCCCAGGTTCCAGGTGCCTCTAGGCTACCTGCATGGATGCTACAGTGACATCTACCCCATCGGCGTTTCCTTTGCAACTTGTACATTTGGTCTCCTTTTCCATCCTTTTGTGCTTGGGACCTTGGAGTTAATGTCATCAGTGTCTATTCTTTTCGTATGAAACAGCTTAACAATTACAGAAGCAGTGTAGAGAGTATGATTGCATTTTTAAAGTATGTATTTATATACTTGAAAGAATATATAACATGTTATTATTATTTTTTAATGGATTGCTGGGTTCTGTGATTTTTAAAACTGAATTCCTAATAATTACACATTGAATTTAAGTCATGGCTATAAAGAATCTTGAAAGCAAACAAAATTCACTTTCTCATTTTTTCTTCTCTGTACTGATTTCTCCCACCTTTATTTTACAATTCTTTGATGACTATTAAAAGCTCTTGGGTCAAACCTCAGATTCAAAATTTCTTTGCTAGCATCTCACCCTGCATGCCATTATAAGACTTAGGGTGCCACTTTTTTTCTTCTCATTCACTTTCTAATAATTCTAATACTGCCTTTGGCCTCCTAAGCCCCCTTGTTTGGGTCCCCAAACCACCGTCACAGAGCCCCACTGAGGCAGGCTTGCCATGTTCTTTCTGTTCCTCGTGTGCTCCTGAAACCCCAGTTGGTCCTTGGTAACCTCTTCACTGTCTCCTGCTTACCTCATGCTCATCCCTGCCTCTGAGTTAACTCCTAAACAGAGCTATCATTTATTGAAGCTGAACCAAATGGCAAGCATCAGCTCTGCATCTTATAACAACCCTGCCAGGTAAGTATGATGGTCTTCATTCAAAAGAGCAGGAAATTGAAGCTAGCAACATTAAGAAATATAAGTAAAGTCACATCCCTAGCAAGTGACAAAGAGTCAAATTCATGTGTTCTATAAAGCTAGCACTGCTTCCATCATGCTTTATAATCTCCCTGTCTCAGTTGCTCTTGCATATTCCTAAAATCCCAGCTTAAATCCAACACCTCCGTGAAATTTTCACACATTGATATGGACTATAGAAGTGGCTCCTCTCTCTAGACTCCTAGAGTACCATTCACTAACAATTGTTTTGTAGGCATCTTTCAATAATTCATGTCTGTGCCCTTGATTATACTCTCTTGGGCTAGAAACAGCATCTTATTACTTGTTTGTAAATTTTGTATCACCAAGCACAATTCTGGACATTTAGCAGTAATGTTAGCATAGTATATGTTTTCAATAAATTGTTGACTGATTATATTTTATAATAAAATGTGCCATTAATGCTGATTTCTCTTTCCTTTTAGGAACTGAAAAATAAATATAATATAAAAATAGACATAAATATTTAATGTAAATTAATAATACAAATTTGTAGTGCATATATTACTTTTTCCATTATATGCCAACAGTAAAATCATAAATACAATGTTATGCTTAAAAGAAGGGACGACATCATGCACCTTTTATCCAATCAATAGTCTTTCATCGACACTAGCAGAACAGCTAACAATAGAGCAATTTTCATGTGCAGTTTTTCCTTTTTTACAGATATATCTAAAGCTCAATTCTATGTTTTGACGTTAAAGACTCAATATATCATTTAATTTCCATTATGAATTTTTCTTACTGTTTAATTTAGTGTCCAGAGAATACATCTTAATAAGCTTTCACTTAAAATGGTCATGTTTAGTCACTACAAGAAAACAATTTTTTTTTGATATGTTGGCAGTACTTTCAAGAGAAATGACAGTAACTCAAGTTAATATTAACATATACATAGAAGGTGAAACAAGAATTTCTTAATTATAGGTTAAAAAAATTTTAAATGAGTACATATAAATTTTAAGACATGATATGAATGTCTACATGTACGTAGTAACAATTTCACTGTGTGGAGAGGTACAGATATAGATATAACCTTCTTTTGCATAAGTAACTAGAGACACACAGATCACTACATGGATATAAAATATTTGGAATAGAGTTATCTCAAGAAATAGTGTCATTAATTGGAATTTTCCTTGGGATTTTTAGTCTTTGTCTGCATTTTCCTCTATCCTACGATGGTTCTAACTTTTAACATCTGTCTTAAAAGTACCCAGCTAATCTCTTGCGTTTCTCTCTCAAAGAATCTGTTTTCTGATTCCATTTTAAAAGTATACCAATTTTCACATGAGTGGCCAATAAGGCAATGGATTACCATTCCAAATAACATTTGCATATTTAATTACTAGGAAAGGAAATGGTTGAATTTGTTAGGTCCAACCATATGAAACCACTGTATTTTGATGTAAAAAAATAGTTGAATATAGGTGATTTCAGAGGGTCCAGCTAATTACAAGGATAAGTTCAGGCATTTGTCACGACCTAGCTGAAATCTCTGAAATTTAAATTGCCCCCTTCGCCCTTTGGAAACAGTACTCAGCTGCCCGAGGGGTAAATGTGGAGCAGCGTGTACTAAGAGCTCCAGAGCTTGGATGAATATATCCAAAATCTGCTACTGGAAAACATAGAGCCTATTTAAATTTTAGCATACATTCAAGTTTATTGCTTATTACATTTAAAGTATGGGGAGGATGGGGGTGCACCAGTATTTTTTTTCAACATTTTCAGCATTTCAAGGGTTAACCCAGCCTTGTCCATAACTAACAGGTAATGTACTTATAAATACCTTTTAAAAAGTGTCCTTACCTGCTCTGGACATCTTTTCATCTTTTCTACTTTCAGGCTCTGGGGTAAAACATACACACACAAACACATAACAGAGGGAATGAATAAACATTTTAAAAATGAGCACTAACTGGATTCATTGCAAGATTTGAAAGATTATTTTCTCATCTGTTCTCAACTTCAATTACAGTTACATACTTTTATTAATGTACACTGGAACGTGTATTCTTAGTAAATTATAAAGTAACTTAAAAGGGATTTGATTTTAAAAATCTGTTTTCTCAAGTTTCATACTAATCAAGTAATTCAGCATCTTGCCTTTAATAAGAGCTCATATATTAGGATTCATAAGGTCTCTAAGTATTAAAGATAAGGAAACTAATAAAAACTGCAGGAAAAAGGTATTGTAATTTTTCCTAATTTGACCAATTCAAGCAATTTTTAATTTTTGACTACAGACGCTTAATTCATGGAGTGCCACCTGGTGGTTAATTTAATAATTTCAAACTAGTATAGTTTTAACTAGTATGAGTTTTATAAAATAAATTAATTTGGTTTAAATTCTGTATAATAATACAAACATTTATTAAAATAAAACGTATTGCTTTCTTATTGTCTTCGGACAGTGGCTTTTATCTATACTCTGCATTCTAACAATATCAGTATAGGTTAAATACAGTTTTATAAACTTCTCTTCATGACACCATCCCAACTGATGTGTCAGTTGACTATATTTTCATGTTCTCAGTCCTTGCTATTACTTAAACAGTTTTTCCTAGGCCTTATAATTCTCTCTTTTGGCATAAAGTCTTGTTTGACTAATGGAAGAGTTCTGGTACATTACAATTTTTCCTTCCTTCAAACAGAAAAACTTCTAAAGGTTGGGGCACTTATTGAGTACAAACTGTGTCAGGGATAGTGTTAGCCACTTTTATTTGGGTTTTAGCCCCATAGTGTTTCATTTCTAATGTTATAATTTTTTTTTAAAAACCTTACCTTTAACTGCCGAATTTTATATAATAGAGAATTCTATAGTCATTCACACCCTACTTCCTATGATACTTGAATGCATATCCTGTAAAAAGTGATATCAGTGCTATGATTGCACTTTGACAGTCTCTTGCACATAGTCCTTTCACCTTAGGTAACACATTCACTTAACTGGGTAGGATGTATGCTATTTTAATGTTTTCTATGTGCCTTAATGTTTTATATACAATTTTGTTATATAATTTTTATTTAATTTTTGTTTATTGTCTGTATCCCCTTTTTAGATTTTAGGCTCCAGAAGAATAAGAACTATGTCTTGTTTACTATGCAAATATCATCAATTGGTCAAATATTTGACACATGGTATATGACCAATAATGTTGGGTGAATAAATTAGTGACCAGAATGGCGAATATAGAAATATCAAATGCTCCCTCTTGTGTATCTTTAGTCCTAGAAGAAATTGGTTCATTTCGTGCTTTTAGAGCTAGAAATAAAAATTCAATACCCTAGGATGGGACTCACTCTTCAAGTAATCTGTGCATTTGGAAGAACCTTCCTCCTCGCTGTACACATGACTCTCTCCCCTGTCAACAGCATTGCCATTATAATCTTGAAATGGAATCATCTGAGCATTAATATTTAAAAAAAAGATCTTTTGAAAAACATAAAAGTTGTGGAGAATACCTTTATCAGTACAGTACAGTTTTTATGAGTACAGTGTAACCAGAACTAACTTCTATCATGTACACAGAATTTTATTACTACACATATGGACATGAACACTCACAATCCAATATGCATATGGCTATGGCCCCTCTCTCTATGACAGAAATATTGATTTTGGATATTATATAAACAGTGCTAACACAATGACCTCACAATTATGTGTTCTTGGGAAGTGTGCAAAGGACGCTTTGGGATCATGTAATCTGGCTTTAAAAGCAAGCTCCCTTGCTAAATTTTGTGACCTTGGGCATTACTTAACACCTCAAGTTTCAGTTTTGTCATCACTATAATGGAGAAAACAATGTTGTAAAATTGATGAGAGAATTACAGGTGATGTATAGAAAGAGCTTAATTATTTTAAAATTATGCTCATAAATTTAAATTGCATGATCTCTCAAGATAACTTTTGTTTTTCTTACTGAACTGGGACTTTACCCTTGAATAGGCAAAGCAGGAAATGATTTGTGAGAAACTGACAATGGATTTTCTAAGGTGAGCATCTGTTTTATTAGGTACTGGTCTTTAGAACCCAGTGGCCTCATTTTATAGATGGTATTTCTACTGAAGATTAAGTCTTTAATTTTTGAGTTATATATGGATGCCTTTTTCTATTCATATAAAAATGACAACATGTATATATAAGTTTAGTCAAAAGGCTTCATTGAGAAGCTTCAGGAAACTAAAGACAATGAATTTATTTTTATTTTTTATTTTTTCAAGGGTTTTCAGTGAGTGGCCAAGCCAGGGACAAACTTTGTTTATTCTTTTTTTTTTTCCGTCAACACTCTATTTTTTTATTTATTTTTATACAAATTTTTTATTAAGGTATTATTGATATACACTCTTAGGAAGGTTTCACATGAAAAACAATGTGGTTACTACATTCACCTATGTTATCAAGTCCCCCCCCCATACCCCATTGTCATCACTGTCCATCAGTGTAGTAAGATGTCACAGAGGACAATGAATTTTTAATGCTAAAAATTGGGACCTGTAGGCCAGAAAGAGGGAATGGGGACGTTTTTCCCCATCTTTACTGTTTAAATTTTTTTTATCACTGATTACCATATAAAAATAAAATATCTTATTTCCATAAACATTTGCCACTTGAGTCCTTCATTTTGGGCTCCATATACAAGCATTGCAGAAACATGAAATCAAGGAATCCCCACGCTGAATCATTGAGGCCGACAGCCTGCCATTTCATATGCAGTCTTTTGAAACTGACTTTTCCAGGCTGTTGATTTCATTTATGAAATGTAAATTGCTGAGGGGCCTGGGAGAGGAGCTTCATTAATGATTTTTCAATGTCATTAACACTATGTTCTCAAGTAAAGCAGGCCAACCAGAACTTCAGCATGCATTTCTTGAGTCAGAGAAGGACAGCAGTGGAGAGCAACTGAGTTCAGGAGTCCCTGCTTCACCTTCATAAAAAGAAAGACATCTACACAATATATAAATCCCAAGAATCTGTATTCCTTTAAGAATGTCTCAGTAGAACTTGAATACTACTGATTTTTGGGTTCCTACTGTATTTTATCATTATCACATTTGCTTTTGCAGCACATAGAGGCCTCATATGTGTAATAAATTATTACAATAATAATAGTTGTTTTTATAAACAATGGTATTTTGTATTTGCTACATGGTACTTGCTAAGTGTTATATGCATTACCTATATTTTATTTATATAATATTAACTATTCATGTGTTTATTAGCTCTTTAGCCCCAATAGAATATAAACCTCATGGGTCCTTAGGTGAATTTTTAGATTCTGTGCTATATGATAGTTCCTAAATCAATGCTTTGCAAAGGCTAGAGATCCATGAATACTTGTTGCACAAATGCATAAGTCATCTCATATGATCCTTACATACCATTCCTACAAGCTATATAGTATTATAATACCCACCTTACAAATAACAATACTGAGGCTTCAAAATTTGTCTAAGTACAAACTCCCTAGTAAATGGCAAAACTGGAAATGAATATTGTTTTTTTTCAACTCTAAAATATTAAACACTCCTAAGCATTAAGCACACTTCTATAACCACTGTTGCTATAGAAAGAATGAAAAGCTTTTAAATATTTCATGCATGAAAACTATTTAATAAGTTGCATTCTACATCTTGTAAGCAGGCTGTATTTATCTAAGTTATATTACCTAGACAATTACTAACGAAGTCATTAAGATTGTCACTGTCATGAACAGTATAGTTGCTGATGTTTCTATTTTTTCAGTCACTAAATCATGAATCACATAAATTAGCTTCCTCAATTAAGCTGATTAAACTAAATAAATAGGCTGAGCATTGATAGGAAATTGATAGTTGTCTCATACACTCCTGGAGTAGTATTCAATATTTAATGGTATGGGAAGATATTATATTTAAAATCAGGTCACCAAATTATTTTTGTGAAATACACAAAGAAACTGCAGCAGCCAGTTGTATGTGAGTTTTGGTCTGAGGGAATCTAGGAAGTATGGTGGCTAAGGACACAGGTCATACTTCCAGGCATGTGTCCTAAATCCACCTTAGATGCCTGTGTGGCCTGGGCAGGTCACTGTCAGTGCTTCAGTTTTCACATAAACGAAAGGACTGCTGTGAAATGAAACGTGAAACACTTAGAGCAGCATCAGATACACAGCTAACAGTGCACGTTAGTCTCCTTCTTGGCATTTTCAATTATTTCTCTTACATTTTTCTGCCATAATAATAAATAAAACACATTTTAAGTAAAATGTATTTTAAAAAATAAAATAAAAAATAAAAAGTTAAAAAATTAAATATTAAATAAAATAATTATGTTTACTAAAAAATAACTGATAAATTTATTCTAAACCCATGATGTTTACATTTGAGTAATAATCTGCATTTTTTGGTGAACATCTGGTCCTACTACTGTTATATACACGTTCACATTTACACAGCTTTACTGTGGTCCTCATTATGTTTTTAAAAACAAATGATATGCAACACACACACACACACACACACACACACACACACACATTTTGTTTTCTGCATGAGGTTTTTTTGGATGAGAGAGAACTACTGTCATTTCCAGTAGCTTGATTTGATTTAGGATTCGGGAGAACCCTGATTGAACTCCTGTCTTTTCTTAAATATGTCTTAAGAGGAATTGTTTTGCAAATACTTGGTCTGCTTTAACAGGTAGCCGTTGATTTCATTTGCTGTACAGACATCGCTTTGTGGTCCAGAAAAATACAGCTCTGAGATAAGACAAGATCTGACTACCTTTAAATGTGATTTGGAACTTCTTCATGTCATAGACTTCCAAAAGAAAACTGTCCTAAGTTTGGGTGATGTCACGCAGAGAACCAACTAGCGACATCCTCTGCTCCACAGCTTTTCATCTTATCTGTGTCTGTATTTCTTTACTTTAATATTTTATGTACTATCTATTATTTTCCTTTCTCTTTTTTAACCACGTCTATATGATTTTGAAACTTCATGCATTCTTCATGCTCCCATTTTTCCTGCTTGAGCTTTTAAATCAGTATCATGGTTGTTTATAGCTTGAAGAATCCCTCCATACATAATAAAGACACAAGGTTATGGTGTTCTCAAATCATTAGCCACCCTCAAAGTAAGGACTTGCAGAGATTATTTCTGTACAGTTGGAGAAAATCAGTCAGATGGAAACAGACCAAAAAAAAAATTCAAGTTTGAAAATTATTTCCTTTATTTACTAACCAAATGATCTAAGGTGAGGCATATGAATCTCTCTAATTTTCAATTTTTTCACCTTATGAAATGGGAACAGTGATAATTAGCCAACATATCTATGGCTAAGATTAGACTGAATACTTAAAACAACTCTAATAACTATTTCCTGAGTGTGTATACACTGATATCTAGCTGATAGGTATCCACTGATTGGAAAAAAATCTGGTGTGCCTTGTCTAAGACCACATTGGAGGCCCCTTCGTTTTTCCTTCTTCCTGGTTCTTTTTTTCAAGTATTGTGAGATTTTTTGAGGACAGAGATTTTCTCTTGCTCTTTCTTCACAGTACCTGAAGCATCCCCAGAATATGACACCAACATGCAAATATTGTCATAGGCACAAAACAATGTAAAATGTGGTTTCAAAATGCCAGGAAAATCAAATTTACAAGCTTCACTTTTAGGTAGTTTAGACCAAAATATGAAGTGAAATCTCAGTCCCATTAAGTAAAATCTTACACAGGTGGGAAAGCCCATTGGAATGGAGTGTCCAGACATTCAACACTGCTGTGCATTATCTTCAGATTTTTATATTTAATTTTCCCATTGGTTACAACTAGCCAGAGTGGCTGAGTGGATTAGTTTATAGCTGGCTATTTTAGAGCTGAGCTAGAGCCTCAAGCTACCGAGCATGGTGCTTTTTTTTTTCTATAGCACATATGCAGACACATCCTCTTCACACAGTCTCTCTTGTGTCTGTGTCTGTCTCCCTCTCACTTCTCAATCCCACTAGGTCAACAAGAAAAAACAATTATGCTTTATGAGCTTCTCTAGGTGTAGTTCTAAAATGGCTCTAGTTCGTAATGCAAGAGCTTTAATGCATGACTCAGTGCTTCATGCCTAAATACTTATTCTGCAATCCTTCCTTGGCATGGTTCCCTTAAGAGTTTTATGCTCACAAAGACAGTTTGCTGAGTGGACACCAAATACCCAAATTGAGCCAGAGGGCCTTCTCTCTACAGAGCACAGAATAAACACATACATTTTTCCTGCCTCATTCTGTCACCCTTTCATTTTCATGATCCTTTGTCTTCTGTATGTACTAAGCACAATGTATGAGGTTTCTGATAGTATCACTCCACATTTATCTAGTCTATCTTTTATTTCTTGCCACGTGCGCCATATTAGTCTTTCCTTCCCTGAGGCTTCCCGTTGTGAAGACCACGCATTGAAAAAAGTAAGAAATAATTGGAGGAGGCTGCATATACTGTAGGTTGTACAAAGAACAGTCAGAACAAGGCCACGTGATGTTTGAAGATGGCAGGATAGCTAGTCAGATATATTACAGGGCATGAGCCAGTTGATTTTAAACTTTTCAGAAAGCTGTGCATAAGTACTTGCCAAGGCAACTATGTAGATCGTCTTTGGTCTTTCTTATTAAGGGAGAGTTACTCTTTAGCTAGGCTCTGCCTGTTTCTCTGGGCACCAGCATTCGTTTTCTTTAACTTAAAGTGAGAATAATGTTAAATTAATAAAAGGTCATAGGGTTAAGTATAGATCATCTTATATCTTGTTCAATTATGTAAAAACAATAGATGACCTTATATGAAAAATAACGTTAATTTTTAAAAGTGAACAAGAAAAATAAAAAGCCTTACTAATAACATTTAAAACAGATTTCCCCTCAAGGAGAGAAGCATATCAGCACATTCACATAAGGTAACCTGGAGGGACAAGAAAAGTGGATGTGCAGAGGGTTAGTGACTCAGTCTCTCATTCTAGCTCTGCCCCTATTAGTGAGGGCGTAAAGGGAGAGAATATCAGGCGAGGAAGACTGGAGCTTTACATTTATAAATGCCTATATATTTCTCATACATATATTATTGCTCTACATTAATTTTTTGGAGGAAGAAAATAAGTGCTTGGATATATTCATTTTGTAAAGGCAATGGTAATAGAGAAGATTCCAGCCACCTCAGCTGCTTTTCTTACCAACACATCACCCCTTTCCATTCTATCAACTTGCTGTTTTGGCATGATGGGCATAAGAAAAGGGTTAAGTTCTAGGTCACTGCTTAGAGTGGCTGTGCTACTGTTACTGGCACAATTTTCACTTAAACAGTTCTTTGGGAAATGACTAATCATGGATTTATAAAGGTACCTGCTTTGATATTTAATGTTTTGAATGCGGATTGGTTTCTTTTTAGTCAGCAAATTATCTATACCTTTCCTCCATTCCTACCAAGTACAATACAATTTTTATGGAAAAAAATAACAAACATGATACAATGTCAGGATAAGTCTTACTGATATAGTCTAATACTGAAGAAAAAAGGAAAGTAAGATTATTTTTAGGTGCATTTAAGTCTGAAACTAAGTAGCTGATCCAGCATAGAAACCTTAGATAATCATTTAAGCTTTGTGTTTCTTCACTATTAACACGATAGCCATATTTACTCCTTAAAATACCTCAAAGCAGAATTGAATCATGTCAACAAATATTTAAATCAGAAAAACAGAGCACACAAACAAAAAAATTACACAAAAATTAAAATGCAACATTGATCATTAAATCAAGTATCCTGGATCAATATTAGATTTCAAGAAAATATTACAGTGAGTCTTAATATTTCTTAGAGGATAACAATGTCATAAGCAAATATGGTATTTGTGAACTGCAATATTATTAGAAAAATTTTAGAAATTCAGAATGTTGAATCAAATATATAGGTTAATTGGGTTAGCTCATTAGAATGATCAGTTACAAAAGACAAAGTACACCTCTATAATATCAGCTCAGAGAACTAGAACACCAAATAACACTAAAATTGGAGTTTTTCAGAAGAAACCTTGATTCTATGTCAGTAACTGGGCATCAGAATATTAGTGGTCACTAGACATAGCAGTACAGGAACTTCAGTTAAGTTCAGGATGTCTTATGTTGAGTTAAATTATTCAGGAAGGTGCTATTTGGAATAAATCTCTGAGCCCAAGAGTTTTTGATTCCTTCTCATAAAAGTGGACTGTACAATATATACTCTTTGAACAAAATACTGAGATTTTCCCTGAAGGTGTATATCTAGATAACTCAGGATTTAAGTAGTGTTTATAGAGCTAACACAATAAGACTCAAAAACTAGTAACAACTGAAAATGCATAAATGCCAACTTCTATAAAAAAAAGCAGAATAGACAGATTATTAGTATTGGCCCTTGAGATGCCTGGTGTGCTCATGCTAAAAGAATGTTCTGGGTTCCTCAAGTTTCGGTCCTAAATGTACTCTTTCCTAACTTTACTCTTCTCCACCTTAACTCTTCCCATAGAAAAATCCTTCCATGCATATCCACACCTTTAAATTCTATACACTGGCCAATATATTCCACAAGTGTATCTTTAACCCAAATCTCTTTTCTGAACCTCACACTTAGATAAATGACTGACAACTTTGCATTTCTACTTGGAGGTCCTTTAAGCACCTCAAACTCAGCATGTAAACCAGACTATGATCTTACATCCTAAGTTTCTCTCCCATTCTCAGTTTCTTCACTGGCTAAAATTCCTGCTTATCCGTCAGACCTCAGCCTCTGGGACACTTTCCTAAGCTTAAGTCAGATTCCCCAGCCAAAGTCAGATCCTGCTATACTTAACACTGTGGTGCCTTTCCACCAAAATATTCCTCTCAGTTTTATAGGTATTCATTTATTTGTGTGTGTGTTTTTCCTTTAATATTCATCATCGTCTGTTAGACTTCTGTGAAAGCTGAAAAACAATTTTTGGTTTGCCATTTATTTTTTGTGTAATAATATGAAAGATTAAAGACAGATTCTCAAATGAAAAAAAAATTACACAACCATCTTGACAATATACACAAGGGACTCTAATTTTATCATGTTAATATATTTTAAAAAGAGACTGTATTTGTATATTGCCTGTTGAGCCTGATAACGTAGGCTGATTCACTCAACACTTATTGACAGGTTTTTCCCTTTCTTTCCTCTTCTATAAAGGCTGGAAAATGAAATTTAAGAATTCCCAAATCCTTCTGAAGTTGAATTAGTCACTGTGAAGCAGTTATGGCCACAAAGGTATGGATAGAATCCTATAACTGGGATGAGCTTTCCTTCACAAGTTGACAAAGCCTTGTGAGTATGCAGCTTTGAATCTCTGTCTTGTTCCTGGTGAGAATACATACAAGTTTTCTGGAAGGAGTACAGCTAATGTGCCACCTTTAGGATGACAGATACAGCCAATGATGGCAAAGCTGTAAGGGAGGAAGAGCCAGGATTCTTGATGACATCAATAAATAGTTTTGTATCCTAGTCTTTCTCCCCTCAGTCACCTTGTTGCCCCAAACTCGTTTTTTGTTAAAAAATCATATCTTCAAGTACTTAAAGAGGGAAACACACATACATACGTAGAGCTACCTAGAAACTAAAATTCATAGAATTTGTAGAATATAGTGGCAGAGTTTGATTTATGAGAAAACTGGCTTCATTACCTTGTGTCATAAGACTAGTGCTAATAACTATCTAAAATTAAAATACTACAATTAAAATTAAGATAACCTCATACCATACAGCTGTTTTTGCATACAATTAAGTTGACTTCTCTGTCCTTAATTCCATTATATACAGTACATTATCATTTGCATATATTGTTCTTTGACTTTTAAACAAAATTACAAGTGTCCTGAAGGGAAAGACTATACATGAAAGGATGTAACACTTTTTACATGTTTATAATCCAGTGTATCTCTATTTAAATATGAGAGATACAGTCTTTGTTTTAACTTTTCTCCATAGTTTTATAGCATTGGGTACATAATTATAATTATTTCACTCATCCCCACTGGGTTTATTTTGTATGATTTTTATTTCAGCTTTACTGAGGTTACTGACATATAAAGTTGGAAAACATTTAAAGTGTATATCCTGGTGATTTGGTGTATGTGAAAGGATCTGTGATTTGATACATTGTGAAAGGAATTCCCTCAACTGGATTTCACTTTTTATTTATATATCTTTTAATTTTTTATTTTTATAAATTAATTAATCTATAAACAGATTTTATAAATTTAATTTAATTTTTATGAATTAAAAATTATTATATGTCTTTATTTTTATTTATATGTCTTTCTCTAAGTTAGTTCTGCAATTGGAGATTTGCATCATTTAGAATTTGCAGCACCAAGCACAGTGCCTAACAAAACCACCAGCCAAATAATCAATCAACAAACCAGTCTGCTAAATATAATAGGGACTCAATAAATGTTTTCAGCAATATTTTTAAAAAATAGTTGCAGAAAAGCCCAATAGAAAAGTACAGATGAAAGTAAGTTATCTGAAGTATTTCCCTCACTGTTCTACTCCATTATAAGAAATGACGAAAAATTTAGCAACAACAACAAAAAAAAAGGTTTGAAGCCTTCTTTGGTAGGTTATCCTGGACTCATTTCTTTAGTTTTACTTTTTCTTCCATTAAATTGCAAGAACTACTGAGAAAACGCTTGCTAAAGCAGCAGTGACAACAAATGTTAAACCTACTTTAGGTATTTGCACACATTAAACACCAATTAAAAAACTGTAGTAACTTAATATACAAATGTTGACTCAGAATGAAGATATTCTTGCTTCTACAGTGACTCCTATGATTCAATAAAAGTTATGGCAGAAAAATCTAGCCAAAGGTTTGTAATTTTTGTTGATCTTTTCCAAAAACAACTGTTGGTTTTAATGATCCTACTATTATTTTGCTATTCTCTATTTAGTTTGTTTCTGCTTTCATCTTTACTTTCTCCTTCCTTCTGCTAACTTTAGGCTTAGTTTGTTCTTCTTCTAGTTCCTTGAGGCATACAGTTAGGTTGCTTATTTGAAATCTTCCTTCTTTTTGTGTCCCATATATTTTCATATGCTTTGTTTCTAAAGAAATTTTCTAAAGATATCTTTAGATATCTAGCTATTTTCTAATTTCCTTTTTATTTTTTTGACACGTTGGGTTTTCAAGAATGTGTTAATTTCTGCATGTTTGAGAATTTCCCATTTAAGTGTGCATGATAATATACGTCTTATGCTCCTTTAGTAGACATTCAGTGAAACCTTTTAAGAATCTTTCTATTTACTAAAAGATGTTTTAAACTTTTAACATAACAAAATTTCTTTTAAAATTGATTTCTCTTTTAGTAAGGGCTTGTTTGAATTATGACCGTTCTGATACATACGAGATGAAACTGACCCCCTTTAAAGAAAGAAAACCTAGTGACATCACCCCCTCACAGGTGAAAATGAAAGTCACTTTGCATATTATGATTACACTTTTTATCAAAATGAGTACTGTCATTCACATTCAACCCCAGAGGCCTGAATTTTGGTTGTTTGAGAAAAAAGGATGAAATTCAATGCATAAAATTTCAAACCACTGATGATATTCTAGCACATTACTATGAGAGATCATTATTACTTTACAATGAAATAAAAAAGCCTTAATATCTTCATGCAGTTATCTGAATCTTCAATTTCTAAAAGAAATTACAGAATATTTAAATAATAATTCTGGTGATTATGCTTAACTGACTTTTTATGCAAACCTTTGTCATTAAAAAATAGGAAAAAAACGGTACAATAAAAATTCAGTATTGGTGAAATGAGAATATAACTTTAAAAAATGTATCTTTTTCATAATGTTCCCTTCACCACTATTATTATCTACGACCATGAACTGGCTGGTGCTGGATAACCATCTATGGGATAAATGGCAGAATTTTCAGAATCTCCCGCCTAGCCTTAGCCATTTACATATCAATAGGTGTTTACTGCTGCAGCCTCCCACAGCCTCCAGGGAAAGGGGTGGAGAGATAACAGTTATTCTCTTCTTCCCTCCATTCCTGGTAGGTAATTGGTGTAGGTCTGCCAGTCACCAAAGACCCACCAATGAAGGGGCCCCACAGGAAGAGGCAGAGGGAAGTAGAGAGCACACTGAGGTGGCAGGGTGCTAGCAGTAGCCAGAGGAGATGGATGGGGTGCCTAGCTAGTGAGTTTGAGCAGCTCTGAGCAATAAAAAATGATTTCTCCCAACCTATACTTTCCCTTGACTTATTTTGGTTTCACCAGTTTCATAAGGAATTTGCCCCACGTCAGGAACACCCTTCTCCCTGGGGGCTACACCATCCCATGTGGGGTTGATGATAAAAGGATTATATGGAAGGATGGAAGAAGGGAAGGAAACTCTAAGGTAGGTATTTCCAGGTATCAAAGACTAAAATGAACACCCAGTGATTTTAGTGGAAACATGAATTATTTTTCATTCATATATATATTCCACATGCACTTCTTTTGAAAGAAAAACATTTTAACTGAAATCCCTTAATAAAAAATGTGGAAATTTATAGTATTTCTGTCAGTTCCTCATTTTTAATATTTTTGTCTTAGATTGGCAAACGAATTATAGCATCATTGAATGATTAAATAATGGCATCAAATCGTTTCAGTTTAGATTGTTATGTAAGCATCTACTCAAATCAACAATCATATGTTCAAGAAGTCCAGATTCCTTAAAATCATTAATGACTAGATTATCCCAGAGGAATTCACAATGAATTCTTTCTTTGAATAACACAATATTTTACTGTTTATAAAACTTATATAATTCTCTTCCAAGGCCAATTATCCTAATTTACATAGCCTATCAGAAGAACATAAAACTGTGCATAGTACCAAAATAATTTCTATCATAGGAGATGATAAGTACAAAGCTTTTGATATGATAATACATTTCTAAGGTGAACCATAAATACCTTAGTAGGTTTGGAGTCCATGTTGCTTTAAATACTTTTTAAAAAGTCAACTACGTATGTGGGCTGAGAAAAAAAAATCTTGTATTCTTCTGTTCCATTAAATTACGATTTGGTTTAATTTAAAATTAATTGAAATGTTAGGAAAATATGACTTGAGGCTATGGTTTTTATATATTGCTACACTGACTAATAGAGACTCTCGATGCATCCCTCATTTATTTGACTGATTCGTGTGTCATCTTTACCCTCCCACTGCTCTCCCATAGGTTTTCCAACTCCAACATATGTTTGTACAAGTTTACCAGAAGTCTTTTTCTTTTTAATAAAATATTGCCTGTAAGTGGGAATTTCACCACTATGTCTCTGTACCTTGGCCAATAATAGTTCAGGCAGATTTTCTCTTCAGGTAAATGTAGAAACAGGTTCTACTTCTAACATTCAATATAATCAGTATATTTCATGGTTTCACTGGATCACCATTACGTTCATTCTGACAATAAGAAATACAATTCTGAGTATGATACCATGCCTATAGAATGTACTGAAATTAATTAGGAACCGTATGTATTACATTGTACTTAACATATTTAGTTATGTTTTAGGGGACATAACTTGGTATATTAGAATCCATATTACTCTAAGCCCAGTCCAAATGGGACCAGAAGTGCAATGAAGCTTGATTTAGGATATTGGAGTTCTAATGCTGGGTCTACTGCAAATTACAGTAGCTTGAAAAGTTCTTGCCTATTCCAGTTTTATTTATCTGTAAGATAAAGATATTTGACTATAGTTTATCTTTTAGTTCCTCTTAGCTATAAAATTTACTTAGGATTGTACTGTATCTGAACTTACAGAATGAAAGCTATCACTGAGAAATTTTAAATATTAACTTTTTTATCTTTAATCTTTGGTTTCCATAGCTATTCATAATAAGATTCACCTTGGGATATTTATAAAATGTGGATTTTCCACTACAGACTTGTGGAATCAGAATAGCATATGCAATTTTAAAGCTTTTTCAGTATTTCTGACAGAGCTGTTCTTGCCTTTGTTTGTTTCATAGAACAATTTGGAACTTTATGATAAGAAATAATCTTTTTTCACTTTGCTCAGAAACATACAATGGCAAATGAAAGTTATAGTTTTGAAATCCTGAAAAAGAAATGATGTATTACTCTGTTGCAAGTAACTGAATATGCAATAGGCAGACCCATGTGTTTCCACATTTAATTATATGATATTACCTTTTTCCTTCCAGGAAGTTGGAACCTTCACTTGCTTCCTCTTAATAGGCTCTGGAAAGAGACATTGAGCATTTATTTAAAGTCACATTAAGAAGATTTAAGAACATACCTATAATGGAGTGAGATATTAGTAAGTTGAATCTGATGGAAATGATATGATGTTTTATTTTAAGAAAAATTTCAATCATACAGAGACAAAGAAACAACATCATGTAGCTCAACAAGCCACCCTCTGAATATAATTTAAAATAAGTGTAAGTTGTTGAATGAGTTATGGTCTATTTTTTCATTAAGAGGATGGGTATTTGGATGGATAAGAACTCATTTATCTGTAATTTAAAAAAACATACAGCTTTAACATCTAGAAATCTCCCAAAATGGTTGTAATCAGCACTAACTTAGTTTATTTCTTGCAGGCTATGTTTTTTTCTTACAATAAACAATCAAATGGAAAACCTTGCATATATCATGCAAATGTGTTGTTTTAGATATCAGACTCAAGCTAAACAAATTTCAAGAATAAGACTAAAATAAAATATGACAATATCATCTATGAACTCCTAACATCTTAAAACTGAGGTCCTTAATTAAAAGAAATTAATTTATTCTAACAAGTTCAAATATAAAGTGATTCTGATCATGTTGTGTGTGCCAGACATATGTGTGGTCAATGTCTTGATAATATTATCCTTCCTCAACAGCCTATATTAAAGGTAAATCAGCTTTTTGCCTCCTCTGCAACATTAAATTTCAGTATCCATTTTACTGACCAAAAAAAAAAAAGATTACTTTTAATAGAGTAAGGAAAGAAGGAACAAAAGAAATCTACCCTACCCACCCTTTTTTCTATTCCCACCTTATAGTGTGGTGTGGGAATACAGAAAATTTGATGTTAACACTATGGCATATGGTGTAAATAGATAGGATACTCAAGCCACTGCTTAGAATTAATTGAGTCCAGGTAACTTTGGATGGTTGCCAAGAATGGACTTAGGGATTCTATTGAAAAGGCTGTGAGTTTCTTGGTAGTTAAGATACAGTCCTAAGCATCCATACGCTGGCAAGATTTTAAAAAATGGCTTTGGTAGCAAAGAAATGTCTAAGTATAAACTGGGCTGATTCTTTTCTATACTTCATCAAGTGAAGATGAAATCAAAAGCCATGGATTGAATAAACACTCTCAGAAGCTTCATTAACTTTTTTCCCAGCTGATGGGGGTAATTTACCGCTCATGCATTTCCTGCCTAAACCAAAAGAATTAATGTGTTGTGAAATGAGAAGTGGTGGCGGGGACAGATTCCCAGGGGGTTGGGAGAGCACAATGCCTGGAACTTCAGAATTCAAGATTCAGCATGTTGATTTAAATGGACAAGTGTGAGATTAAATTAGTTATAAAATATAGAGTCTAGGAAGAGGACACACATCTTCTTTGAATTTGGTGGAGAAAGAAGAAAAGAAGGAAATAACAAATACATTTTTGTAGGGAATTTGAAGGTCATAAACCCATCACTTTAGATTTGGATAAATTTCTCAGAAAATAGAAGTGACTTTTATTTCCAAGTTTACAAATGGGAAAATGTCTTCTCCTCCCAAGCTTGGTAATCTACTGCACTGACTTTCCTGTAGCTTATTTCCTTTCAGTGTCCTGACTTCATGGAGTTTGGACATGATTTAGGAAGTCCACCAGCTGGTCTCAGCAATCTCTAACTACCCAAGGAAGTGAGTGGGATAGCAAACATGACAAAAATATAGCATGTTATATGGAAATTCTGCACTTCGGTATTAGCAAGCATAGATAAATGGTTGGAGTCAACTATTAAGGCATGTTCAACTCATCTGTCTTGTTTGTCAGAAGCAAAGCATTGGAGAGTCCTTTTTTGTGTTTTGTTTTTATAAGTAAGGTATTTTCTTTGTATTTGACCAAAAGCCAATGGGAAGCCTTGTGAATCTTGATTATCAGGATCTAGATATATATTTAAAGGTGCTGTGATGTAAATTGGAACTCTCAAAGTAGTTTGCACAAGGAGGTTGTGATGGGTAAAAATTTCACAAAGTAATAAAATGTTTTCAGGTTTTCCACTCCCATACATTGCCCCAGAAAAGGGGAATAAGTAATAAACTGGGTCAGTTTTCATGATGAAGTACAGATTGATAAAGATCAGTTTCAAAGTCCTCAGACAGCTTACCCCATCCTTAGCTCTAGCATTTGTTCAATGAGTGGCAATGGCCGAGGGAAACCATGTTGAAGACGAGTAGAGGTTGGGGGATCATCAGGTACATGGTCCTCAGTATCAGAATATAAAGGAATAAGGGCTCTGCTGAGGATCCTTTGGCATTAGATCCACATATACACAGGCCTGGGTCACAAAACTAATCAATAATTCTAATGTCCACCATACTACTCCAATACTAGAGGAAGCCAAGGGTGCTACTATTGCATTCTCAGTAGAGGAGAAATTAATCAATCTCTTTGTTGCTTTGTTTGGGTTCAGTCTACAGGTCTTCAGTCAATGGATGGATCTTGCATGCTCAGGGTTGTAAATCAGATTATGAGTCAGACCAGGGGTCAAAGACAAGTGGCTATAGAATAGGAGTGGATGCCACAAGGAATATAACCAATTATGGAATGACTGACAGGGTTGCCTGATTTCTGGGTGTTCAAGGCCACCTAAGCAGTGCTCTGCTCTGGTAGGTGTGCGGAGAGGACTTAGGTGACTCTACTAGCCTAGGAAAGTCAGGAGCTGAGCCAGCAGCAAAAGCCAGCAGGAAGTATCTTTCTCCTGCTCTTTTTCTTTTGGAACAATCATCTTTAGACCTCTCTAGACCTCCCTAAGTAAAGACACAAGTCTAACGGTGTTGCTGTAAATGCCTAATGGATTCATGGTTATTACACCCCCGGTAAGTGTAGCTCCAAATGATTTCTCTGTGGAATCCTGGTTTTAGAATTGTAGCATGGTTTCAATATGGGTTCTGATGCATACATGCAAGTGGAATCTGAGAGATTGGTAAGTGGAGGCAACCTCTTTACTGCTTAATAGAAATAACTTGTAAAATAAAAGGACTCCAATGCAATAAGTGATTTTCTGGCACGTGGAATTGCTGCATTCTGATTCTGTCACAGGTCAGCAGCAGGCTTCAAAGAGTTTCTCCAGAAAGAGTAACACTACAGAGGTTTTCTGAAATCTTATAGGTAACAGTGCAATTTTTTCTTTTTTTTTTTTTTGGTAGTAATAAATTATATTCAGAAAATAAAGGAAAGATGGCAATAAAATTCTTCTAACACATCATCCAACTTATATGTACAACAGAGACATACAGCTTGACTTTTTAAAAAGCGCTTTTTAAATAGTTCTAAAGCAGTAATCGTATGCATTAATATATATTACATAATTTTCTAGTGACCATGGAGATATCTTGCAAGTGTAGAGGATTTAACTTTGAAGAAAAGGTTTCACTAGGAAATTTCCTACAATTATACATTTATAACAAAAACAAAAATAGAAATTACAGGAGCCTACTTAGTGAAGGGATCAGTGTGGATTTAAATCCCCTAGATAATGTTTTTCAGGACAGGATTTTACAGCTACCATTTCCAATTAGATTAGGCTTTGGCACATATGAAATCTTTAATAGTTTAATTTTTTGATAATCATCATTGCCTGAAAGGTAGTTTTGGAGGTAAGCCTCAACATTTCTTCTGAACTGCTTTTACAGTGAACAGCAATATGTGGTCCAAATATTCCTGTGACATAAATGCAGACCAAAATAAATGAATTTCAGACCACATTGAAAGTAGGGATAGTTTAGATTTAGCACACTGTGATTTGCAAATCATATATTTCCTTGTAGTATGTTTCAATGACACTTTTTGTTCTCACACAGTCTAAGACAATGTTTTTGTTAATTGTCAGATAAAATTAAAGTGGAGGATGAAAAGGAGTTCTCTCCCAAAGTACAGGTAATCACTGGAAAAAAACAGACTAAACTCCTCTGAGAGAATTAATGGGAGTCAAACAACAGCGGAACTAAGACTATTTTTCCCATACTGCATAGCTAATATGTCTATGTCAAATATATTTTTCAAGCTTAGGTAATGAGTTCTACACTCAAAGCAAAGGTGCTTTGAAGAATACAACTGCAAAACCCCATTTTACGGAGCAAGCAGTGTCTGTGTTAAAATGAAAAGATGGATTTTAAAGTCTGATGACTTGACTTTGATTATAGCATTTGCCTCTTACCCACCATGGAATATCAAGTAGCTTACATTACCTATACCTCAGCTTCCTTGTCTATAAAAATTGAGATATTAATCACAACTTGCTGAAACAAAATGTGTAAAGTAGGGGTATCAATGTCCCTGGCAAAGAATAGATGCCCTGCTTCTGTACTTCTCCCAAATAATTCTTACTTCTTTGCTTGGCTAATTCTTCATCCTCTGACATGAATTTAATATAACTTCTTCAGGAAAGCCTTCTCTGATTCCCCATGCTTGATTAGGATAACCAATTACACTCTCTTATAGCACCCTGTATATGTTCTCTATGATTCTTAACATTTTAATTAATTATATAATAATTCATATTGTAAGTTTCATGAGGGCACAGATCTATTCCTAGAGTCTAGTGAGTGCATGTTCTCATTACTGAATAGCAAATGCACAAAAAGTAATTATTGAATCTTTGTTTCTCCAATGATTAGCAAATGCTTGAAAGGCTTATACAATAATATATATTTTATGAATGGATAGCATGCGTGGAGGCTAGTCCTTTATATATATAATCACATATGTGTGTGTGTATGTATATATACCCTTTCATTCTTTAAGGAAATCCTTTTTCTATTTTCCTTCTTTTGGAAATTATAATCAGAGCACTTTTTAGGTTACAACAAACTGGAAGAAAGTATTTCAGTGACAAATAAATGTGTACTTTTCAGTAAGTTTTCAAACATATGAGTGTTACCTGTGCAATTTTGACCAATACACCCACAAAGGTGGTGACTCTAATGTACTATGGACTCATTCTGATACTTTTGCTGATAAAATTTGAGCATTAAGTTAAGTTGACTCTATTACCTTTATCCTTAAGAACAGGAGAAGTCTTCCGAGGTATTTCTTTTCTAATTTCTGCAAGAGGAATCATGGGGAGAAAAGGTTACAAGTAATCATACAGAAAAAGTGCAAGTTTCTTCATGTGCTATGTCATGAAGCTAAAAAACCCAAAGGGGATTTGAGTTGATATTCAAAGCACAGATATCTGCTGGGGTAAATTGCCTGTAAGGGATTGAATTAAGTATGCAAAAGATACAAAACAAGCTTACAAATAATTATTATCACAAGGGACAGACTATAATAGACAAACAAAAAGGTACAAATAAAATGCAGTGGGTTTTGGAGAAAGATATGCTGACAATAATATTAACATTATCTACTGATTATGTGTCACAGACAATGTTCTCTATTGCTTTGCCATTCAATGTTCACAACAACCCTATAAGATAGGTAGATCCTGTTATTATTCCTGCTTTTCACATAAAGGTATAAATAACTTCCCCCAAGGTCATGTAGCTCATGCCAGGAGCCTTGGAATTTGAACTAATGTCTCTTTCAACTCAACTACAAAGATACTGGCTCTGGTAGCTAAATGATGGGGTCAGGAAGGCTTTGGCAGGTGGTACTGAGGCAGACCTTGAAAGAATAAAAGGAATTAGACCAACAGAGATGAAATGGAAATACACATTTTAAAAGGACAGAAGAGCGAATGGGAGGCCTGGGTGGGGCAGTTTGTCAGTTTGGCTGTGTGCATCACTTGTAACCAATAGAACAGAGTGGAAGTGATGGTATGTGACTTCCTAGGCTGTATCAGGAAAGGCCATGCAGGCTCCACCTGCTTCTCAAGGGGCACTAACTCTGGGGAAGCCTACTGCTACGTAAGTACTCCAACTAACGCCAGTTGAGTCAACAGCCTCTGCAGAATTCCTAGCCAACAGCTGCCAGCCATCTAAGTGAGCTATCTTGGACATCTAGGAATCGGCTACTTTAGATGACTATAGTCCAAGCCTATCTCTGATTGCAATTGCATGAAATACCAGTGAAAACTGCCTAGTCTATCCTTCCTGAATTACTGATCCCCTAAATACTGAGCAAAGTAAAATCACTTGTTTTACACCACTAAGTTTTGGAGTTGTCTGTACACAGAAACAGTATCTGGAATAGCTAATAAACAACAAAATATTGGACCATGTGATAAGTTCTTCAGTAGTGCTGTAGAGATGAACACCATTATATATAGAGATAAAAAAATTAATTTGTCCTACTTTAAAAATTGGGGAAGATTTTCCCTGAGGAGATGCCAGTTTGGTTAAGAGTCCTAAGTAGGATTTCATTGGTCAGGAAACACCAATTTAACAGTATAACTCGAAGTAGGATGTAAATTAGATTTTTTAAAAAGCTAATGATGGCTCCTAGAATTCTTACATTTTTCACAGAAGTATAATCAGCTATAAATTGAGATATGAGATGTGGGGAACAGAAGTCTTTGGAGGAAGGTATTTTCCTTGTTTTGAATGTATTGTGTTTCATGTCAACAAGATACCCTAAAAGAAAATGTCTAGCAAACAGTTGGAAATATAAGTGAAGTACAGATTATACTCAAGTTTTGCAGAAGCAAAGCAACATGCAGCCTGATTTATAAATAGAAACTAACAATACAACCAGTAACATGATTTATTAAATGCCCCAAGCAAATCTTATTTGCTTTGCTCACATGTTAACTTGACTTCATGAGTAAACTGAGTATACACAAGAAAATCAAACCTGAAAATTTTAAATTGTGCTTTTTATAATACCTGCAAATTAGAAAAGGACCTGTTGTTCTTGGTTATAATGTTTTACTTTCATGTTTCAAATCCAATACCGTATAATTTGACTATATTGTTCATACATTAGTAGTAATACCTTTAATTTTATACATTTCATTAGCAATTTCCGGATGTTTAAAAATGAACACACATAGATTGTGATCAAAATAGCTGTATAAGTTTTAAATAATTTATTACATAAAAGTTATTAAAGATAAATATATTCAATTTCAAAAAATCCAGGAATTTTTAAAAACTCTGAATATATTTAACCAAGAAAAATAAATAGAAAATGACATCTGCTTCTTTTTCTCACATCTGTAGAAGATAAAATGAATATGTTAGTAATAGAGTTTCCTTCTGCAGAAATTTTTTAAAGAGACCCACAAAACACAAAAGACTAAAATAATTCACAAGCTTACAAAACAGGAAATCAGCCCCAGAGTTCTTCCCTAGCACAAACTTAAATATTTTGGACCCTAAAAAAATTGTTTTTTAAAAAAATAGTACTATGTAATAATATCTTTGATTTAACTATTCTTTATTATTTGTTGCTCTGAATGATCAAGCTCAATATCAATTTAAGATTAGTGACATTAGGGTATTAGGAAAAGTATTTCTGTTGGAGCATCCTGGCTTGATGTCAATGTGAAGTACACCTAGACTGAAAAAGAAACAGATTGGAAGTTTCAAAAAATTTTTCCTAATAGAACCATCAGGCAATTTAGGCCTCCTGGCTGTATAAAAAACCAATCTCAAAATTCTTAACCTTTCTTAACCAGCAAGCTCTAGTGAAGTGCTAAGAAAAATCATTTCAAAAGCTGTATCTTCTACCTCTTTTGTAGATATAAGATGCCTGCTGATTTGAGATATATTTTACATGAGTATAATGAATAAGATCATTTTACTAAACTTTTTGTATTTTTCTTCTGATACAAGGAACAAAGAGCCATGTGGTAGACTCTATCCATAAATTCAGTGATACCTGGTAATTTCACAGAACATGACTATTAATGTACATCACATAACATTAAAAATATTATAATTATCTCATAATGTCTCTATTGCTTCCTAAAGTGCTACTGCATTGTTCCTCAAGTGATCTAGTTGTGATTATGTGATTCTTAAATTTTTGATATGCGAATGCCCCACCTGTATCTATCATTGTCTTATGTTCATTTCATCATAATGTTTGGCAATCAGGAGTATTTTAGAAGAGATATTTTGTAACATTTTTATATCTTTTCAAACACCAAAATATAAATTTCATAAGTATAGATAAAAGCATTCTCAAGTTGTCTAAATGTTTTTAAATACTGTGCTTGTAATTCCCATGAGGAAAACATAATATAGAGATGTTTCATATAATTCTATTTCTGAATGCTCCTGAAGGATGTTGTCAGAGATTAATTTTGCTCAGGACACTGTCCATTAACTTTGTAATTAAGTATGACTTGGTGGGGAAGCATCTTTAACTTTCTCTATGTCTTAATGATACATTTAATCATCCCCTATTCTATGGGCTATAGAACTTGACACACATATTTTTCACATTTTAAGGTGTTTTTCTCTAAACATCTGTTTAAAAATTCTTTATCTAAAGACTTGTTATTCAGTTATATTTATATGTTGGTGTTTTTTTCTAAAACCTTGGAACTTTCCCTGTATTTATTTCTTAGCCTTTGTGTTTTATAAAAAATAATTTTATAAACCTATATTATCATCTATCTCTAACTGTACAGACTAGTTGAAAACCATAACAATATAAAATTTACTTGCGTGACATCTTACAATGTTGTCAGGACTTGGAGACTATGGTGAGGTATCCCTCAAGAAATTATAAATGAGGGAAATTAGATTGTTTTCTTTGGAAAGTTAAGCTAAAGAATCAACAGAGTGGTGACCATTAGTTCTGAAGGCACCAACTGTAAACACTGTAAATATACCTCGGAAGAGCTTTCTTCAATCACTCAAGCACTGTGGAGTTGTAGGCAAGTGGATGATAAAATTGTGACATGGACCATCACACAAGAATTCGAAATAACTAAGAGATATAGAACTTGTGAAATGTGTATCTTGTAGTCACCACAGAGGAGGAAGTCTTGTCCAGGGGACTCAGTATTCTAGTCCGTTTGACAAGCTCTTCCCTATAGTATGTAGTTCTTCAAATTTTCTTACTGGGAGACTCTCCTGTAATCATCTAAATACCCCTTTTCCTTAACTGAATTCTGATTGAACTGTATAATTATGATGACTTTAGACTGTGTAGCATGGCTACAAAGAGAGAACCCGTCACACACATTTTTGTACTCCGGTTCTCATTACACATTGATAATCAGAATACTAACCAGAATTCTAAAGTGTATCTCAGTGGGGCACATTGTAGTTAACCTGAACCCAGCTCCTTCAAAAAGAGCAGCCCTGTGCAATGATCCACAAAATAAGATGAGCATGCCTTTCATATTTAGGGACTGAGATGAGCTAGGACGTCCAGAGCACAGAATTACTGAGCCTTAAATCTGTTACAAAAGACTTCTTTTTTTAAAGAAAACTTTATTAGCCATGAAATTTTCCTCATGCAATGATGTTCAACTGAAGATGTCGAAGTTCCCATGATTGTTTCAGGAAACGATTTTACTAAAAAACTGTAATTTCCTTGAGGGTAGGCAAAGCTAGGTCTTGGTCATTCCCGTCTTCACGCATAATGACAAAGTGTTACTCTGTATAGTTACACACTTTTACAGAAGATCTTGAACAAATAACTTGTCCAAAGTCACAGCTATTAAACAACAATGGGAAATGTGAACCAAACCATCAGACTACAAAATTAGAGCTAAACTACTACACTATGTGCTGGGAGCATAGCGGATTATAAAGTAGATAGCGCCTCAGGTGGCCCCCACAAGAGAACAGTGAGCACATATACATCACTACGTCACATCATTCTTCATAACTGCCAGGCGGCCATAGCCTCCGAATAGTTCTTCCGAGGCAGAGACCATGTCGTCTGGCACATACTAGGAACTCATAGTTATTTGTTAAATAAATTAATAAATTTGCCAAATTTTGTACTGATCACATTTTATTAGGAAACTTACTTTTTAATCTTTACTCCAAAGACTAATAATTATTATAAACATCTTTCACAATTATTTCCCAACTTGGCAATCCCAGCCCAGCTGAGGTGTGAAAATAAAATGAAATTGCTAATACGTAACACTTTTTATAGGCAAAAAAATAAAATTGTGTATGTTGCAATCTAATATTTACATAGCATTTGCTTTTTGTTATCTAAGAATTTCAAATGTTGAATAATTTCACACACCTATATTTCTATTTATTTCATCCAATTTTTAAAAATAATCTCAGTCATCTATTCGTTTTAAATATAGTCTTTTTCACTACAATCATATTGATTATAAATATTCTATATTGTCTTTGAACTTCCTTACTTAATTAGAAATCTTCGTCTACAAACACATATATGTGAGATCGTGGGAATTAGTCTCATTATAGTCTAAGTGTTCAAACATGAAACATTTTATGAGATGATACATGTAGAAAATTTGAAGAAATATGTTGAATATAAAAAAAGTTTATTTAAAAATTATTAATATAATAAAAAATAAATAGGGAATTTTAACAAATCCTTCCATTATTCATGGTATTTAATCTAAAAATATGGTTCAATTTAAAATTCACTTAGTGGACTAGTTCTTTGAGATTTCTATATACATTTTAAAATTAATGAACTTTAATAGTTTTTAGAGCCGATTAAAGGTTATAGCAAAACTGAACTGAAAGTACTGAGGGCTCCCACATATCTCCTCTCCTAACACATACAGCTTGCCCCATCATCAATATCCCTGACTGGTGTGGTACATTTGTTACAATCGATGAACAAATATTCATACCTTATTGTCAAACAAAGTCCCCAGTTTACATTAAGATTCAATTTTATTTTTGTTCATTCTATGGATTTTATCAAATCTATAATGACATACATATATCATTATAGTATGATACAGAATAGTTTCACTGTTCTAAAAATCCCCTGTACTCCACCTATTGACGCCTCCCTCGCCGCCAAACCAGACACTGAACTTGATACTGTTTTCATAGTTTTGCCTTTTCCAGGTCATGTAGCTGGAGTTATCCAATATGAAGCTTTTTTAAATGACTTCTTTCACTTAGAAATAAAAATTAAATTTCCTTTATGTCTTTTTGTGCTTTGATAACTTATGCATTTTTAACACTGTATGGATGTGTACCAGTTCATATTCCTAGTCACCTATTAAATATATTTGTGAGTTTCAAATTTAAGCAACTATGAATAAAGCTGGTATAAATATTTGTGTTCAGGTTTTTGTATGGACAGGATTTAAACTCATTTAGGTAAATACCAAGCCGCATGATTACTGCATTGTATGGTAAGAGTATATTTAGTTCTGTAAGAAACCACTAAACCATCTTCCAAAGTGGCTGTTTTGCATTCTCTCCAGCAATCAGTGAGAGTTCCTGTTGCTCTACATCCTCTCCAACATTTGATATTATCAGTGTTTTGGATTTTAGGTATTCTAATAGTTAAAAAATGGCATCTCATAGCTTTAATTTGCAATTTTCTAATGATGTATGAGGCTGAGCATCTTTTCAAATGCTTGTCATATTACATATATATTTTTGGTGAGGTATCTATTCAGATATTTTGCCAATTTTTAAAATGCATTTTCCATTTACTTATTATTGAGTTTTAAAAGTTCTTTGTGACATTAGATAATAGTCTTTTATCAGATATATATTTTACAAATATTTTCTCCCATTCGGTGTCATGTCTTCAAATTCTCTAGACAGTATCTTTTGCAGAGCATATGTATTCAATTTTAATGAAGTCCAACTTATCTATTTTTCATTTATGGATTGTGCCTTTTGTGTTGTATCTAGAAAGTCACTGCCAAACCCAAGATCATCTACATCTTCTCTTATGTTATCTTCTAGGAGTTTTATAGTTCTATATTTTACATTAGGTCTATGATCCACTTTCAGTTGACTCTTTGAGAAGGATGTAGAGTCTGTGTTTAGATTCTTTTTTTTTCTTCTTACAGATGTCCAGTTGTTCCAGCACCACTTGCTGAGAAAACAATTATTTCCCCATAGAACTACTTTTGCTTTTTTGTCAAATATCAGTTGATTATTTTTTGTGGGTCTATTCTGTTACATTGATCTATTTGTCTCTCCTTTCATGCATATCACACTGTATTGTTTACTATAGCTTTATAATAAGCCTTGAAGACCGACAGTGTCAGTCTTCCAACTTTGTTCCTTTTCTTTAATATTCTTTTGGCTTTTTGATGTGGATCACACTGACTGATTTTCAAATGTTGAACAAGACTTGCATACCTGGAATAAACTCCAGCTGGTCGTGGTTTATAAATCTTTTTATACATTGTTTAATTTGACATGCTAATATTTTAGATTTCCATGAATTTTTTAGAAATCTCCACTCTACCAGTACTTTAAACTTCATGATAGATATGTATATGCAAAAGAAAGCTGAGGTCTTAGACTCTCAAAGAGAGCTTGGTCAGAGTAAAACAAAAGATAATGCCACTTTAACATACTAGAAATTGTCCTTCCTATAATGCTCATGTGACAGAGAGATCGCCCTGTAGAATAAGAAGCCTAGGTTTGTTTAAGCTCCTTCACCGGGATACAGTATTTTAAAAGAAGAATGTTTTTTAGTATTTTAAAAGGATAAAGTTAATCTATTTGGTAAGTATTTATTCAGTGTCTCTTTTGTACTGGGAACTGGAAAAGCAAGAATAGGTGTGTGGAATTCAGTCAAAGCTAGAACATATGCTCATAGATTAAGTATCATGATATAAATACATGTGCAGGACTCTGGGTGTATATTGAAAGATTGACAAACTCTACCTGATGGGATGAGAAAAGACCTCACAGAAGCACTCGCATTTGTGGTGGATATAAACTTTGGATATATAAACTGGATATACCGTTTGTCATCAAAGAAGAGTTTGAAAGGCATCGCCAACATAGGGAACAACATAACCAAATCATGGAGTGTGAAAATTCATATGGCTGGATCACTGGATATAAAAAATGGGGAGAAGAAGTAAGCCAAAGCAGGAAATTCACATTGAGAATTGATGGGGAAGGCATCTGCAGTATCTTCCTAAGGAATTTAAATTTATATCCTTCCAGTGATGAGGAGTCTATAAAGATGCTAAATCCAAACATTTTTCTGTCATTGTGTCAATGTAATGAACAGTTTTGCTCAAAAGAGAATATGATACATATTGAACTGACAATACATAGAAAGTCATTGTCATTTTGTTTGGAATTGTCTAGAATTGAAGTCATCCATAACCCATAGTTGTGTTCTTCAAATTCTCCTGTCTCCAGAGACAATATCTTCTCTTTCATTTTTTAGTTTCTTGTATGCATATGTGTGTGATATGTGCATAATTTCTACATACTGTAAGCTATTATTACTGATTCTTATGCTTAATTCACAATTACAGAATCTTCATGCCATTCTGATTGGACATCCAATGGCATACTTTGCTCCAGAGATATATTTTATTGAAATTTAAGTGTAGTATAAGTGTACGTTTTGAAATTTAAGTGAAGTAAATACTTCAAATATCATAACTCTAGTAGCTTTATACAATATTTTAAAGAACTTTCACTTTAGAATCTGAATCTGACTTTCCTGTATATGCTGTGGATTGTACTTGCAATTGGAAAAATAAGTCTATTCTTCAGCACTTGGGCTAAGTGAAAATGGGCATAGAAGACACTTCTTACAAATGAGAATTAGACAATATTAGGACTGCCAGATCCTCTAGAGACTGCTTAGTGAAATAATCTTGATTTATAAGAGGGTACACAAGACAGGTAGCTAGCTTAATGTCACAGAGTAAATTATTGAAAGGGCTAGACCAAACCCTATTTGTTATTTTTGACAGCTCTGTACTTTAACAATCAAGCAGGTTAATATTATTTCTAATCATCATTGGTTTTCATCTGTTATTTTTTTTCAAGGGTCAAATACAAGTGCTAACCTCAAGTTAATAATTGCTTACCATAATTTTTATTGCCAAGACTTTTAATGAGAGTATAGATGCTTTGTATGGGTTATCTAACTAGCACTTCTCTTTTCTTGTACAAAAATCAAGTGAAATAAAACCCAAAGGTTGCAAGTTATAATGATGGAGAAATTTCTAACTTATATTTTGACATTTCAGAATTCCAAAGGAAGATCACTTTTTAAAGGACTGCTTTTCAATTAGCTTATACTACACCATCATTCTATGAAAAATTGGGACAGTAATAGTCAATAAAGTACAAGGAAATTTTATATAGAATGTAAAGTACAAGTAAATTTTATATAGAATGTTGATAAAATGTTCATGTTCATTCTTGAAATTATTTGACTTAAAATGCGTAATTTAACTTCCAATGAGAAGAAAATAGCAATGTATTTTTATGTGAAGCTGATGATTTCAGATGATGTCTATAATTTGATTTCCAATGGAGTTTAAACTCCATTAATTTGTTCCAGGATGTTCCCTAACAATTGGTTTTACACAATTTTATACGAGAAAGTACATGTCAACTTTTTTGTTTTACTTGAACAGGCCTTTGGTAGAAAATTGATATATAAATGGAAGAAAAAAGTCAATAAAAGGAAAAAAAATCTCAGAAAACAATCTTTATCCTGATCTTTAAGCTTTGTAACATAAGCATTTTACACTATCTACTGAAGATTCCTAAGGGGAAAAAAGATCCAATGTATATGTATCTTCAGTATAATAACAGGAAAGGAAGTAAATATTAATACAAAAAGACATAATCAGCAACTTATTGTCTTTGAGCTTGTAAGGAGGTGTTTCCTTGGTGTTGTATGGTAAATGCTACGATGTGTCTCCATGGCCTTTTATAAAATGGAGCCTAGGACGTCAAAGGAACAGAAGTGTTGATTGTCTGCCTTTGAAAACAAAATTTTCGTCTTCAAGTATCTATAGTAAATAATTAAAAATTGTTTTTACATGCCAATTTTTGATGGTTATCAAAATTCCGTTATGAGCCAAAATAGGATTTGTAAGAGAATTTTCATTATGAAGAGAATGAAAATGGCCTATTATAGATTTAAGGAAGTCTTGAAGAACCATCAACCTAGTATTAAAATGTAGACAATGATCAAGAATGCATGCTTTATATTGCTTTAAAATCATTAAATTATACTGAGTATTTGTCAAAAGAAACCTGAAGTGCATTGTCCTTAAATTCAGAGATCATACAACAACTTCCTTCTTATTCACAATTAAATTTGGCTGGATTTAAAGAAAATGGTTTGTAATTGCATTCTATTAGTTTTACATGAAGATGGTTGGGAGATAAGCCAAACAAAGTTTAAAAATTATGATAGAAGAAGCAAAACACACATCATATAAATTTTTGTTGCTTTTTAGTACCTAAAAGAATGATAACATTTCCATTTAGAAACTACTTTGATAAATCACAGAAGGGGGAAAGTGAAGGTGGAATAGGGGTGACACTGCTCCTAGGCATTTTGGCCACTCTGGTACCGTCAGGTAATTCAGCCCGTCCACCTGCCAGTGCCTCTGACCCGAGAGTCAGTAAGGTTACTTGGTGATCCCAGTGTGAAGTTCAGGGGCTGGTTTCTGGAGAAATCTTATAGTTGAGTGTGCTTCTCCATAAAATGCCCAGAGTCTCTAAGAAAAGGAAGGGAAAAGATGAATCCAGAGGCCACAATAGGCAGAGAAGTGATTCATTTTCATGCTAATTAAAGAGAGAATATTTGCAAGGAAACAGGAATGTGGGCAATGATCTTTCTGTTGTGTCTGCTACTTGCCCATAGAATATCTTGCATAAAATAATCAAGTTACCCATGATCTTACTGGAGAAAATGGATCATTAATAACAACTTTTAACTTTTGAAAGAAAGGCATAGCACAAACGCATTTCACATAGCGTCACCTCTGAATCTCATCATTGGTACACATTGCTCATTAGTGGGGATGAAATTCTCCTCAGCATTGAATGGCATTCCTACCAATAAATATTTGAATCACAGGAACCAAATGTTGCACAGCAGAAGGTGGCATCCTGTGGCAGATCACTGCAACAATACAAATTTCTTCTGACTAAGTGTTGTTCTGTAGTGTAGGCAGTAGTTAAATCTGTCTATTAAAGGGATGAGGAAACTGGGGAAACAGTGAGGAAGAGACTAGAAAGGAACTTCCTATATATGAGATAAACTAATTGTGAAAACTTTCTAAAATTATTCTATGAAATAGCAGTAAGAAGTGAAATGTGTTACATGAGCAAGTGAGACAGTGGAGAATTGCTAAAGGTTATCTTGAAAATATATAAGATACATAAATAAACAGAATATACTATTTTCACATATGTTGTATGGCTCTGTATGTAAACCATCTTCTCTCCAAAGCCCACTCCATGCTCCTCACACCTGTTCCCCAGCGCCTAGACTGTTGTGGGCGCTCAATAAATATTAAACAACCAAAGCACAAACTATTGTCAAAAAGTTTGGAATTCACAGGAATCAATCGTATTGTTATTATCATTTAACATTTATTGAGGGTCAACAGCATGACTTAGTCCACATGTGCAAATAGGTCATTTCTTAAGCACATATTAAGCAAATAATTAAATACAAGTTGTATTAACTAAACTTTCAGTTTTACTCCATTGATCTTAAATGTAAAATCATTACTCTCTTTTTTTTAATAATGTTGACATACCATGAAATAGAAGCATTCATTATTTAAATAAATACGTTTCTCTAAGGGAGATCATTACTCTTAAATGTTAACATTCACTTGAAGTATGGGATAAATCTATAATAAGTACATATCACATATTCTAAATACATGTACAATAATCTGAAAAACTGAATGAGGACAGTGACAGATACACAAAGCATGCAATGGCTCTTGGGTTTCACCTACTATTGTGACAACTTAAAACACTAATACAATTTTGTAGGATACCATTGTTTACAGAATAGCATCAAAGGCAAAAAAGACAGAAACTCTTCAGGTGGACACAAATTTGTGTGTTTATGAATTTAGTAACATTTCTTAATTGAAGGCAGGGTAGAATTTTTTACTACAGGGAATGAACTGCATTTGATACATATGATCCACATGCTCCAATCTGACTCTTAATGAAATGACTACTAATTTTGTTCAAATTTATTCTTTTGTTAGTAGGCACTCAAATTCTGTTTAAATTTTTTCATGAATAGTTTTCTGTCACATTTCTACTTAACTGGATCTTGAAGTGATTTTTAAATGTTATGAGGATGGAGAACTATACTTAATATTTGTGCAATGAAATTTTCAGTTTACTTTTAGGATACTAAAGTATCCATAAGTATTCAAGTTTACAAAGTGTGTTTTTCCTTAGCATTTGAATCTCAGAAACCTATAAATGAAAACCTCTTCAGACCAACCTTCCGGTAAAGAAGGAAGAGACTCTATACTCTGATGTAAGGAGTATACACTTTAAAACTTTGTTGAACAAAAAAGTTTTACATTTGGAAGGAGCATGAGATCATCCAATTCAGCTCCATAATTGTAAAAATAGAAAAGTGAGGGTAAGGCCTAATATTTCTATATTTAGATTCATACATTGGTTTAATTGAGCAAATGTTTAATTTTCTAATTCAAGTTTTTTTTAATTCACAACAGTTGCAACTACTAAAATTTAATTTTTCAAATTTAAGCTCAATGAAATGTTATGATCTTTCTCTAGATATAACACACAAATGTATAAAGATGAATCCTTACACAGTAGCACAGGTAATGTTTTATCTTTGGCATTCCTTGACTCTCACCATTATAGTAACATTTATTGTGGAAAATATTTGTGTCTCCTGATGCTTCTAGGTAATTGCTTTCGAAACAAGGAGGAATAGTGTGTGTGTGTGTGTGTGTGTGTGTGCATGAGCATGTGTGCACACCTTTACAGTGAAGAATTTATAAAGTGTTTCTTAATACTCAAAATCTAGTTTAGCCAATTTAAATTTTTTATAAGAATAACTGATAAACACATGAATTAGAGATAAAATAGAGTTACATTTTTGGACTTTTGCAGAAGTTAGATTAACTAAATTTCTATTTCTTACAAAATATGAGATCTAGTTTAATTTACATTAACATAAAATTCATTCCACCTTTCACTATAGGAATTTCTCAAAACATTAAGTATAGCTTAAGCAATCTTCCCCAAGCACAATTATAATGCAGACTAAGCCAGAGGTTCAATATACACAGTTCTATATAGATCACCAAAATTATTTTAAATCTAATGAGAATGATGAAAATCATGTTTTTCCCCCTATAAGTTCACCAGTTCAAACTTGAATGAAAGAAAACAACTCCTTAAAATCTATTTAACTGTATTTCATTACATTACAAACTAGTTTTAGATTACCTATACTTCTGAAGACAACTAAAAACTGCATAAGGAAGGTAGTACACAATAGCCTTAAAACATCATCTTATGAATAAATATCAGAATATTAGGATGAAATCTGTAGAATGCCACTGATTTATTCCCACATAAACTTCCTACTTTATTAAAATCACAAAATACATATTTTTCATATTGATTATTAGTCATAGATATACCATCACAAAAATACACAAGTTCTCCAAACACTCTATTTCTTATGTTTTTTATAGTTGAAAACTATGAGGTCATTACTTTCTAGTATTTAAAACTGAAATGACTTACTATGTCAACATAAAAAGAGCCATTGAAAGGACCTCTTTCTTTCTTTTTTTATTTTTTACAGAAACCAAGAGCCTAAGCTTTCATAAGATAATAGGTATTTTTAATTAAAAAATGAATTATAGATTCATCTGAAGAGTAAGTTTACATCTGTGAAAGCCATTTCCAGTCTCCTATCTATTTGAGGAAACATTATAGTGTTACAGAAAACCAGAAAACTTGGACTAGATCGCTGATGGAAGAACCAAGTGGCACTTGGAGGTCTCCGAGGGTGGAGGTTTATTTTATGCTGGCGGGCTCAGAGGAGAGTGATCTCCAAAGGTGTGAACCCCGAGAATAGCGGGGCCATGTCTTATATACACTTACTACAAGGCTAGTGGGGAGTCAGCACCCAGGGACTGTTGCAGTGAGAGCTATTAGTTCACTATAGGTGTCTTCAGGATGCTAGTTACATTATAACCCATTTCTGTAAAGGTTACCCAGATACCGTATTATAAAGTAACGGGCTTCCATGACTACGATCAACAAGCTGTTCCTTACCACTGAACCCTGGTCAGATTGGAATACACTGTTACATTGTTTCAATCCCAAGCACCCAAGAACCTTGTGATTCCTCTATATTTCTGAAGCCTCAGTATAAACACTGTTTCCTTGGCTTTCTTGGCTTCTCACCACACTTGCCAAGAGGGGGAGGGATTTGAGAGCTTTCTGAGTATTTCCTGATCAATAGAATTACTGAAAGTGATGTCAACATGCAAGTCAGAAGAAATAATCCGTTTCAATCAGTTATCTATTAGATACTATGATTAGTATGGGCATTTTATATTCTAGTCAATTTTCTCTTAATATGCTGTGGCTATAAAAGCAATCTACGAATGCCCTATGATAAGTAATCAACACCTTTATACTAGAGGGGGAAAATACTATGAAGCTTACTGATATTAAAGTAGTTAAATAGTTTATCTCACCTATTTTGAAACTGATTTTATAAGGAAAAATGTCTGAGTAAACCCTATAGACTTATCTGGAATTTATGATTTTTCATATCCTTTCTTTTCATGTTTTCTTGTTTGAACTCCATATCTTATTGGATACGCAGGTCAGATATAATTAGTTCCACTTTGAAAAGAAATTTAGGCCCACAGCCTTCCCTAAGTGAACAAGTTAAAGCTGGGAAGCAGTGCACCTCCTCCTCTGCTTTGTATTTCAGAAGCTAAAAACCTACTTCAGAAAGAAGTTGATAGAAACATTTCTTTGAATTCTAAAATTTCAGGTAGTCCCCAGAAGCCAAAATGAATTTGAAAAGTATTTCGGTGTGATTGTAATGTGATTTTATTTTGAAAAGCCCAAGGAAATAAATCCTTAACCAATCTTTTAACTTAATTCAGTTCTTACTCTTAATTTACTTCTCTGAAATGAGAGGGATTAAAGGATTTTCTTGATAGATTTATATCAAAAATTCTAAATTTCTGATGTTAGAAATTTAACTGCATTATAAATTTAAAGGGAAATTATTTTGATTTCCTTCTTGACAAAATTATTACTAGTTCTGACTTTATTATAATAAGTAACAAATATTATATTATAATAAATAAAAAGCCAGAGTTGGGGGAGCCATAATTAAAATTATCAGCACTATGAACTCTCATAGAGAGACCAACATCACTTTAAATGTTTTAAATCTGTGCTGCCATATTTTTCTCAAGCATATTCTGGAGTGATATATTTATTATGTAGCTGCATAAATAAAAGTAAAATGAATTATTTATAGCATGGTTTTTAACATTGAAATTTCATACTTCTTGAGAGGATCAATTACTGAAGTCATAAAAAAAACTGAAATAACTTACTTTCATTGCTGTTCTTTTCCTTTAAGTTGCACATACTATTTTTTTAAACAATGGAAAGTAGTTGTACATAAATAGAATGGTGTCACTTTATTCTTTAAACTATTAGGACGTGTTCAAACTACAAATCAAACAGAAAAATGTCTACCAGTTGACCCACCCAGATCATTTCCCTATTCCCAATAATCTTTAGCATTTTTCCTGATGTAATTAAGCAGTGTGTGGAGTTTTCTTGTTCCAAATTTATACTCAAAGTTTAGTTATACAAAAGAACAAAAGCCCGGATTGCCACCTCACATTTTCCCTGGCGCAGAAAAACAAGCAAGGACAGTGATAGAGAGAAACAGATGTAAAGGTTACTGTCTTCCTCCTGTCTCAATCCAGAGCTTTCCTCCTCATGTTGTTGTCTTTCTAAAGAAGATAATGTCAGCCTCCTTCATTTTTTTTTACCTTGCTCCACTGTCTTGGTCGTTTTCTCTTCCTTCTTTGCAGGTACAACTGCAAAGCAGAGATAAGGTTTAAATAAAAGTTCCAGATAGAAATGCTGCTTCTGGGCAAAAAATAAAGAATTTTTTGACTCATTCAATGCCAAATATTTCTTCTTAACATTTTTTTTTAAGCTTTTCAACATGTCTTATTTCTCTGTAATCCAGTTAAAACCTATTTTAAATGTAGTCTTAATGAATTAGAGAAAAAATAAATAGCCCCTTTCCTTTTTCTGACTCATTTTGCCACGCACCTCTCTGTTTTATTCTTCTATGCTCTGCTTTGATAAACAAACTCTACAAAGAATTCCACTTGACAGGACTATGATTAATCGACTTACATTCCAGGTTATTGCTAGAGTCATTTAGCGTCTTGAAAATGTCAACTAGATGCTCCTTTAAATTTAAGTTTAACATAGCTTAATCAACTGAAAGGACTGTGTAGTCATGCTTGAGATTCATTTAAATATGAAATGAAATCATCCCAGTCACAAATACTAAAAAAGAAAGATCATTTTTGAGGTGCTGTTTTCTCTGAACTATGTTTTCTCTAAGATTTATTGCTGTTAGTGGAGTGTTCACTGTTTACCTATTTAAACATCAAAACCATAGAAATTATTCATAGGAAATCAGTATATTCCATTCAAGAAATTGATTCAAATGAGAATCTTCAGAGGACACTAGCAGCCAGCCATTAGAAGGATGAATGGGGAACTGAATATTGCCATCACATCCAAGTATCACTCCACAGAGTTGCAAGGGGAACAACACAACTTTGAAATGAAGAAATGCGGTTGTCACCACTTAACTCATTGATGAAACTTAGAACCATTCATTCTTAGTGGCACATCCAGACATTTTGTGTTTCCTAATTACATGCAGTATGATATATACACTATCATCTCTGAAGTATTCTTGCCAAAGCATCCAACTATCCAGCTGGCATCCAGTTAAGCCAAAGATTTACCTTTCAGTTTAACCAAATACAGGATATAAAAGCATTTTAAATAATAGTCTGAAGCAACAATAATAGCAATCAAAATGTGTACAAGGTACCTGGTCATATCTTTTCAAGAAAGTCAATATGATGAGCCAGAAAGAGAGAGAGGAAGAGAGAAAGAGAGAAGTGGGGAGAGAGGAGGAAGGAAAGAATAACTGTTTTACAGAAAACTTGCTAAATTAACTTACTACTTAAAATTCTTCATCTGCAGATGCTTTTGATATTTTTCAAATGGATAATCATTTCATCTATGAATAATGAGTTTTATTTCTTGCTTTTTAATTCTTGTACCTATTATTTCTCTCACCTGATTAGGATACCCAGTACAATGTGTAATAGAAGTGTTGATAGCAGACAATCTTGTCTTATTCCAATTCTCAGAAAGAAATCTTTCCATTTTTCTCCATTTGAGTATATTTACTAATGGTTTTCATATACAATTGATTACATTAAGGAAGTTTTTACTCTAGTCATTAATTATATCAAATGCATCTAGTATGATTAATATGATTTCACTTTATTATATTATTCTGGTTAATTATGTTAATTTTTTTTGAGATTTCATTCTGTAATAAAATCAACTTCTTTACATTTTATCTTTAACATATATTTTCAGATTTGATCTGCTAATATTTTTTTAGGTCTATGCCTCTATGTTCACAAGATAAGTTAGCCTGTATGCTTCCCTTCTTTTTCCATTCTGTTAGGTTTTGTTATCAAGGTTATTACAACTCCATGAAATGAATGAATGTTTCCTCTTTTTCTATTTTTGGAAGGTTTGGTGTAAGATTAGGGTTAGTTTTTACTTAAATGTCTGAGAGAATTGATTAGTGAAGCCATCTAGCTAGAATTTTCTTTGGCGAAGCATTATAATTATGGATTCAAAATATGTATTTTATTAAATTTTTAAAATTTATTGGAAAATGTTTTTATTTTTTATCTGTTGGATCTGTAATGATAGCCCTTTTACCTTTCTGTTATTAATGTTTTGTGCCTTCTCTATTTTTTTCTTAGTAAGTTTTCATAAGAGCCTATCAATCTTATCAGTTTTAATAGAAAATCTAACTTTGACTTTGTTGCTTTCTCTATTGTGTAATTTAATTTCTATTTCATTAGTTTCTCATCTTTCATTTTTAAAATTTCTATTCCTTTGACTTTCTTTGTGTTTAATTTTCAGTATTGAAAAATTATTGTCTTCCTAGATATTTGATTTTCAATCTTTCTTCCTTACTAATGAATGTCTTTAAGGAATATAAATTTCACTCTAAACACTGCTTAACTGCATCCCAAGTTTCAATTTAATGTTTTCATCATCAGCTAGATCAAAATATTTCCAAAATTCCACTTAATTTTTGACACATGGGATATTTAGAAATAAATATTGCTTACATTTATCATTGCTTACATTTATCATACCAAACACCTAGTGCTGTTTCTGACAGTAAGTGGTCGATATATTTTTGCTTGGTGATCAAATGTATTATTTAACAAATGATATATCTTAAAAATAAATATTCTAAGTTAAGAAAGAAAAGAGATAAGCTTTGGTGTTAGTGGTTTCCCTGGTAAAGGGGAGATTTTTAAGTATAGCCAGTAAATTGTGAAAAAAGGCAAAGGAGTAGGAAAGACTTAGTTGTGCCTAGAGGAAAGTTAACAAGTTTAGCTGGAGCAGAGGGTTTCACAGAGAAGATGTGGGATAACCTAAATATAGAAGATGAAGCCAACTGATTAGAAAATGAAGCTTTGAATTCCAAACTAAAGAGTTACGTATATGCAAACTTCAGGAGCTAGTAAGATGCACGTACATTAGCCTCCTCTATGAATATTCTCTCTCAAATCAATGTGGAAATAAAACTCTGGTAGTCTGTAATTATAATACAGCCTATGGGTATATAATCTTATTCATAATAATTTTAGTCATAGGACCCATAACTACAGTGTAGAAAATATGTATTTTTCAGTTATTTTATTTTAATCCTCTAAAGAGTAAATGTCAGCAAACAACTGGAATATAATTTACACATAAAGAGCAAGTTTTCTTTTAAATGATGGGTTCATAATTCCTTGCATTCATATTAAGTAGAGGAAGATAGTTCCCTAAAGCACTGTTTTATTGTTACTCAGAAAATGTAACTGAAAATGCCAATAATATACAAAGAATAGAATACATTTTGCATGAAATGATGGTCCTTTCATTTCTGGTTCTGATGTAAAATTCAACAAGCCTGATCCTATGGAAAATAAATATGAGGAATATTCACCTAAGTAAGTAGATTTTCTAACTGTATGGAATCAAAAGAATACCTTAATCAATTTATCTTTCTATACTACAGGATATCTGAAACCTCTTTTGGTGAGGAGATAAATTCTCTTTGCTCTACGTTGGAGGGATTTGTTCAGGAAGGAAACAAAGTAGATTTATATAGCACTACTTCAGAGTTCCCAACTAATATAAAGGAAACAAAGCAACACTTTTAGAAAGTAATGCCTGGATTAGGGATAGTTCTGAGCTAAACTGTAAGGTGGAGAAGTGTGTTTTTTGTAGGCCCAGGATTTTATTTCATTATTCTTCCCCTCAATTTTCTTGAGGGACTCAAATCCCTAATACAATTCCATTTCTTTCTTGCCCTTTCTTGCTCTGAAGGCTCTGATGTACACCTATTAGCAGCAGGGGTTGTGCTAGGACAGTGAGGCTTATGTGGGGTATGTAAGAACCCTGGTAAAGAATTGACAAATGGTAGGAAAGCATTGTATAGTTTGAAATGTCCCTCATAAGACATTTAGACATTACTTCTGGGATGTAATACCTACAGTCTTAGCATGAAAAACGATTATTTACAAGATATAAGAATATAATGTTACTTGCCCAAGAATTATTAAGATTTTAAAGGTATTGTCTGAAGATGTCAATAACTGAAACAATGGAATAAATCATTAATTGTGGAAGATAAGGTCTTACATCTTGGATATAAGGGTCCTTGGATATATATTATGGTGGAGAGACAGGAAAAGGGCTTCTTATCACTTTTCAGATAATCTAACTACTCAATCTCTTCACAAGACCATCCCTTCCTGCTACCATCTTTCCTGAATTTTACTTCTCGTATATTTGAAATTATGAGTGATAAGTGAATATATACAATTATAAGCTTTAAAAACAGGGCATGACTTGAAGATGCAGTTGGAAAGGAATATAGGAGCCAGATATTCGAGGACTCACACCATTTTGACAAGCTTGGTAAAAAGGGAATTTGTAAAAAGGACACTTGGTAAAAAGGGCGTTTTAAATTAAAAGTGGTTTATTCAGTTTTATGACTTTGATAACTTAGGATGACAGTTGGGGACTTCTTGTAAGATGAATATTAATGAATAAAAATAAAGACATGAGGACAGTGGAAATATCATTACAGTGGTTCAAGCATAAGATAAGGAAGGCTTGAATTAAGCCAGAAGTAATGGCTATGAATAGGAAGAAATATATTCAAGAAATATCTAGGGGATAAAATCAAAAGAACTTTAGGATTCTTTGAATAATCAAGTAAAGGAGAGAAAGAGAAAAGAGTCAAGGATCACACCCAGATATTTAGTGAGGAGGAAGGTGGATTGTGATTTCACCAACGATAATGAAAAAGCAAATTAGGAAGAGGTAATGAGGAGTTTAGGTTAAGACAGGTTGAGTTTGAAGGTGTTTATTGGACATTTGAGCATACAAAACTGAAATTTTCAGGAAAAAGACTTGTCATGGAGAAGCCTTGAAATGGTGACATGGAATTGGTATCTTCAGGGTACAAGGCAGAGATTCACTCACAAGAGATGATATAGAATGAGAAGTCCAGATGATTAATAATTCATAGGATTAATAAAGGAATCTGGGGAACACCAATAATCAAGGGCAGCAAAGAAAAAACACAAAGAAATCAGATGTAAAGTTCAGAGAATATGGAGAGAACCAGGATACTATGTTGTCATGATAACCTCACAGCAGAGAAGCTTAGAGAACCAAGTATAAATTCAACTGGGAAGTGTAGAACTGGAGAACTGAAATGGTTCCATTTGTTTTGTGATGATAACATCATTATTAACCAGAGAATCAGTGGCATGGCAGACACAGAAGCCTATCTTTGTGAGAGATGAAAAGTGGTGTTAGCACTCCAGCATCCAGGAAACTGGCTAAGATGTGGAGGAGAGAAAATGGTAGAAAGAGAGATGGTAACCAAGAAAAAGTACTTTTGAAGCTGAGAATAATATTTTAAAAGTGAGGAATGAAGCCAATAATGAGAAGGAGGATGGTGCCACAAAACAGCATGGACATCTGACTGAAGAGGACACGTTTGGAGAAGCCAATCTTAAAAAGGAGAATAAACACTTTACCTCTGTGATTAAAATAGAAATGGCTACGGAATAAACAAGAACACCAAGATACTGCCCTATTTCTCTATTTACTCCAAGCCAATTTTTATCAACATCATTGCCTGTTTCATCCACTTCCTCTTCCCTCAATCAGTTTGTCATACTGCAGCTTTCACTTGTGCCATTTCCCTGAAAATATTCTTTTGAAATCATTAATAATTATCTAGTAGACAAATTCAAAGACTTGGTAACCAACACCTTGTCAATGAAATGATTTCTTTTCTGTGGTTACTGGCATAAATAATTTCTGGTCACTCTTTGCTCTGCTTCCTCCAAATGTAAATGTCCCCTAGCATTCCACCTAAGACCTAGTCTCTCTCTAGGCCATCTTTTCATGATAAGCTCATCAATTTTTACTGATTCTATCATTAACACCTTGCAGGGGGCACCCACCTATATATTTTCAGTCTTGCTACTGTCTAGAGCTCTAGTTTCACATTTAGAGCCACCTATGAGATGTCACTTGCATGTGCCGCTAGCACTTTAACTTAAATAGGTCTAAAATTAATCTTGTCTTCCTTTCCCAAACCACTTCATTTTTCTTCTTAATTTTTATTAAAAATATCAACAATATTCTTCTAGAACCCAGTCTGAAAACTTGTTGGTCATAAAATCATTTCTCTCCCCTCCCCTCGAAAAGCTGGTCAGTTGTCAAATTCCATTGACTATACTTCTATAATAGTGCTCATATAATATCACTCCTTTCCAATCCTCCAACTAATACCAGGTCCTAATACATGTTGCTTACACTATCACACAAGCTTCTTAACTAGGCAGCCTTTTCCAAAAGCAAATGTCAGGATATTATTACTATACCTACAATTTTTTACTGACTCACTATTGCCAATGGAATAGAGTCCAACTTTAAAATCAAACCCCTTTATTATTAACAGCATTATTAGCCCAGATTGTATTAATTCATAACATGTTCTTGAGACTCTTGCTGTTCCTCATGTGCATCCTACAATTTCCCAACCCTTTGCCTTGCTCCAATACCTATGCATAAGACAGCCTTCCAACGAACGATCACATAACAAAATCCTATCTATTGTTCAAGGCTAAACTCTAAAGTTACCCTCTATGATAAAGCTTTTGTTTTTCCCTAGGCAAGAATAATTTTTAAATTCCTATGTAACTTCATCTGTATTTATCTCTACCCTGTTGAGTTTCAACTGTGAAGTATGGTTATATGGAAAATTTTAGTTACTAGCAAAAATTAAGTTTCAAAAAACTTAGTGACCCAATAAAGATTAAAATTTTTCAGTTTTTTAACTTGTTCAGGAACAATTTCACATCTAAAATTTTCTTAATTTTGTGCATAGTATGTGAACCATAAATATATGTTGAATGAAAGTAAAAATGATTTGAAAGCTACAAAACAAATATATATTGGTATGATGATATGTTGATAAATACTACATAGCCCCAAAGAAAATATGACTTAAAAGTAGGCTTAAGATCAATTTACAGTAGATATATAAATTGGCACATAGCAATTAATTTAAAGTATTAAACTGTTCTTTAGCTTTGAAATTTTTAAACAATCACAAAATCAGTAACATCTGCTTAACATTGCACACACAGTTCCTAGTTCAACCTTCAATGTAGAAGAATAATTTGCAATGTTTTAAAAAGAAAAATAATCCCCAAATCACTTTCTTATTCTAGTTATTCAGAAAGACTTGGAGGTAGACATCTTGTAAAGTACACCAAGTTTTGTGGAGATTAGGGGCTGGCTATTAAATACATGATGAAATAGTTATCCATTTTCATGTCTGATTGATATTCAGTGAGAGGGTAAGGAAAAGGAAAACTACATGATGAACGACAAAAAGTCCTTTTCACTTTTATATGTAACTTATCAAATTGGTAAAGCCCTACCTGAATGTCAAAATACTTATGCTATCTTTGCAAAGAACACTTGGTTCTGTTCATGTAGTTTTAGGCGAACCCAATATGCATAATCATATTTAAATAAAGAATTGAGGTATGAGATCTAAGATTAACTAGAGACAAAATTGTTGATGCAAATAGTTTATTTTCATAAGCTGATTATTTCTTTTCTTTTATTTCACTCTAAGCAGAGCAATCAAATATACTTAACCCCATACAAAATGTTTGGCCTACTCTAAATTCAGAGACCATTCTTGGTTGAAGATCCCAGTGAGTTTACAGAGTGATGGTTCAATCTCAATTTAGTATCTCTGCTCACTCCAGTTTGACCAGATTGGATACCAACCTATGTGTGTTTGTATTTCTACCTTAAATATTTAGGCTTCAGGTAATTCCCAGTCAGTTCATGGCTCAGCTGCCAGTAGCTGTGTCTACTTCTTTTAACCCTGTCTCCAGAACATCTTCCACAATCAGGAATGCCCTAAGGCTGAGTGTCTGACATCTCATTCTAGATGAAACCCATGTAGTGTTACTTGTACACTCCACTGGTCTCATTCTGGGCTATAGATTTTGAAATACAATTTTCTTCACTTTTGTTCTAGCTTTTTACACATATCAATATCGTGGCCTTTTATTCACTTACTGGGCCCATGGACACTTGTACCCTTCCCTAGATTAATGATTTTATCTAAATCTATATCTAGACTTTTAGCCTTTTGATGATACCATGGTACTATGCATTCTGAAGAAACCATGTCTTCCCCCATTCCATTTACTGCCAACTAGCAAAATTGATTTCAAGATAAGATACTAAAAAAGAATAAGATACATTAATATGGACTTCTGATGAATTTATGGCCCTGGCACTTACGGTACATTGATACTTAGCAAAAAATGCTAGTGAACAAAGGATTGTGATCACTTATATCACAAATAATTGGTTATTAGGAAAAGAACTGATGAAAAACAGATTTTATTCCTGTTTACTATAAAATCAGAATAACAACAGAGCTGTGTTTGAAAAAGGACACCCATTAATTTCAATAGTAGCTTCTAGTTATTATCTTAGAGTACAGTTTATAATTTCCTATAAGTATGCTCATTTAATTTTTGCCTTCTTCTAAACATACATATATATTAATTTATACATTAACATATATTAATATTAATATTTACTCTAATTTATCAGTTAATACATAAATTTATATTATATTAATTTATAGCCATGTATTTACTTACATTCATATATAAATTGCTTTGGATTAGGCATGAGTCATATATATTCAGTGTCTCCCTACAGTCTTGATATATGATTGTTTATAGAACAAATACAATAAGACAGCTTTTAATTTATTTTTAACTTATTAATTTTTTATTGAAGTATAGTTAATATACAATCTTATATTGGGTTCAAGTATACAACAGTTACCCACATTATTAAACCCTCATCCCCACAACTGCAGTTACTATCTGTCAACATAGAAGATGTCACAGAATCCATGTTGTACAAACATCACCAAGACCAACTTACATTATGAATGAGAATTTTTGTGCCCCTTTAACACACTCACCCACCTCAACCTATCCCCAATGGTAACTCCCAGTCACTTCTCAGTGTCTATGAATCTACTGCTATTTTGTTCATTTTCTTTTGTTTCATTTTTAGAATCCATAAATAAGTGAAATCATAAGATATTTGTCTTTCTCTGCCTGGTTTATTTAATAATACCCTCTAGGTCTATCCATGTTGCTACAGATGGCAGGATTTATTTCTCTTTCATGCCTGAATAATATCCCATTGTATTTATGTACCACACCTTATTTGTACATTCATCTATTGATGGACACTTGGGTTGCTTCCATTCATGTCTATTATAAATAATGTGACAATAAACAAAGGGATGCATATATCTTCTCGAATCAGGAATTTTGCTTTCTTCAGGCAAATTCCTAGGAAGGGGATTACTGGGCCATATGGTATTTCTATTTTTGATATTTTGAGGAACCTCTATATTGTTTTCCACAGTGGCTGCTCCAATTTACATCACCACCAGCAGTGTAGGAAGGTTCCCTTTTCCCAACACCTGCACCAACACTTGTTATTTCTTGTCTTTTGTATACTGGCCATTCTAACTGGTGTGAGGTGATAGCTCATTGTGATTTGGATTTGCATTTCCCTGATGATGAGTGATGTAGAGCATCATTCCATGTGAATGTGAGTTATCTGTATTTCTTCTTCAAAAAATATCTGTTCAGGTTCTCCACCCATTTTTTAATTGGGTTATTTGTTTTTTTGGTATTGAGTCACATGAGTTATTTATATATTTTGGATGATAACCCCTTACTGGATAAATCATTTATGAATATACTCTAACAGGTTGCCTTTTTGTTTTGGTTGTAGGTTGCCTTTTTGTTTTGCTGATGGTGCCCTTTGCTATACAGAAGATTTTTAATTTACTCATTTTTGCTTAGGTTTCTCTTGCCCAAGGAGATGTGTCCAGAAAAAAATAGCTCATACTTATGTACAAGATATTTTTCCCTATGTTTTCTTCTAAGAGTTTGATGGTTCCATGTCTTACAGTTATGTCTTTGATCCATTTCAAGTTTAATTTTGTGTTTGGAATTAGACAGTTATCCAGTTTCATTCTTTTACATGTAGTTGTCCAGTTTTCGCAACACTGGTTACAGAAAAGGCTGTCTTTCCTCATTGTATATTCATGGCACCTTTATCATATATTGACCATATATGTGTGGGTTTATATCTGGGTTCTCCATTCTTTGATCTATGGGTCTCTTCTTGTGCCAGTGCCATAGTGTTTTGATTACTATAGCTTTGTTATATAGCTTCAGGTCAGGGAACATAATAACCCCAGCTTTGTTATTCTTTCTCAGGATTGCTTTGGCTATTTGGGGTCTTTTGTGGTTCCATATGAATTTTAGGATACTTTGCTCTAGTTCTTTGAAAAAATGCTGTTGGTATTTTGATAGGGATTGCATTGAATCTGTAAACTGCTTTGGGCAGGATGGCCATTTTGACAATATTAATTCTTTCTACCCATTAGCATGAGATTAATTTCCATTTATTTGTTTCTTCTTTAATTTCTCTTATGAGTGTCTTACAGTTTTCAGAGTATAGGTCTTTCTTGGTTAAGTTTATTCCTAAGTATCTCATTCTTTTGGATGCAATTGTAAATGGAATTGCTTTCCTGATTTCTATTTCTTCTAGTTCATTGTTACTATATAGAAATGCAACAGATTTCTGTGTATTAATTTTTTACCCTACAACTTTGCTGAATCCAGTTATTAGTTCTAATAGTTTTTTGATGGACTCTTCAGGGTTTTCTATGTATAATCATCATATGCCATCTTCAAATAGAGTTTTACTTTTTCCTTATCAATTTGGATGCCTTTTATCTCTTTACCTTGTCTGATTGACATGGCTAGGACCTCTAGGGCTATGTTGAATAAAAGTGGTGAGTGGACATCCTTGTCTTGTTCCTGATCTTAGAGGAAAAGCTTTCAGCATTTCACCATTGAATATGATGTTAGCTGTGGGTTTGTCATATATGGCCTGTATTATGTTGAGATATGTACACTCTGTACAAATTTTGTTGAGACTTCATCATAAATGGATGTTGAATTTTGTCAAATGCTTTTTCAGCATCTACTGAAATGATCATTTTATCTTTTTTCTGTTAATGTGGCATACGACTTTGATATACGAATATTGTACCATTCATGCATCCCTGGAATACATCCCACATGGTCATGATGGGTGATTATTTTGATGTTTTTTAATTTGGCATGCTATTTTGTTGAGGGTTTTTGTATCTATGTTCATTGGGATATTGGCCTAAAATTTTCTTTTTTTGTACTGTCTCTGGTTTTGGTATAAGAATGATGATGGCTTCATAGAATGTGTTTGGAAGTATTCCCTCCTCTTATTCTTTTTCTGATACTTTAAGAAAAAATAGTATTAGCTCTTCTTTAACTGTTTGGCAGAATTCATCTGTGAAGGTATCTGGTACTGGAACTTTTGTTTCTTGGGAGTTTTCTTATTAAAAATTCAATTTTGTTACTGTTAATTGATTGGCTTAGATCTTCTTCTTCTTCCTGGGTTAGTCTTGGAAGTTTTACATTTCTAGGAATTTGTCTAATCTTCTAGGTTGTCCCATTTATTAGAATATAATTTTTCATAAAGTCCTCTTATAATTTGTATTCTGTGGTGTCAGTTGTAACTATTCCTTTTTCATTTTTATTTTGTTTATTTGGGTCCTCTCTCTTTTTTTCTTGATAAGTGTGTTTAGTAATCTGTTTTACTTTCTCAAAGAACAAGCTCTTGGTTTCAATGAATTTTTTCTATTGGTTTTTTCTTCTCTTATTTATTTCTGTTTTGATACTTATTATGTCCCTCCTTCTACACACTTTGTTTTTTTTTCTTTCTATAGTGTCTTTAATTGTGAGTTTAGAGTGCTTGTTTGGGATTGTTCTTGTTTCTTGAGGTAGGCCTGTATTGCTACGTACTTCCCTCTTAGAACCAATTTTGTGGCTTCCCACAAATTTCAGACTGTTATATTTTTGTTTTCATTTGTCTACATGTAGCATTTGATTTGTTTTGATTTGTTCATTAATCCATTAATTATTTAGAACCATGTTTAACCTCCATGTGTTTGTGAGTTGTTTTTTTTTCTTTGTGTAATTTGTTTCTACTTTCACAACATTTGGTCTGAGAAGTTGCTTGATACAATTTCAATTTTTTTGAGTTTATTTAGGCTATGTCTCTGGCCCAATATGTGATCTATTCTGAAGAATGCTCCATGTTCACTTGAGAAAAATGTGCAAATGGCCACTTCTGTGAGGAATGGTCTGTAGATACCTGTTATGTCCATCTGATCTAATGTGTTGTTCAGTTCCTCTGTTTCCTTGTTTTCTGTCTGGTTGATCTGTTCATTGATGAAGTGGTGTGCTAAGGTCCCCTAAATAAGAATGACTTGCAGTCTATTTCCCCATTTAATTCAGTATTTGTTTACATGTTTAGGTGCTCCTGTGTTGGGTTCATAAATATTTATAATGGTCATATCCTCTTGTTGGACTTCATCATTATGTAATGTCCTTCTTTGTCTCTTGTTACTTTCTTTAAAATCTATGTTTTCTGATATAAGTGCTGCTAATCCTTCTTTTTTCTCCCTATTGTTTGCATGAAATATTTTTCCACCCCTGCACTTTTAGTCTTTGGATATCTTTAGGTCTGCAATGAGTCTCTTGTAGGCACTATATATATGGGTATTGCTTCTTTATCCATTCAGCCAACCTATGTCTTTTGATTGGTGCATTCAGTCCATTTATATTTAATGTAATTATTGGTAGATATGTACTTACTCCTATTTTGTTGTTTTCTGCTTTTTGTACTTCCTCTCTGATCCTTTCTTCTGCTCTTATACTCTTCTATTGTTACTTGATTGTCTTCTTTAGTGTTGTGATTGGATTTTTTTAAAATTTTGTATATTATAGGCTTTAGGTTTGTGGCTACCATAAGGACCTTTCCTAATGATAGTCTATATTAAGTTGATGATCTCTGTTTCAGACACAATCTAAAAGTACTTCTTTTTTCTTCTTCTTTCTCCACACTTTATATATTAGATGTCATAATCTGCATTTTTTGTGTATCCCTTGATGAATTTTGGGTATAGTTCGTTTTACTACTTTTATTTTGTTTTGTTTTGAAATTTCTTACTTCCTTGGTAAGTAATTGGTCTGCTACATTTACTGTAGATTTGTTTTCACAGGTGAAAACTAGTGAGACTTCAGAACATTTCCATCTGCAGGACTCCCTTTAACATACGCTGTAATGCCAAGTAATTTAGTCATGGTAAATTTAGGATGGCAGTCCCTTCAACCTTTGTTTATCTGGGAAATGTTTGATCTCTCCTTCAAATTTATATGATATCTTCCTAGCTTGGTTGCATTATTCTTGGTTGAAAGTACTTCTCTTTCAATATATTAAATATTTCATGTCACTCCCTTCTGGCCTGTAGAGTTTCTGCTGAGAAATCTTTTGACAGCCTGACAGGGTTTCCCTTATTTTCTTCTCTCTGGCTATTTTCAATACCCTCTCCTTATTCGTAATCTCTGTCATTTTTATTATTATATGTCCTGGTGTTGTCTCCCTGGGTTCCGTTCCTCTTGTTAGGGGCTCTCTGTGCTTCTATGACCTGAGTGTCTACCAGATTGGTGAAGTTTTCAGCAATTATTTCTTCAAAGAGACTTTCTACCCCATTTTCTCTCTCCTCTCCCTCTGGTATCCCTATTATGTGAATATTGTAATTTGGAGTTTTCCCACAGTTCTCTTAGCATCCTCCTCTCATTTCTAGAGATTTTTTTTTCTCCCTGTTCCTCAGCTTTGTTGTATTCTTGGTCTCTGATTTCGATCACATTGATGGTCTCCTCTACTTGTAGCAATTTATTATTCATTCCCTTCACTATATATTTCTCTTCATTTACTACATTCTTCAGCTTAGAGGGGCTCTTTTTCAACTCTTCTACCTTTTTGTTGAAGTCTTCCCTGAAACTGTCAATACTTTCCCACTGGAAACTTCCACAGATCAGTGAGCATATTTATGACTGTTACTTCGAAATCTTCATCAAGAAGCTTGGTGATCTCTGTTTCACTTAGCCTTCTTTCTGGTGTCTTATCCTGTAGCTTTGTTTGGAACATATTCCTCTGTCACCTCATTTTGCCTGGGTTTCTGTGTTTCTTAGATAGATTCACCATGCCCCCTGATCTATAGAGTAATGGCTTTATGAAGAAGGCATCCTTTGATGTCTAGAAGCTCAAGACTCTTTACTGTCCAGTGTCTGGTTCTTCTTTGTGGTGAAGCCTCATTTGTTGGTGGGCTAAGGGTGGGGCCGCCTTTCTATCTGCTGGCAGTGGTCTACTCAGGCAGCTGCAGATGAACAGCTCACCTCAGATGGCCCTTGTGAGCCAAGCAGCTGTGCTTCTGCTGGGATCATTGTGGGCAGGGATTCCCTCTGCCTTCCCTGCAGTGATGGTCACACTGCTGGGTTAATATAGTGAGTGAGAGGGGAAAATGGTGACAGGGCATGTGGAGGCAGGCATGTGGGTGCACAGTGCCAGTTTGACCCTCGTGAAAGGAGGAAGGAGGGCTTGGAGTTGGCTCCCACAGACACCGCCCCAGTGGGGCTGACACAGGACCTAGAAAGCCAGTAAAGCCTCCCTCTGCTTACCAGGCAGGAAAGTCTGATGCTCCTGGGTCAAGCAGCTGGTCATGGGGGCAGACATGCAGGTAAGAACCTCAGGGCTGAGCTACCAATGAGGGGAATGAAGCTTTTGGGGCACTCAGGAGAACCTGACCAGTTGGCTGTGTGAGGACTGCAGATGTGTGAACCCTGGCTCTTTCTCCTGCAGAGGGAGCTCTGTCCAAGCCTTGCTCCTCTCACATCCTTCCTGATGCTGGTAAGTTTTTCAAACTGATGCCTCTGTGTTGAGTCTCAGTGGGACCAATAGAGTATGCTTGTCCTCCACAAGTGGCAAGAGTCTGTCTCCCAGAATGCTCCAATTCTCCCTGGTGTCCAGCCCCATTAATCACCAAAGCCCAATGCAATGTGGACTTCTGTTTCCAGAGCAGATCTCCAGGGTCAGATGTGCAGAGTTCCTGAGTGCTTACCCTCTCCCTGCACTGTTCCTCTCCCTCCCACTTGTGAACTGGCATGGGGAAAGGGCTGGGGTCCTGATAGTGGCTCTGCCCCTCTACCTTCTCTGTGTGGTGTCCTATTTTCACTAGCTGTAGGTGGTCTGTTCTGTAGTCTTCAGGTCATTTTCAGGGTTAGCTGCATTTGCTGTAGTTGCTTCCTTGGTGTGTGTGTGCAAGGAGGTTACTGCCTCGCCTTTCTACTCCACCATCTTTTTTCCACCAAATTCAAAAAGAGATTTTTTTAAAGAGAAATGCTATGTTGTTTTAGTGGAGTACATGTGAATGGGTGTGTGTATAGGTTTGTGTGTGTTTGTGTTTGTGAGCATATGGTAAGTATAGGGTTGTTAAATTGTCTATTGGGATACTTACAATGACATTGGATACATTACTGAATCTCCTTGTAAAACAGAATCACCAATTTCAAAATTGTTCCAGTTTATTTTGTTGAGAATATGTAAAACTTTTCATCATGATGATTATTCTTAATGTATATTGATGCTCTTAAAATATTCTTAAAAATGTCACCTAAAAGGAGTCAGTATTCACATAAGTAGTTTCTTCTGATTAAACATGACAAAAGTAATAGCTTTGAAAACTTAAATTCAAAACTTCCCAATGTGTTTCTTTGAGCAAATGTCTCCAATTGAGCACTTCAAAGAACACATTTTTCTAATTTGGTATTATTCATACACAAAATGAACATGTTCATGTAACTTCTTCTAAGCAAAGTTTCCTTTGTTCAAACCCTAACTTTCTATTGAATTTGAATGCTCTCCAGATGATTGGGATCTTATTGAATAAATAGCTACAGTTCTTTAATTTTTTTAAAAAACTGACTTGTAATTGGACTTTAATTGCTAGTTTTAGTTTATGGCCCTATAGAAATGAAACTGACTGGCATTAGAACACTGAACACAAAGCCTTGTTAACATATATACTATAAATATTGTACAAAGTGGTTTGTTTCTCTATCAATGAAAGAGTAAAATTAATAAAGTGAACTCTTCTAAAAGCCCTAAATAGTACAATTAAGTTAGAAACTTTAACAAAAATAAGCTATAGTCATGATGTATTTTTCTTTAAGCTGCATTTACCTTTTTTAGTTGACGCAGCACCAGCCTCTTCTTTGGCTTGTTCAGTTTCTGCAAATTCAGATGTTAAAGGATGATTAATGAATATCAGAAATGCCAAGTCAATATCTTATAGTATTGTAAGCCAGACAAGACTAAAATTACCTAAAAGATAAAATGTCTGTGGCACCTGATTGAAAAGCAAGCAGCAGAGAAAGCCATGCTGTAAAGTGTTTTTTTTCCAACTAATGAACTTTTTAAAAATAACAATACAGAAACTGTCTTCCAAAATATGACTCTGTAGTATTAAAATGTAATACTTATGTACGTAGTGACCATAAAAGAAGGTGGCTTTTTCAAAAAAAAATTGTAGTACTAATTAAATAGTTTATATCCAAATCTAAAATAATGTATGAGTTGTAGAGAAGACATGGAAAATCTTTGTTTGATTAGCCTTTAATTACAGAGATGGCAAAAAAGTATTTGACTTCAGTTAGCTTTACATTATAACATATTGACCATGATATAGAAAATTTTATTTGATTATTTCTTGGAGAGAGAGAGAGAAGAAACAAAAAAAGAAGAATAAAAAAAGCCCAAATGGCTTCTTGGAATTTCTCTGAGTGTCTAATTTGGAAGATTACAAAGCTGCCATTAAGACATGATCTGAAATGCTGGTCCAAGCACAAAATATTGGACTTCACCTCAGGCTAATTAAAGTTGAAGTTTTCTCTAGACCATAGGAAAATACGAAAAATAACGAGCTGAAGAATTTTTACAAATTGTTATTTACTCATTGTATTAATTTTTTAATTTTTTTCTGAGACTATCCTCCTTGGCCATCTGTCTTTTTATTTTTATTCTCATTAGTATGGATACATATCCCCCTCACTCTTATACACTCAGCAGCTGAGGCTCTGGGAACAACCAAACAACAGGAGTCTCCGTGTCCCCTGTACCACTTGTACTCTAGACCTAGGGCTGTGAGAAAGATCAGATGTCAGCAGAAGTCTATGCCCCACTCCAGGTTTTAATTCCAGAATGTTAGCACCACATGCTTCACAATTTAAGCCCATAAAAGGATCCATATGAATATCCTTTTCTCCAGGCTGTCTTAAGAGCTGGAGCTCCAGGACTCAGCAGACCCTTGGTTGTCAGACACCCTCTGGGTGAAGATTTTACACGAGTGGTTCTCAAAACCTTAGCTGCAGCAGTGAGGCAGGAGGGCTGTTTAGACACAGACATGGGGTCCAGAGGGTCTGGTTCAGAGGTCTGGGGCATATCCCGAGAATCTGCATTTCTAATCATTCCCCAGATGATGCTATTCTGCTGGTTCAGACCAAACTTACCCCAATAGACAATCAGGACTAATCTGTCTGTGGTCCCCATCCCCGTTTACCTCAGTTTCTACCAAGAATCTAGGCTTCCAGCAGAAAAGAGTCTGCAAGCCTCCATCTTTCTCCCAAAACAGGCCCATCTCCAAAGTCCTCCCACTGTGTCATCTCTCCATCACAGTGCATGCCCCTGTAACCTCAGCTTTTTCTCAGAACGTGTGCTTTGCTTCCTCTTGTAACCAAACCCTTGTTCCCTGAGGAGACTGCACCCCCTACATGCAGTCTGCCAAAATGGAGAAGGCTTGTTTTTCCATCCCCTACATACCAAAGAGCTTGGACCTCTTTACTTCTCTTATCTTCTGTATTATTTCTCAAAGATTCTGAACACCTCACTTCCTCCAAATCCCAGTTCTTTTAAAGTACACATTACCAGGTTGAGAGGCCCTATCCCCCTTTTTTGTTGTCATTATCCAAACGTGCCCTTGCCTCATCATTCAGTGAATGTTTTTGCCCATAGTTATCAACCTGTCGTCTACCACTACTGTGAGATTTCATTAAGAACCCCTTTCAACCATACTGCACATTAGAATAAGCTGGGGAATTAAATTTTAAGTCAATGAGATTCAGATGTAGTAGGCCTGGGACATGCTACAGAGTCTTGTAAGATTGAGATTCTGAGTAAATGAGTCTGGGATGATCAGTTCCTTCCCCCATTTGATACTAATGCATCCATTTTTGCCCTGAATCACATCTCCTTTTCCTTGTCAAGGCCTTTGTTCTCACAAGTATCACTTCTCTCTGCTACATTATCAGTTTTCCACATCAACTCAGGCACACAGTATGTCATTCTCTGTAACTGCAAACAACCACATCCTTCATGTCTATGTGAGCCGAGCCCCAGTCACCTGGACGACCTTGTCTCTCTGTGGTCCATCACAGCCTCCAGAGAGCTCTACACTCAATGTCAACACTTCTATCTTCTCATTCTCTATTTTTAAAAACTTGCCTAATTACAAAATATACAACTTAATGAAAAGCATAAAGGCATATAACTTATGTGCACATTTTAATGAATGGCAAAAAATGTACATCTTTGCCATACTGCTGGTCAAACATACATGTAGAATACATGATGGTCTTGAGGTATGAAGTGACATATGGCAGTGCTCCCAGTCTTGAGGGGCCCTGGTCCTTGCAGTGTTCTTTGAACAAAAGGGGGTGATGTGCTCAAGTACGTTTGCTAAGTATCTACTACATTCCCTCTTGAAGATTCACCAAACAGAGTTAAAAATATGAAATGACCTAGAATCTAAAATTCTATTTGTTGGTGTTCTTCCTGCTTGGAAATGACTAATCAGATTGTAAGCCCATATTTGATGTTTGGGGAGGCTGGCAAATTGGAAAGCAGGGTGCTGAATTGGGTGTGTTGAGATATTTTTGTATGTACTATGAGGAAAGAATGCCTGCTGATGCACAAATTATAAATCTAGATTTGACATCACTCCTTGGCCGAAGGAGCTCTTCCTCCAGCCACATAACTATATGTGGTGGTATAAGTGGCTCTCTATAGTGCTACATCACTGAGACTGAAAGGTGTTGTTTTTCTTCAATTTTTTGATACCCTGACAACCTTCACCCTGAATTGGTACAGTTTCCAATCTTGTCTGTGTCCTCCAGTGATTTTCCTACAGGGATTTTGGTTTCCTCAAGACCTAGAGTGAACAGTTCCACACTACAAACTCAATGCATATTCTAGTTATTTCCTTTAATTAAGTGCTAATGACAAATTATCTTTTCCTTTTCCATGGACTTGCTCTAACACTGTCAATCTCAGCCATCTTTTAAAATTCAGTACCATGGGATTGTATCACATACTTATTTATATTAATTAAATTATACATCTCACTCTCTCATAATAATAGTTTACTTAAAAAAACAATACAATACTATTTTACACACACCAGATTGACTAAAACTGGGGGAAAATGAGCATTTTAGTGATGGTGATAATAAACAATAGAAACTGTCACATACATTATTGGTGTTAATGAAAAATTTGGGGGAAAGTGTGGTATATATTTGGAAAAGTTAGACATGAACAAATGCTCTGACCCATTTATTTGAATTCTGAGAAAATTCTTGCACTTATGTACCAGGAAATATATATGAGAATATTCATAGCAGGATTATTTATAACAGCACAAAATTGAACATGATCTAGTGTCCACTGGCAGTACAATGGATATATAATTTGTAGAATACACACACACACACACACACACACACACACACAGTGGAACACTATACAGCAGTTAAAATTAATCAACTATAGCTACTCATACCAGCATGGCTTCTGTAAAGAGTTAAACTGAACTTTATTTGCTCTCATAATTCAAGATCATGTAAAATTGTATCCTGAATGTTCAGGTTATATATACAATACTATGTGTTCCACATTATATGGGTGATTAAAGGAATTTTCAAGAGTATTTGTAATGATATGCAATTTTTACTTTAGGCATTAACTTTATAAATAGCCCACTGTATCCTAGCCACGGCAATCAGACAAAAAAAAAGAAATACAGGGCATCCTGATTGGTAAAGAAGAAGTCAAATTGTCACTATTTGCAGATGACATGATATTGTACATAAAAAACCCTAAAGACTCCACTCCAAAACTACTAGAACTAATATCTGAATTCAGCAAAGTTGCAGGTTACAAAATAAACACACAGAAATCTGTTGCTTTCCTATACACTAATGATGAACTAACAGAAAGAGAAATCAGAAAAACAATTCCATTCACAATTGCATCAAAAAGAATAAAATACCTAGGAATAAACCTAACAAAGGAAGTGAAAGACATGTACTCTGAAAACTACAAGACATTCCTAAGAGAAATTAAAGAGGACACTAACAAGTAGAAATGCATCCCATGCTCTTGGCTAGGAAGAATAAATATTGTCAAAATGGCTATATTACCCAAAGCAATCTACAGATTCAATGCAATCCCTATCAAACTACCAACAGCTTTCTTCAATGAACTCGAACAAATAATTCTGAAATTCGTATGGCACCACAAAAGACCCCGAATAGCCAAAGCAATCCTGAGAAGGAGGAATAAAACAGGGGGAATTACGCTCCGTGACTTCAAGCTCTACTACAAAGCCACAGTAATCAAGACAATTTGGTATTGGCACAAAAACAGACCCACAGACCAGTGGAATAGAATAGAAAATCCAAACATCAACCCAAACACATACAGTCAATTAATCTTTGACAAGGGAGCCTTGGATATACATTGGGGAGATGACGGCCTCTTCAGCAGCTGGTGTTGGAAAAACTGGACAGCTACATGTAAGAGAATGAAACTGGACTACTGTCTAACCCCATACACAAAGGTAAATTCAAGGTGGATCAAAGACCTGAATGTAAGTCATGAAACCATAAAACTCTTAGAAAAAAACATAGGCAAAAATCTCTTGGACATAAACATGAGCAACTTCTTCATGAACATATCTCCCCGGCAAGGGAAACAAAAGCAAAAATGAACAAGTGGGACTATATCAAGCTGAAAAGCTTCTGTACAGCAAAGGACACCATCAGTAGAACAAAAAGACATCCTACAGTATGGGAGAATATATTCATAAAAATATCTGATAAAGGGTTGACATCCAAAATATATAAAGAACTCATGCACCTTAACAAACAGAAAGCAAATAATCCAATTAAGAAATGGTCAGAGGACATGAATAGACACTTCTCCAAAGAAGAAATTCAGATGGCCAACAGGCACATGAAAAGATGCTCCACATCGCTAATCATCAGAGAAATGCAGATTAAAACCACAATGAGATATCACCTCACACCAGTGAGGATGGCCAACATCAAAAACACAAACA
>JAVSCE010008991.1:0-139486 GCA_032199065.1 Smutsia gigantea
CCTTAATGAGTCTAACAGCTTTTCTTATTATTGTCTCCTTTGTCGCTGGTATCTCCTACAGCCTTCTGCAGAACATGTCATTTAAACATCTACAGAACTAAGTTAAATTGAAAGGCAAAAAAAAGAATGGTACATTTGGGTAGAAGTTTTGTTGGAGGCGGAAGGAGGGGCAGGTTCCAGGAACCTAGCTGTATCCTTTCTGTCCATAGCTAAGTGACTTCCCGAAAACATCAGTTTTTCTTTTCAAGTCCTTCAATCATTTCACAGATATTTGCTGAAACCTTATTATGTAGTAGGTGTACGCTCGCCAGTAAGATATATAACGACCAATAAATTTATCTCCTGTAGCAGAACATTGTATGTGTCATTTCTTCCACACACCTCAAAATGCTTTAGCTACAAAGTTCAGTTCTTTCCAGACCACTTGGGCTGGAAAGTCAAACTGATGGAAAGTCTGCTCTGTGACTTGCAAGTGGTCAAAACCTAAGACGAGGTCCGTGCATCTTGGGGCTTGCCAAAGGAGAAGGGAAGATCAGAACGAAACCCTGTCCTGTCTCCAGACAGGACAGGCCCTTCTTTCCAGTCCCAGTTCCTCAGACACTTTATCCTGCCAGGGAGCCCCGGGGAGGAAGTGGTGGGGACACAAGGCCCTCCCTGCTCTCACTGGGACAGAGAGGAGGGCCCAGCCCACCCAACTCAGTCTCCCTCCGAAGGGGAAGCTGCCCTCAGGGAAATGAAAAGATGGCTTCCAATACCTTTTACTGCAAGGGAACGCCAGCCCAAACCAGGGCCCCGGAGAGGAAACACCTATGAAGCAAATGCGACAGTGTAGCTGCAAAAATAATTTATTGTCAGTATTTGAAAATCCTCCATTAAAGTTCTTTATCATTTTCTAAAAAGTACAAACACACTAAGGTTTACATTTGACATGTAAAAAATAAAGAGGAAGAAGGGAAATTTACGTCTCTCCCTAGTTTGAGGAACTATCCTTAAAATGAAACACTGGGTTACAATAAATGTATCTTCTAGTGAACAAGAAAACAGAATCTCATTATCCAGATTCGTGGGTCATAAAGGACTCAAGGCAAATCTAGCCTGAGTCACATGCACTCGGACACATCCCCCACACGGCTGCCCCTCTCTGTCCAGGGCCAATTTAACTGAGATACTTAAACTAAGGTTCTCTCATTATATGACCACAAAACTCTCCCTCCTGGGAAAATCTCCAACAAAGCAATTTTCCAAAAAATAGAAATACTCTGTTCCCTCACGACAGGCATTTCTATATCCGTAGAAAACCAATACCGTCGCTAATACCCCACCCCCACGTCCCATCTGAACTGGCATTAAGTTTATTCAGTGTTGCTTCCTGTTTCCCAGCCATCCTCCGTCACAGACACGACCCATGCCTGCAGACGGTAGGTCCTACAGGAAGGCTAGCAAATGCGGACCATAAAAACCCACTGCAGATGGTCAGCAGTCTTCATGATTCCCCAGCTCAGTTCTCCCTCATCTAGCTGCCTGCGTCTCCCTGTTTTCTCTCCACCAGACCAGGTTCGTGGCATCCTGCCCGAGAGGCCACCCTTGCACTGGAGAGAAAACGTTCCTGTGTCAGCGGAGGCAGCTAGCGCCTCACAGCGGTGACCCCTCCCACCGCAAGGTCCGCCCACCCCTCCACCCTGTCACCCGCCCCCGCCTGGCTCTGTCAGGGCTGACCCAGTGGATGCTGTAACTGCCGAATCGGAGGAAAAGGACCGTCTCCACTTCGCTAGTTGATGTGAGTCCTTCCACACTGAGTCTCAGGCTCTTTTCTGTGGGACGGAATCAGGGCTCTTCATCCCGAAATTCAGTGAGGCACTGCTTTCAGACCGACCGACCTCGCCCCTTCATTCTGCAAAGAAAACACAGACAAAAGTCGCTGATTTTTAAAAATTATGATTATTTTAAACGTTCATGGTTTTTGTCTTATTTCCCTGGGCTTGAATATAAACTCTTTTATAAAAGTTGTAATTTTTTCAAAATCCCGAACAGAGGAAGTACTCCTGAGTCAAGTGAATACTTTTCAAAGGGCAAATAACATTGTTTGTTCACTTGTTTTGGTGAAATGCCGGAGAAGTGACCTTTTGATGAGGCCTTTCGGTTGAAGACATTTTGACATTCAGTCCTTGGTCATAATCTAGCCATAAAAATGCCTCTAAATTTTCAGTTTTTTAAAAGGTGCACAATATACTGTGAGAAATTCTGATGAGGGAAGTGAGTGCAGACTTGGCCGGATCAAGGGAGAGGTTCTTGTGCAGGGACCTGGGGACACTGCACAGAGAGCCCACGGGCTCTGCAGCAGGGTCCCCGTGGGTGACATTTGTGGCTGAATAATTCTTTGTAGGAGAGAGCTGTCCTGTGCACTGGAAGGTATTTAGAAGAACCCCTGGCCTCTACTGCTATATGCTAGTATCCCACATAGGCTCCTAGTTGTGACAACTTAAAATGTCTCCAAACATTGCCAAATACCCTGTGGACAAGGGTGCAAAATTGACCCTGGATGATAACTGGGGGTTTTGGCTAAACTCTCCTCATTTCCTGGAGAATCTATGAACAACTGAAGTGGCTTCCCTGGATACCCACGTGGTCCTTTCAAGGACAACGCTGATAGGCCTCTCAGCCAGCAGCCAGCTCATCAGCTTACCCTAACATGTGCAAACAAGATTTACTGTTCTCACTCCTGGGAGCCTTTTCCTCTTCTCTCTCACATAAATGTGGCTTTTGCCTTTGGTCCTCACCCAGTCAGCTAGCTGACGCCTTCACATGTGAGAAAACAGTATGAAATAACAGTACAAAATCACTAAACCACACCCAAAATAACTCACGGTGTCCGAAATAACTCATGTTGTCGTTTTGGGTTTGTAAAGCAGACCTCCCCACCTCATCCCCGGGGCCCCAACCTGCCATAAAGTAAAGAAGTTGAAAGATAGAGGAAGGGGGAGGTGGAGGGGTGTGGTCCATTAAACAATTCCCTTAACCTTGAAGGCAGTATGTTAAGTGAAATAAGACAGAAAGACAGATACTGCATGATCTCACTGGTGTAAGCTCAGAGTTAAGAGCTTGAAGTTGCTTATTCTTTGGTTGCCAGAAGTGGGGGATGGGGCGGAGGTGGGGTGTGATGTGGGAATTGCATGAAGGTGGTCAAAAGGTAGAAATTCCCAGTTATAAGGTGAATAAGTACCGGGGACATAATGCACAACTGGATGACTACAGTTATCAGTGCCACGTGGTAGGTTTAAAAGAGTGGCTTTGCTAAGAGTAACTCCTAAGTTCTCATCACAAGGAAAAATAATTTTGTAACTAAATGAAGTGATGGATGTTAACTAAACTTATGGTGGTAATAATCATTCACAATATATGTGTGTCAAGTCATCATGCAGTACACCCTAAACTTATACTGTGTTATATATCAATTCTATCTGAATAAAACTACAAGAAAATATCAACATAAAAAAACTCCTTATAATTATAATATAAAGGGAAGTTTTTATTTTTAGAAGGCATCAAAAATGTGCTTGCTAGACCCAAATCGTTGTATTTCCAAATTAGAGAATGAGAAATACACATACAAAAAACACCTCAGGAATCCAATTACAATCTAATTTGAGGTTCTGGCACTAAAGTACACAAATATGAACCTCAAAGGAACCACAGACCAGCTTCAGGGAAAGGTACATACAAAAATTTCACAGGCTAAATGAAATGGGCCAATTCCTTGAAATGTACAAACTACCACAGCTGACACAATATGAATTAGATAATTCATATTTGAATATCCCTATAACTATGAAGATTATTAAATTCATAATTTAAAAATTCATGAAAAAGAAATCTCCAGGTTCAGATGGTTTCAGTGGAGAAATCTACCAAACATTTAAAGAAAAATTAAAATCAATCCTATACATTTTTTTTTGAGGACATAAAAGTGGAGAAAAATTGTCAAATTACCATGTTATACACCTGAAAGTAATATGATATTGTATGTCCACTATACTTCAACTTGAAACAAATGGAAAGAACACTTCTAGATTAATTTTATGAAGCCAGTATTACCCTGGTATGTGACTGTTAAGGGGTAGCATATAGAGATTTTCCTGGTGAAAACATTGTCCTGTATCTTGGTTGTGGTGGTGGTTACAGGAACCTAAGCATGTAATGAAATAGCATAGAACTGTACATACAAATGGTTCCAGTGTCAATTTCCTAGTTTTGATGTTGTATTAGAATTACATATGATTTAACATACATCGGAGTTAAATCAGAGGAAACTGGTTGAAGGTACCTGAGATCTCTTATACCATTTTTGTGATTTCCCATGAATGTTATTATTTCACAAAGAAAAATTAGAAGGAAATCATAGTCCTTAGTGTGCTTTTTCATTTCAGGTTTGGTGCACTGCAATGTGATTGGGAAACTAGAATTTCCCAGGATTGCTTACCTCTGGGTGCTGCAAAATATAATGACAACTCTGGAAAGCAAGATTAAAGCAATTCACACAAAACCATCTAACACAGTGGTAACATCTAACTGACCTATGGTAGGGGACTACCAAGACACTAAGTAGTTTTAATAGTTTACAACAAAAAAGAAAAAAAAATGACTGGGGATTTGTAAATTAGAAATTAATGGAACAGTTTTCTCCAGAAAATATACAATGGACTTGGTTTTCCTGGTTAATATTTGAGATGATATATTCTTTTATTAGAGTATTATCTAATTAAACTGTCATTCCGGAATACTATTCAGCCATAAGAAAGAAACAAATCCTACCATTTGCAACAACATGCATGGAGCTGGAGGATATTATGCTTAGTGAAATAAGCCAGGTGGAGAAAGACAAATACCAAATGATTTCCCTCATTTGTGGAGTATAACAACGAAGCAAAACTGAAGGAAGAAAACAGCAGCAGACTTAGAGACTCCAAGAAAGAACTAGTGTTTACCAAAGGGGAGGGGTGTGGGAGGGCAGGTGGGGAGGGAGGGAGAAGGGGATTGAGGGGTATTATGTTTAGTACACATGGTGTGGGGGGATCATGGGGAAAACAGTATAGCACCGAGAAGACAAAACAGTGACTCTGGCATCTTACTACACTGATGGACAGTGACTGCATTGGGGTATGGATGGGGACTTGATAATGTGGGTAAATGTAGTAACCACATTGTTTTTTCATGTGAAACCTTCATAAGAGTGTATATCAATAATACCTAAATAAAAAATAAAATAAAATAAATAAAATAAAATAAACTGTCATTCCTTCTTTGACTGCTGGATACTCCTCAAAGTAATCTTTCCCATTGCCTAGACTTTCTTAAATGACAAACATAAATGCTGTTTGTTGTCTATTGTAGATATTGTCTACCTTAAAGGATATTGTCTCATTATCTCATTTAAATTTAAAACAACTCTAAGATGTAAGAATTATAATTACACATATATGGAAGATTTTGCTGAAAAAAATGAAAAGAAGGAGTGAACTTATATGGCTAATGAGTGATTTCTTTTACATGCAAATTGCAATTTTACATCAACAATGTACAGAAATAATAATAGTATGTGTAATAACCCTTAAACATGGATGAGTTACTTACTCTAGAGATGGTTAATCTTCAGTATATTCTGATACATCCATAATTGAGGGCTAGAACACTCAATTGTGCAGTCATAATTGTGGAAAAACTGACATTTTATTGCTGTAACATGTTAATGATATAACATTTTAATGTGTTTCTGACATAAAATATCACAACATCATCTGTCCTTTCATACTCAGAAATTCTAAGAGTGTTATATTGAATTTTGGTCTGAATATTTTAAACAGATGTTGGACTAGCAATCTATAAGAATATGAATGTTAAAAGATATAAAAACACCACCTATGAAGGAAAAAAAGAGCTCTGTAGCTCATAGAGGGTAGGTCCTCAAGTGTATTAATCAAGAAAATCAGTAATAACAATCTCACCAATGAAGCAGAGGTCATACAACCTTTAGATATGGCTTTTGAAAGTGACAGCTCCAGAGATCTGTGTAACTAAGGAGTTAGAAATCTGGCCTTCCTTTAGGCCAAGCACAGCCATCAGATAATTTCTTGCGTTTTCTTTCAGAATTATGATTTTTTAAAAAATGCACCGAACTGAGGTTTCAGAACATATGCACCATTACCTTAATTAAAATAGAAAATCCAAGCATGTCTCTAGTGATTGCCATGTTTGATTTCATCTCTTTTATAACCTTAATTCTCTTTTTAATTAACAAATTATCTTAATGATCAATTTTAAGGTAGTTGAAACATGGTATTAGTCAGTCTACTTATCTGAACTTGTTAGGAAAAGTTAGATCCAAGGTTAGGTAAGACAATGTGGCACATTTTTCTTTTAGGTTTCCAGGCATAATTTTATTGTCTAATCTTAGGATACTTAAAGTGTACATTCTTTCAGTCCTTTCCAAAGATACTGATGGCTGCACAATTGACTAAAAAGAAGTTCCAAGCTAAAAAGTGTTGTTCCACAAGTGCGTGGAGGAAGTTTTTACTTTCCTTACTTGCTGAAGACTATGGTTAATTTGCTGTTTAGACCATTAGCTTTGTCAGTATTTTAAGAGTATTTTTATGACAAATACAAACTTATTATTTTTGCTGTTAAAAGCATGATCAAGTGCATATTACTGAAGAAATCTGAAAACCAGTTTCTTGACAATTTTAGTACTGCAAATAACAACTATATGTGAGAAATAGGTGGAAAAGTTTTTATTCAGTATTATAGAGTCTAAGATTCCAAGGGAATTTGTAATTTTCTAATGGGGTATTGTAAATATCACTTAGGAACCAAAAGCAATATGATATTAGAAAACATGCAAAAGGACTTTGTAATATAGGGAAGAGCACAGATTCAAAGTCAAGAAAACTAGAATAAAATCTCAGATCTGCTTGTATTGCTGGACAAGACTCTTAATCTCTCTGTGTCTCATTTTCTCCATCTTTAGGCTGGAAATAATAACCATTTTTAATAAAAAATATTAACTCCGACTAAATAATGAAACTTGCTTTTATTGGGGAAGAGGGAAGTTTTGAAGCTTGTATTTATGTTATGTTTTTTCTCATTGTGGTTTTCTTACAGCCAAAATCAAAGTAGGAAGTCTTCCTTAGTATGGCATAAGGCATGACTCATCAGCGCTGGCTACTGTTGATATGCCAATCACTGAGTATTTTCTCAGTTTGAGGCTGCCCAACAGATAAGCTACAACCTGTAAGCCCTCACATGGACCTGTATTTACACATATGTAACCAACTCTCAAAGTAATTATTTTCTAACAAAGTAGTGTTTATATGTTTCATGCAAATTGGTTTGAAGTGTTGCTTAGTCAATCTTAATATATTTTGGAATAAAAACTTCCATCAAGAAATTGTACAAAAGAAAATGGACACACCAGCTGGGTAAATCTATCATATGTGGGTGGAGGGGGGGGGGCAGGCACTTTTAATTAGCTGAGTGAATGCAGTTTGCTGAACACAGAAAGCACAGCCTCATATTAAAATGTGCCTAATTTTCTGTGAAAAAGTCCCATCTGAACAGGCCTGACCACAGTCAATCATACTAAAAGCCACTGGTGCTTAATTTGATTTACCAATATAAAATGCAAATTAGGTTATTAAGTGGAGTGGCAGACTGAGTAGAGCCCCTTTCAAACCATCAAGTTAAATGCAAGCAGACAGCAAACTGGCTGTGCAAAGAAAATTTTAGCATATTCGTTTGATTAGTGCTACAAAAATTTAATTAGGTTGGCTAATTACTTGACAAATTGCTCTACACTAGAGAAAAGACAGACGAGTTTTTTTTCTTTTTTCATTGCAAATATCCTGTGTGTATTTTAGCCCAAATGCTATCTGCCAATTGCAAAAGCATTATTAAATGAATGGAAGATGGTCCCCAACAAAAGCAAATCGTATAATGCATATAATTAGACAAGACCCACACAACTGAACCCATATGTCCATACTCTCCCATGACTGAAAATATTTAACACAATATTTCTATGTAACTACTGTCAAAACAGATTATTACAGAGAAGTCAGTTGTTCTAAGAAAGAAAATATTGTGCATGATGTAGAAAAGAGACATTTGTGAAATTCCTGCCTCCCAGAGGAGTTTGTTAGTTAACTGTTAACTGAAGTAATGGTGACTGTCTGAGGTTTATCGTCACAGAATAGACTTGTCAGCCAAAACATGACTGATTAAGACCAGGGTTAAGACGGAGGGGAAAAAGTTGTCTCCTTGTGATACATTCAAAATGTGAAACTGTTAAATAATCCCCAGTCTACTGATATTTTATAAAACAAGTTTCATTTTTTGAAATGCTATTATTAGTCTTTGTTCCTTCTATCTTTCCTCAGTCACTACATAAGAGAGCAGACTTCAAACACTCATCGCTGGGAAAAACTTACAAGTTGTGTGACCACAGAATGAAAGAAAATTTTCAGCCCATGTCAATATTTTATTGAGAGATTTAGAAAGGCATTTAGTAAAGGAAAGTGTCTTCCTCTGTTCAAAGAGAAACTTGATTTTCCTAGAGAACGTATGTGTTTATATAAATATGCAAGACAACAAGAAAGAGGATTTAATGTAATCACAGCATTGTTTGGAGAATTCCCAATTATTTTCAGATACTTTATTTGATTTTTGTTGATTTTCTACAGAAGTAATGAGCCTGGTCTAACTCAAGCACCGTGATTTTACCCCTCAAATGGAAAAAATATGTATCATATTTTATAAACATAAAGCATAGCAGTTGTAATTAGATACTGTATTTAACCTGTTCTACAGTATCATCTTAGGAAACTCCAAACTACAAGAAATATTTGTAAACAATCATTTATGCAGCTGTGGCTTATTTTTTGCAATTAACATTTTCTAACTTAAGTTTAGAAAACAAATATAATTACACTGCACAATACAGGTGCAGTAAACTTATTATTTTATGTAACACCTTATCATTACTGACATTTTATCTTACCTTACCACTTCTACTCTTTTTAGGTTTGCAACCATCATCGAACAGAGTATACGGAGTATATATAGAGAGTAGGCATAAAGTATAGATTATCTGCAGCATATGGATTATGCAGGCAACTTTAGTAATAAAGAATAAAGATCTGGGGTAGTGTTGTGGCCTCTTGAGCACTTAGACAAAAATTACTGACATTACATTTAAAAGCCTTGAGGGTGTTATCTTTAATGATGACTCCATATACAAATGGAAAGATAGATTCTACAGAACACTGAGTTAGAATACAAAATTCAGTAGCAAAGTGAGTATTATTTTTAATATAAGAGAACTATACTAACCCTTGGCATTTTTTCTTTCAAGGTATTGACTGATTTTCTTTACTCTCTCCCTTTCCATTATTTATTTTTAAATTGGTAAACTGATCTTAAAAATCTGGTGAATACAATCTAATAAAAGAATTGAAGTCTGAGACATTTTACTAAAGGTGTGGTATAAAATAGTAAAAGTAATGACTTGCAAATATATTTTAAATGTATTAATATTGAATGTGTTTAATCTGAATATTGATATGTTGATATTGAACATGGTTGACTGTCTAATGGATGGATGCTGGCATATTAATTGCTGAAGAAGTGAAAATCTTTGATTATAATTTTTGTGTGTTTCTTGAAACAAACTACATGCAGTATGATAATAATAGTTATTGTAGTTTACTGATCCTCTTCTATGTGAAAGCATAGAGCTTGATGTTTACATATATTTTCATTTAAGTCTTTTAATGAACTCAAGATATGAATACTGATTTTAAAGAGGATGACAGTGAAGCTGAGATAATTTAAAGGATACAAAATCAGAGACCTAGTAACAGATAAATCTAGGATATGAACTGAATTCTATCTGAATCTAATATGTTCTTTTCCTATTTTTGCCATGAGTATTTTTTGGCCATTTTTTGTTGTGATTTTATTTATGTATTAAAAAAACATGATATATAATTGGTGTGTTTGTATATAATTTGGGAATTCATGAATGCACTGTGATTTGTATACACAGGCTCATAGAATTCAGGAATCCGTATCAACAACTATGGTGATTTAGGCTGACAATTACTTTTGGAAACATCATATACTCAAAAAGTTGTACAAACAGGCAGATTACTTGCCAAATTGGTGACATCAAAAGAAATACAGGAAAAGATAGATATGGGACTGGATTAGAAAAAGTGAAGGTCTCATCTCCATGACAATAAATGTGCCGGGGAAGAACACACTAGTGCATGAAGACGTGAGCTTAAAACCAATTTTAGCCTCTTAAATGGCTTCATTTTAAGTATTATTTTGTTGTGAATAAAAAAAAATCCTGGTTTCTGGATAGGATAAGATTTTTTTCCTCTCATTAACATTTAACATTTTAGCGGTTAACTTTAAGAAAGCTTATTTATGACATCTGTGTGGGTAGTAAAGAGTGGTTAGTCGTCTGAATGTTTTACTGTTACTGATATTCCTGAATATTTAATTGAAAATATTTGATAGACAATAAATAATTTTTCATACAAATATAACAATCCTTTAGAACTACATTTTAATTGATGGTTAAGTTTCCCTATTATATTTCAATTTGAAATTAATTCTTCAGATCTTAAATTGATTGATAAAATAGATGACCCTAGGATTTACAGGGCATTTTTAAATTCACTATACCATGAATTGCATGGTGTTAGCTCAATCATCAATATATAATAAACCATAATTCCTTTAATATCACACTACTCCTTCCATACCCTGAAAAAAATTACCTCCATTTAAGATGAAATTTGGAGGCAAAGAATCATGCAGAATTTTAGAATTGAAAAATGATTTAGCACCTTGGATCAAAAAATTTCCTCTCGTCTGTTTGTATTCCTCAAGTGCCTTGACTTCTCTGTCCAAGAAAACAAACACACTGCTATACGGAGCTATCCTTCTGAGAAGAGTCTTGCTGAATGTGAACTCCACCATCCACAGGGCCAGGGAACACGTCCTCTCATTCTGGGAGCTTTCCTCACGTGAAGTGGCCATTCATGCCTTGGCTCTTTTCCATGTTCATAAAGGAGAAGTTTAGCCCATGACCTGAAGTTTCATGTTACCACGTGCTGTTATGTATGGCCCCTGTGATACAAACTATAAACATAAGAACAGTTATGGCGTTAGAGTAATAGGTGCATGTGCTTACGGACTTCAGAAGCATCAGGGGGGGAAAAATGCATGATTTTCTCTGGCTATTTATAACTAGTAAAAATTTCCCTGATATTTAAATGCACAAATAAAAAGAAAAATAATTTTACCAAATGGAAGCAGAATTTAAGCACTGCCAAAAAGAATAATTCTGGGACTAGTTTATCTGGATTAAAGAAGACACTCTGACAAAAAGAAAAGAAGTTATGAAGCATTGTTGCAGTTCAATTTTAAAACCTCAAATATTTGAGGTGGTAAGACTAAAATGTTCACCTATGGTCATAAAGTTAGCAAGGATACTATTTAGTGTATGCACAAGAATCCATAATTCACTGTATGATAATGGACCATCTTTACCTTAACATTTGGGCAAAAGTATGCAATTTATTTGCAGGTAGTAGGTTGGATGGTATGCAGATGAGTTCTAGATAAAGCACAGAGACAAGGACAGATATTCCTCAATTCTTTAGCTAAGTGGCTTAAAAATAGTTTCCTGTATCAAGGAACTTCATTTTAACCCTTTAGCTTAAGAGCTTAAAATTCCCTAAACTTTGTACAATAAAAAAAAGTATAATTCCTAAGAGTTCTTTATTAGGTAATAGCTGTGTTTGGTATTTGAACTTCTGTGGTGGCTTTTCTGTTTGGCATTTATAGTCAGGGCTAGGAGAGCAGGAGTAATAATAAAAAATAATAATAATTGCTGAACCATAGAGAAATTCATTTGAATCAATTGTAGTTTTAGAAGGAAATCTTATGTTGGTTTACTTGCTATCAGAAGAGGTCATGAATCCATATTCTTATATTTTTAAATCCAGAGGATTTAAGTATCTGAAGTATCTGAAACCACTGTGTAAAACTTAATATGTCCTGGTACTGGGTAATAACAATTCACTTGCCTTAGCTATTAGCCCCATGTATTACTTGAGCTTGACTTAGAACAGAAGCCACTAAACCTAACTGCCCAAGTTCAGTCTCCAAGAGTACTAGCGGATTCCCTAGTTATCGTCTTGGTAAAAATAACCATGATTTAAGTTTGCGTTAGGTGCCGGGTATGGTGCCTGAGCTGTTAAGGCACTTGATATGATTAAATCAGCTTAACATTATGGCTACACAGTATTAAACCAACATAATTATTATTAAATATTAATTCATGGTGTTACCAAATTGATAAAAACTATGATTTGGTGATACAAAAACTAAATTACAGTTTTCTATTAAAACTATAGATGCAGTAAAATCTTTGTTGCAAAAGAAACACTTTCCTATTTTTCTCCTCCTTTCTGATTGTTAAACAATCATTTTAAATAGTAATTGTTTTCTTTCTTTTTCTCCATTCTGGAAAAATTATTGCCTAAGCTTAAACAACAGAGTCATTCATCTGCGGGTTTTTTTTTCCTTCTACAGATCCAAGTACCTTTGGGTTTTACCAGAATATACAGATTCCCAGGAGGTTTTTACTGCTTTAGGGTTGATTTTCTCTTTGTTTCTCCCAAGTTAAAAACAGTTGGTGCAAGTCACATTAACAAAGACTCACCTGTACTGAGGTTCTAAAGCAACATCCAGCTAGATTTACTGCTATCATATAGAGCACAAATTAATCAGCATGATCTTTCACTCACCTGAGAAAACAGCTTCTTTCTCAAAGGTGTAGGTAAGGATAGAATCATCTTAATGTGGTTCCACAGGAAAGGCCTTCCATAAAGCCAAAATATTCACAACAGAACTGCAAATTGTCTCTTTTTTTCCCTTAAAAGTCTACTACCGATAAGGGTATATGAGAATAATATTTTATATACAATAAGCTTCTATAACTTGATCAGTTGTTCACTTTCAAAAGTATTAAATTGTCTCCATGCCTGATAAGGTACTGGCTTCTTTTATTTCCTAATATTCTCTAAAGTATTGGTTACACATATGTGAAACACTCTTAGTTTATCATGTATTAGAAGTCTAACATTACAAGCTGTGAATATATTTTAGATACCTGAGAAAATAGGTACAATATGCAGAATGACCATTTGACCATCTTGGTCAAACTATGGTTTCTTTGCAAATGCATAAAAACATCAGATTGTGCCACAGAATGCTACCTAGCTTCTATTCTTTTCTTTACACGGGAAATTGTATTGAATGTCAAGAAGAAAATTAGCTAACAAATACCACCAATGTAAAAAAACCCACCTTCCTAAACTTGTGAAAATTTAAAATTATTTGATTAAGAATCTATTTTCAGAAATAGTGATCAAGCTGCTGTGCCATCACTTTAACATATAAACTTAACCTTTCTTTTTGTGCTGAGTTGGCTAAAAAAAATTGTATATACTAATATTTTTAGATCGTAAGAATTCTAAACTTTGATGTTAATTACATTTGTTTTATAGAGAATGGTAAGAAAACCTTTAAAAATTCAAAAATTATAGGTTACGTTTTCTTTGCAAACTCCTTTAAATCATTCTAACTTGTGCTTCTTTCTCTTCTAAGGATAATTACTCTCTTTATTTATATCTAATTATATGTTATTCTTATCTTTGAACACCATATGACAAATTAACAAACACTAGCTATCTGAGGTTTACTGCATTTTACCTTATACATTTGCAGCAAGTCAGTTTTTGATACAGAAACATTTTTTAGTAAACTTCTGATAACCAAATATATCAAAAACAATCAAATCAAAAGAGAAATATACATGACCAAAATTGTTTTAAATTATCCTAAAGTAAATATGTGATGATTCTGAAAAGTTTTGACATTTTACACTTTCAAATGTTTGCCTTTCATACATTCCCCATCTAAAAGTACTTTTTTGTGGGGAGGAGAGGTTTATATATACATATCTACAAAAAAATGGGCTTTAGTTTCATTTTAAAGAGTTGTGCAGCTACAGAGATGAATGCTATGTAAATATTAAAAAGATTTTTCTTTTTTATGCATCAGTCATTTTCAAAATTTTCCTGAAACTCATTTTTCCCCCGTGGGAGACATTGGAGAGTCATTGCGAAAGTTCACAATGGGAAAGTTAGAGGGAAAAATGATTAATTAGTTTAATAAGTTTTTTTTTCTCATTCCAAGCATAAAGATCTAGAAATATGTACTTTTTCAAACAGTAAAGTAACTAGATCCTACTATTTTTTATTTTTAAAGCCACTGAATGGAGGGTAATCTCACTGATTTCTATTATATCAAAGTTCCCATTCATTCATTATTAATTAATTAGTTTTATAAACATATATTTGTCCATGAATTCATCGATTACACACACTTTTACTGAGTATTTGAAACAATGGGAAGCTGTATTGATGCATAAAATAATGAGATTGAATAAAAAACGAATAAACACAATTTTAGATTATTCCAAATATTTGAGAGTAGCAGAAAGCAGATAATACAAAAGAGGCAGATTAAAGAATGAATTCACCTCTGGAGGTTATTTGTTCAAAGTCTATGGAGCTATTACAATGTATGCAATAGAGAATACATAAGAAATATAAACTATACCCAACTTACCAAGGAAATTATAGAAAGCTTTAGGGTTTTATCTGTGAAATATGAATTTTGGGTGCAGGCATTGCTGACAGCAAGGGAACACCCTTCTCAAGCAGCAGTGAAACCAGTCTTTAGACTTAACAACAGACTTGTCTCATGGACCCCCTTCTCTCAAGTACTCCCTGAGCCCTCTTCATACAAAAGATAGATCTTTTTTTCACAACTGAATATATGTTTATTCTTTCAAAACTTCCCTAAAGCAGGGAATGAGCATAAGCATTAAATTTCAAAGAATTTCTCTGCATATAAGCAATTGAGCTGTCACCAAAAGAGTGATTTACAATATTTTATATGAAAATTTGTGGAAAATAATTAGATGCAATTAAACATGAAGAGTATTATTTCTTGAACACTAGAAAATTGCACATACTTATAATTATTCATGGATTAAAGAGAAAATATTTTGGAAAACTTGTTGAATACTGGTTGACAAGTCTTAATTTTGCCTGAGGATACTTATTATGCCTTGTGATGAAAATAATGAATAAAGAAGTTTATTTTTATTCAGAGATGAGAGAAAGGTGGCAGTGGGAGAGTGGGGTATGACATATAAATTGAAGTATATATGATCGGCACAAAGCCATGTTTCTTCTGTAGAGAACACCTTACAAAATCACAAACCAGGAAACCAGGAGAATGGAGGTATTTCCAAATAGAATGAGAATGTACATGTGAACCTATAACTTGCTGTATTAGGAATTTTTAGCTACTTTCCTAATTGTGATTGCTTCACAAGTTTCAAGTACAAAAATGTTTTTCTTTCTAGTGTATTTTTTTTTATTTTGGCATCATTAATCTACAATTACATGTGCAACATTATGGTTACTAGACTCCCCACATGATCAAGTCCCCCCCCACATACTCCATTACAGTTATTGTCCATCAGCATAGTGAAATGCTATAGGATCACTAGTCTTCTCTGAGTTGTACAGCCCTCCCCATGCCCCCCTGCATTATGTCTGCTAATCGTAATCTAGTGTATTTTTATTTAAGCATATTTTTCTCTTTCTTTTCCCTTCTTCATTTTTAATTGCTGATAGGAAATAGGGAAGTTCATAACACATATGTGGGGAAAAAAACTCCAAGTGTACTGAATTAGTAGTTTTCAAATCCATCACACCCTTTCTTTAGCGGAGAGAAAATAGTAATGCATATACCAGAATATATTGTTCTTTTAAAGAGACATGCACCATTCTTCTCTGCAATAACTCAATTTACTTACTATCTTTCATTCTATCTACTAACCTATCTATATCATTCTGTGGTTTCATGCAGAAGATGTACAACTTTCTGATGCTTTTGTTTCAACAGCACCAAGTGAATCGTAATTCCAAGCAGGTAAACATCACCATATCTAGGTCCGGCCTTTTCAGTCAACCTGAATCTGCATAGTGGAGCTTTAAGTATGGGGCTTTCCTGTTGTAGAAGTCTACTTTTTGTTTTACTGTTGTTTATATACCTCTATAAAGGTTAAAACAAAACCTGATACTTTCTGGGAGAAGAAAGGAAACTTTTTATTAATCCCTTTATATGTCTCTAAACAATATATTGTCACTCACATTTGTAATAGTTTTGTTTTCTACAGACTACTGAAATAATGAATACTTCAATATAAAAAACTTCAAAAATAGAGAAAACTGTAAGGGAAGAAATCAAAAGAAACAAATGTTCCAACCCAGGTAGGCTGTCAATATTTTGGGACCTTTTTCAATAGGGTTGTATATGTGTGCATTTTCTATTTAGACCATATCATATATGTACATATATGTGTATGTGTGTACGTGTCTAATTACACTCTGCCTTTTTCACATTTCATCATAAGCATTTCCAATATGTAGTTGAAAGCTTGATTACTATTAATAGCATGATATTACAATAGGTTAAATATCATAATTTACCTAAATTAGATCTTTTAAAAATGTATTTTATGACTACAGTGAGCATTCACAGCCATAAGTTACTGCATACATTTCTGTTTTTTCTTCAGTGCAGTTTTATCAAAAATATAATACATGCTCATGGTAAAGAACATTCACACAGCACAGAGCAGTTTAAAGTCAACAGGTTTTCCCCCCACCAAATGGCTGATCTCGACTACAGACGTTAACAGTTTCTTCTGAATCCTTTCAGCATTAAATAATTTGGCCATTTTATACATTTCTAGTTGTGGGTAAAACTGCAATATTTCCAGAATCTCTCACCTGGCCTTAGTGCATCTCCATATCAGTAGGGGTTTCCAAGGGGTGGAGAAAAGTAGTCCATCTCTATACCAGTAGGTGATTACAAGGGGGGTGGGAAGCGAGCATGCACTTGGATTGGAGAGGTTTTGGTGGGACTTTCACAGCCTGGTTGCAGGAGACACAGGAGAGCAGGAATGGACCAATGCTTGTAAGCAATAAATGAGTTTCTCCCACTTTATTTCTCCCTTTGATTGATTTAGGCTTCAAAAGTTTATTTGCCCTGAGATGGGAACACATTTCCCCCTGCCCTGAGTCCTTTTTTAAAACAAAATTTCTCAAAGTATCTTGGGACTTTTCCATATTTGAACATAGACAATTTGTTCTTAGTAATGTTTTCATCTTTTTTATGCATAATCTATGCCATAATATAATTATTTTTTTCAGTTACTTCTTCCAATTTTTTTATATTAAACAGTTCTATGAAAATATTTTAATCCTCTTATCTTTCAGTACAGGTACAGTAACTGTATGATAAATGCCTAAAATATAAAAATCTAGGTAAACATTTAAATGCATTTAACAGTTTGATATTTTAAAATTTAATTCCTAACATGTTTTACCAACTTATACCTCTGAAATAAAGTATGATAGTGCCTATTTCTCTACTTCTTTTGCCATCTTTTATTTTGCAAGGAAAGCTAATTATTGATTTTACTTTTCATTTGGCTGTTTACCTTCCTTCCTAATTCTCTTTCTTTCTTCCTTTGTGAAACTTCAGATAACATCTTTTATCCATAAGGCCCTTATTAATTTGTAAGTGCTTTCATATACACATAAATGTTTATATAAAATTTAAAAATAAATATAAATTGAAAAATTCTGCACAAGTCATTAAAAAGAGGAAGAGGGGTTAATTGATCCCTCTTTAATGGTTTTTTGTACACAGTATTAAAATTTAGGTGTATTCAGATTTATCAGGCTTTTCATTTATGATATCTGGGTTTCAGGTCATACTTTGAAAATCCTTTTCTTACCCAAGATACTTTTTAAAGTTTACATTTTTCATTTCGTGGATAGTTGGACAAACTTTACTTCATGAAAGTGATTAAATCTGCTGGCAAAACTAGTTTTGAAAATATTTTTAAAAGTATCAAATAATGAGCAAAACCTTAAAAAATGATGATGCCAAAGTCTATGTGGAGGAGGAAATTTAAGGGATAGGAGGAACACCGAATCTTTTTCTGTCCTCAGGGTATTTGTGGAACCAGGGAGATGGAGGACCCACTAAGGACTGGGGGAGAAGAAGACAAAAAAACCAAAGTTTGGGTTGATTCAAGGTGAGGAGTATAATGCAAGATTCTCCCCACTAAAGGCAGTACTCCAAACACAATCTTATCACGGAAAGTTTGAAGAGTTAAGTTCTGCACCCCACTCCCCAACTTAAGCAAGGAAATTTGATTTCATCTGAGCAGAGTAGGGAGTAAAATTCACAAGGTTTTGTGTAACAACTAGGCAATCTTTGTGTGGATGTGCAGCAAAAACTTCTGTCACCTCGTAAGGCGAAAATATCTCAAGTTATACATTTGCAGGAATCTCTGGCTAGAAATGTTTCTAAGGGCTTATAGTAAGAGAACTTAAATTCCCTTTGCTGGGAAGAACCCTTATCCTCGGTCTAAATAATTTTATAAATTAGCTGGGCAGCTCAAAGAAAAAAAACAAACATAAACAAAATAAAGTGAACAAAAAAGTTCTAAACTCAGACCCACTAACAAGAATTCCATAAGCAGAGCTATTTTAGGAGACAAGAATTATTAGATGTAGATTATACAGATTATAAAATAAATATGCATATGCTATTAAATTAAAAAAAAAATCAGGGAACAGAGAATTAAAAGTCACCAAGAAATCTGATGAACAGATCCTTAAAAAGTATAAAATTGAGAAAAAGAAGTTAAAAACATAAGGATGATGTGTTTGTAACTGTTGATTAGGTATAACTACAGTGTCCTGGAATGACAGGTTAGTAGAAACCAATCATAATGCAGCACAGAAAAGTAGCAATGGCAAATATATAAGAGGTTAACAGATGGACAGGGCAGAGTGAAATACTCAAATACTTATCTCACAAGAATTCCAGAGAAGAAAGAGAATGTGACAGAGTTATACCTGGAGAAATATATATTCTCAGAATATTCTACACTGTATAAACTCAAAAGTCCCAACAAATCCAAGCAAGTAAAATAAATATCAATCTACACCTAGATATATCAATGGTATACTGAAGAATATGAAAGATGAAGAGACATTGAAAGCAGTTAGAGATGACAAATTATTTCAAAGAAGGGAGAACTAGACATCTGAGTTCTTTACCACCTCAAATTAAAAATAAATGCCAACCTCAAACCCCACAATGAGCAAAACTGTCTTTTAATGAAGATAAAACAAAAATCACACCACCAATGTAATTCACTGAAGGAAATTCTCAAGGATGTACTTCAGGAATAAGAAATATGAATCCAAATAAAGGTGTGATATGAAAGAATTAAAGAACTAAATTGGTAATATAAACCTAAATAAAGTTGAATATATAAAATAACAGTAATCTATTTGAAGGGTTAAAATATGATTACTGAACATTGCAGTAACTACCATGTAAGTATTTACATAGAAAATGGAGAAATTATACAGTATACTGGAACACAAGAGTATACTAAAAAATTCACTTATAGTAGACTAAAAACATGCGAAGAGGAAAGTTATCAGAATTTTAGGAGATAATTTGGGAATAGTTCTTTCATCTCTTGATGGTAAAGGAGTTCTTAAAACAAAATGGAAGAGCTCGATAAATTAGGAACTTTTGTCCATGAAAAGTTATAGATTAAAAATAAAAGCTGCAAAATGAAACATGATATTTACAAAACATAGAAGAAAACACTAGTATTTAGAATATATATAGAACTGTGAATATTGAATCATTAAAAAACCCACAAATACAATTTTAAAAATTAAAAATGACATCCAAATATTTTTAAAACATAAAGGATAATTTGAAGAGATAAAACTCAATGATAATCTTCATGGAAATAAAAATTAAGTCACAATGAGATACCATTACACATCTCCGTATTAGTAGGAAAAATAAATAAATACATGATAGTACCAACAAGTATTGGTGATGGCATAGTGCAGCGGTAATTCCACTGTTGGTGGGAGTATAAACCAGTAAACATCTTTGGATAACAGTTTGGTAATATTTAGTAATTTTACTCCTTGCTATATATCCCAGAGAAATTTTTGCCAACATGAACCAGGAGGCACACCCTAGAATATTCATAGGCGCATTGTTCATTACAGCCACAACCTAGAAAATTGAAATGTCAGGTTAAGTAGAATGGATACATAATTTGTAGTGCATTCGTAGGAAGGATGGCTATATAATACATGTTAAATGTAGAAATGAAGGAACTAGAGCTATGCATAACAACATAGATAAATTCCACAAACATATTGTGTGAAAGAAGCAAGGTACAAATGAATACATCATATGGTACTATTTACATATAGTTCAAAGCCAAGCAAAGTGACACTACATCTTTCAGGATCACTGTAATTACTGCAACTGAGAGTTGAAGTAGCTCCTATCAGCTTGCAGGAGCAGATCATTAAATTTTCAGGAGTTTGTTAACCATCAGTAATTTGAAATTTACCATTGTGAGAATATTTACACTGGAAAAATCAGAAAATGCAACAAATCAGATAGTTTTGGCTATTTTTTTTTCTGGAGAACTAGTTGTTAAACATTTACCAACATTCTATTGGGTGAGGGAACCTAGGGCTTTTGGAATAATCATAATTGTCTATTTCAACACTGAATGGTGGTTAAACTATTAACATATTTTATGTTCTCTTTTGTATATATATGCTGTTTTGCCAGAAAAACAGTCAAAGCAAATTACGCTTCTCTTAATAATTTAGCGCTGTTGTCCTATGTATAGATCTTTGATCTACCTGGAATGCATTTCAGTAATGAGTGAAATAGGAGATCTAGCCTTCATGGTTTTCAAAACTGATCAGTGGCCAAACCTGCATTCAGTTACAGGTTGTCCAACTCAAAGCCTATGTTCTTTGCTCTGCTGGAAGTTGCCTCAAGTATGTCATGTGGTTTTTATACAGTTTCTCATTTGTGTCCTTGTAGCACCCTGCTTAAGAGCCACAAAGATGTAGGTTATTGGTATAAATTCACTTATGAAGCACCATAAGATCAAAGAAGTGAAATTATTTTGGCAATCAAGTAGTGGCATTGATTCCAAGATGACTCCAAGATTATTGATTCCTCTCAATTTAAATGAAATTAACCCAATAGTATTTTAACAGTCAAGAAATTGGGGATTATATATACAAGTAGTCACATATGCTCATAATACACAATCACTGGATTCTCTTAATGCCTCCTTTAAGATTTCTGGAAAGAATTATCTGACTCAGAAACACCTTAGATTATTATTATTTTTAAAGCTTAACATGACACTTTAGAAACAGGTACACTATAAATATAAATCACTTTATCTTACTGATCATTTAGTTTTTGTTCACTGCCAAATCATGCAAATTTGTGGCACTGGGACTTTTTTTCCTTGATTTTATGTCTGAATAGATATGTTTCCACCAAAAAATGCCTTTTGAGTATTGTAAGAGTATATCTTAGTAACAAAATAAAATTAAGACTGCTAATTAAAAACTTGGTACTTAACACCACTGGCTGTGACACAGTGTAATTTACAGCTTTGTAACTCCCCTTGATGGAATACAATCTTTCCTTGCTTTTTTCTAGAGAAAGATCATGCCATGTTAAACAGAGTTCTGATACTGTCACGCTCTTATCATATTACAGAAAGCACTAATCCATAGGCCATTCATCTGACTCCCTATTCCCGAAGTAATCCATGTTGGGTCTTGGGCTGTTCTCTTGAGAGTTTGCCTCTTTTGAGGATGCTGAGATCAGCCTTATTGTGTAAAGTGATCTTGGTTTTATACAAAATATATCTTAGTCCCTGATATTTAGTAAGCCTTTCAGTTTTGTTCACTCAAAAATGCCAATTATGTGTTTATAAATGTTGTTCGAGCTCATTACTTCTCTTTTCTTGCTTCTCTTTTCTCTACTGGAGGACAATCAGTGAGAAAGGAGACATTTTTGTGACTTAGAAAATTGGAAGGAGGTGGTAGTATAACAAATAGTAAGAAAGAAAGAATAAAAATGTGAAAGAACAGAATAAGTGAGCTCTTAGATAAACATGATTTAGTTTATTGGTGTTTTATCTACCTAATTGGTGCATAGTTCAAAATTAAGTATATTCTGTATTTAATCATTTTTGTCATCATGAGAAAAAAATATTTATAGCTAAGGGGACTCAGTTCTTTTTATAGGATCAGGATTGAATATTTCTAAAAAAATAAGTCCTTTTGGAAAACAAAGTTAATGGAAATTTAAAGGATTTGGATGAAGAAGATGCCTATAAATATGACTTAAAAAATGTCTGAATGAATGTATCCAATATCTGAAAATATGACTTCTATATCTTTGGAAAATATTTCCAGGAGATGATGATCTGCAGTTACTGAGATGAGAGATGAGTGAATAGGGGATACATTTTGAAAGACTAACACATAAATAAACTGTGATCCCCAGAACACTACTCCACAGGATGTTGAGGCATCCCAAAATAAAAAAAAAGAATCATTCTATGATTAATAAATTTTAGAAAATGTGGGTAAAATAAGTTTTATTGATTTTGTGTTTGTAACACCTCTGCTCATCCCATTGTAAAGACCTAAGAGTATGTGGTTTTTTCCTTGACCAAGGTTTATCTCTCTCTCTCTCTTTATATATATATATATATATGTATGTATATCACTGTGCATTATATATAATATGTGATACCTATTAACATCTTATACAAGGAAGTATTCTATAACCAATACCACAGCAAGAAATATTCAGATGGATGTATTTGGCAGGCAGTTGGGAAGTGTGTCTGGGGATATTTGAAGTCAGTAAAGAGAGAGGATTGAATTATTAAGGAAGTATAAAGATTGAAACCCTGAAAACACAACCATAAGCAAACTTTCTGCACAGTGGCAAGAAGGACAATTAAAGAAGGTGAAGAATTAGAATTAGAAGAGTACATGGATGCCAGGCAAGGAGAGGGAAAGGCTGGTCACCTCTGTCATGAGCCATGGTAAATGAAATAGGAACACACTCAACCCTCAACCGATGTTCTTGATTTTGGCAGTGAGCCTGCCGGTACTGGGCTGCAATGGGCACTGTGGATAAAATTCCAGTATTTCCAGCATCTCTCACCTGGCCTTAGTGCATCTCCATATCAATAGGTAATTACAAGGGCAAGCAAGGGCATATCTGGACCGGAGAGGCTGGGTGGGACCTCTTTTTCTGCAGCCAGGTCGTGAGAGATAAGGGACAAGCACTTGTAAGAAATAAACGGGTTTCTCCTGCTTTATTTCTCCCTTTGACTGATTTCTGTTCCAAAGGTGCTTTACTCTGGGATTTTCCTCCCGGAGTTACAGGCACCTTTGGGCGAATGATGAAAACAGAGACCAGGTAGCAAATGGTGGATGAATGAATGTGTGGTTAGAGAAAGCAAAGGCTAACACTTCTTAAATGAAATTATATTCTGAATATGACAGCAAATGAGGGTGAGAAATTGTGAGCATTGCAATGAATGAACAATGTAAATGAGCCACGGAAGAGGAGGAGATAAAATGAGACTGAATGAAGATTGAAGCCAAAAGTGGAGGTCTGGAAGGAGGAAGGGCATTATTCTTCAAAGACAAAAGGAGAGCAGGAAGTGCCTTAGAGTAGTCTCACTCCCTTTTGTCAATTCTTAGCATAGAAACGCATAAACATTTAATTTCACAAGTAAAATAATAGCACACCTGCAGACTTTCTTATCACTAATATCATCTATGAGGTAGAACCTTTCACGTGAAGTTTACTTTTCATTTTTTAATGTTAGTATTAAGATTCAACATTTATTTGTTGAGGGTGGGGGATATATAAAATGACTGATTATATATTTATATGCTTATTGGGTCTATAACTTAGGATGAGGTTCAAAAAGAAATTAAAATATTTCTGATAACTAAAAAATGCAGAAGGATCAACCTGCTTTGTCTTTAGTCAGAGTTAAATCCATGATCTATCTATCTAGATATATATATATATATACACCTCAGCCTACTACTTTTTAATTCTTTTCATAGAAGTTAATTCACTTGGTGTTGATATTTTATGATTACTGTCAATATTTTAATATCTTTCAAATAGATAAAAAGATTAACACAAGGCCTGGATTTCAAATCTCTTATATAAGCCACAAATATATTTATTTTAAAGGAATCTATTTAGACTAAAAACCCCAAAACATTCTATTTCTTGGGGGTTGACTGAATTTTAGTCAGACATAATTGTCCATGGATATATTTAGATAATTGTCTAAGAATTGGTGTTTTAAGTATTTTGATGGAATGGTGGACTATTGTTGGTAATAATGAATACTTCATAAAGTGTCTGGGCAATAATCACTAATAGCTTCATTATAGCCCACAGTTAATTCCTACGAATAACTTATGTAAATGATGGAACTCTTGCAGTTGTTCTGAATTTCCTGACAATGAGATTTTGAGAGTAATAAGTGTGGCAAATTTCTGACAGCAGGTATGTGTCTTTGTTGCCTTTTGAGAAAGGAATAATCCAAGTACTAGAATTTATTTAGCTGTGGAGGTTTTTCCTTTTCCAAAAGCTTTGAAAGTACAAACTGAGAAAAGCCAGCTCAAAAAGAGCTTCACATTTGATTTGCATCTTAAGAACAAAGAAACAAATGAAAATGTGACTATTGTCTTTATCTTCATGGTTATTGTATGCAGTATCCTTCTATAATCTTTGTTGGTAATGAGGCTTAATAGCTGCCTTTGAGATATTAATGGAAATTGTCACAGACAAGGGAGATATTACTGCATCTAATGAACTAAAGTTAAGACTAAAAGGAAAGGAGAAGGAACAATAAGTAAAATCTGCACAAATAAAAAGAACGTAACTAGTTTCTAAAATTTAACCCCATAGATGGCTGTGACATAAAAGCTAATAATGGAAAGACATCACTAGTCAGTTTTCCCAGATATCATTTGTCAAACACAACTAGCAGTTTCTTTTTTTATTATTTTGCCTTTATGTGGCATTTAAAAACCTCTCAACTCCAATTTTACACAGTATCTAAATGAAGAAATTTTACACGGTTCAGAGGAAAAGTCAGATCATTCGGTTTGTTGCACCAAACAAGAGGATAGATTCCACGAAGCAAACCACAAACATTCAAGGAAAATCATGGTTAATAATAGAAAGAACAATAGAATAGGATCAGTGGGGTTCATCTGTATACGGAGCAGATGTTTGGAAAATTTTGAAGTTTAAATCAGTTTTTTAAATCGTAATTATACTCTTGACTCTGCCTTTGTCAATGCTCACCTTTGAGTTAAGCTACTTTTCAGAAAAGTTGCCACTTAGATATTATAATTTCATAAGTGGACAGTCTCTTCCTTGTTTCCTGAAAGCTGAGTGGCGAGTGGCTGCCAGTTAAGCAGTAGTGTATTGCCATCTAATTAAACGAAGGACGTACAATGGAGCTTTCAGGTACAGAATCATGAGGTTAGTACATAAGTTATGATGGCAGCCAGACTTCTTTTTTTTTTTAGGGCATTCTCTGAGGAATAAATTGTAAATAACGCCATCCAAACTTCGTAAGAACAAGACGCATGCCAGGTTTCTGCCAGGATAGAAGTTGATGCCTAATTGAGCCCAGGAGTGTTAAAACGTCTCCTTTTTATAGTCCTGAATAATGCAGAGCTAATGAACAGATTCCATTTCAGATCTGAAGCATCAGCTTCTTGTAAAGATTCTTTTATGATTTGGCTTATTTTTTAAAAAATTAAAAAAGGTAGAGACTGTTCTCAGCACAACCCCTGTTTACATGTAGATGCTAAGTTTTCACTAAAATTTATATGTGAATCGTTCATAGCACATATACAGCGATTCTCTTAAGAACTGACCGGTGAATTGATTAGTCCTGAAAGCTACATTCCGTTTTAATCATTTATTTTGGTTCAGGAGTGAAAAAAACTGATTCCTTGTCCATTGCTGTCTTCTTTTTTCTCTGACTCTCAGACATGTAGAACATTCCCGAAATTTTTAGACAGTTAATGCTTATCCCATGCTTAAGAAGAAATACTTATTTTTTCCCCTTCAACTGTGGATATTACAAACAGAGATTAGTGGCCTCTCACTTCAGAGCTGTCAGTGTTGAAGTGGCATGAGCTATTAACATTCTATTGTAAGTGGTCAGAAGCTGCCTTTAGCATTCCTGTCAAAAGGCCGCTAAACCCTCCAGTTTGTGCTGTTTTCACTAAGATAATCCATCCTGTCCTCTTTGATTGGTTGGTGCCATTCTGCATGCCACATTTACTAATGATCCTATGCAACTACCATATCTCTTCTACTTAAAAAAGAAAGAAAGGGTGAGTCTTAAATCAGGCTATACTATATTGATGTTCTGATTTGGCTTCCACAGAAATATTTTATTCCAGGAAGAAATGAAGTGAATAATTTTTTAACCACCTTTTATTAGTCAAATAAGAATAAATATAATGCTGGTTGGGTATCAGGAAAAACTATCAAAAATATCAGTAGGTCATGTAACCCCGAAGACAGAGATGTACAGAGTACCAACAGATGTCCAAAGGCTACACTTCATCCTTTCCTTGTTCTATGCCTGTAAACTGCATAGGTAGGGCAGGCTTTAGTGACAGTCCTAACCTGGTGCTTGCTTATTGAAGAAATAAAATAACATCACACATTTGTAAGAAGACTACACATATATTCTTGGTCACCTTGCTCAGTTAATGTAGTAATCTATAATATAACAAAGTATTACAGATTCTTTTCCAAATATTCTAAATATTACAATGACATCTGGGTTAGAAATCAAAAGATAGAATGACTTTTCATATTTTAGGTATATATATACCTTTCACATGACATCAGTTGGTGAGACAACTGATAATGCATTTTTTTTTCAGTTTTACTGAGAAGTAATCATCATAATCACTGTGTAACTTTAAGGCATATAGTATGGCGATTTGATTCATGTATATTATGAAATGATTACCACAATCAGTTCAGCTAACAGCTGTCTTTTCATATAGACACATATAGATGAAAGAAAGGAAAAAATTTTCTCCTTGTGAAGACGATTTATTCTGTTAACAACTTTCTTATATACCATACATCAGGGTAGTTATGCTGTCCATTATATCTCCAGTACTTCATAGTTAATCTTAAATGTGAAAGTTTGTACCTTTCAACTACTTTCCTCCAATTCCCTCCCTCCCCCAACTTTCCTCCTTGAGTAACCTCAACTCTGATCTCTTTTTCTACATGTTTATGTTTTTCTCTTTTTGTTTTCATTTTTTTTAGATTTCTCCTAGAAGTGAGACTAAACACCCCTGATGTTCCCTCTCTGACTTATTTCATTTTCCCTAACACCTTCACAGTCCATGCATGTTGTCCCAAAAGGTAAGCTTTCCTTCTTTTTTATGGATGAATAACATTCCATTATTATATATGTATATACCACAACTCCTCATCCATTCACCCACTGATGGACATTTAGGTTATTTCTAAGACTTGGCTATTATAAATAATACTACTTTGAACATGGGGGTGCAGATAGATTCTTGACTTAGTGATTTTGTCCCCTTTGGTATGTTCCCAGAAGCGGACCTGCTGCATCAACTGTTACGAGCCAGTGGCATCTCCCCCAAACCACATCCTCAGAGCTTGAACGATCGCCTCACCCCAAACAGACCACAGTAGCAGGACTCACCTGCCCAAGGACGGGCCACTTCTGTGCATAATTTTTCTAGTAGGCCTGACTAGAGATTCTGAGTAAACACAGAGCTCATCCTATAGCCCCACTTGGCAAATCAAGCTCTAGGGCTGGTAAAACTCCTCATTTGAAATACAGATCAGTCAGATTTCCATCCATCAAGTTCCCTGGTCAGAGTGCACCCCAGCTCCCTCAGATAAGCAGAGCTACTGGTGAGAGCCCTGCCTGGGCACCGCAGAGATGATGCTGGTGTGCTGGGTGCTACACGGCCCTCCCTCTTCTCATCATTGTCAGATGCCCAGTGGTTGAGCCTTGCAGATCTTTGTGCTGCAAGATTAGAGTACGGGCTCCTGCAAAGCAACCCACAATGCTGGGTGCAGGGGCTGATTGGCCCCTTGGGTTTTCTTTTCTGATGGAGGAACGGGAGGCTCAGGCTCAATGCAGTCAATGTATAGCAGCTTCTCTTAGCCTTCTAATGTAGTCTGTCTTGGTGTCTGTGGTGATACAGACTTACCCCCAGTTCTAGGATTTTCTTAGCAGCATCCTGTTCTAGAAGAGTTGTTAATTGTTGTTCTTGTGAGGGAGGAACCACCTATGACTCCCTTGGTGACATTACTACCAATGTATCTTCTAATTAATTAGTTTTTCTCTTCAATGATGATTTGCTGCATGCCAGTCTTATGATAGGCACTGTGCTAGACTTTTGAGCTAGAACAATGACAACATTAGACAAAAAATTCCTAGCCTACAGGATTTTCATTGCAGAGAGAGGAGAACTAGAATATCAATAGATAAATATGGTATATCAGATAAGGGTGAGTGCTATGAAGAAATATGAACTATTTTATCAAACTCTTACATTAGACTGAGACTGATTATTTAGGTATGAGAAATGTAGTTGTGCTATTGGGTAACTCAAATATAGGAAGTTTTTATTCACTTTATTTTCAAGCTTTTATATTTGCTAATTACCTAAGCTCTGATCTAAATATCCCATTTGTATGTGTGGCTAACAGTGAGTTAGCAAAGGAAATTCTGTAATCTCCTTCAGGGATGGTTTTTGAAAACAGATAAACAATTACCGGGGTTTCATTTAGATTTAGTCCTCTCTTGAGTCACATTCATCCCCAAATATTCCTCAATTCTATTAGTCTAAGATGCATTTCAACTTCTAGATAGACAGGTAGATAGAAGGAGAGAAAGAGAGAATGTTATTTGATTACTGTGACTGTGTTCTTTTTAATACTGGGATTCTAATGCAAAATACAAGTGTTCATAAATACAACTTTCTATTTGGTACTGCCTTCACTATAAGCAACACTGATGAAATATTTTCATTTCTATATTAGTTTTATTGTGACCAGAAAAAGCTGATTTTGTGGACTCTGAGGAGCCAGACTAATTGTGACCCAGTTAGAACAAGACAGCTTTGCTTTTATTAAATGACATCCAAGGTTAATGTCAGACAGCATAGATCAACCTCTGTCCTCCACTGGGCTTCAGTGGGAGTTGTATGAGTGTATAGGGTGTGAATTTGGCACCACAAATCTGACAGACAGTGGAACAACCTAGATTACTCTTTTACAGTCCAGTGATTGTTTTTTAAAAATTGATTAATCTCTTTGTCAGATCCTATGCCCCACCACTCAACATTTGGAGTGTAAGCGACTTCCCTGTGAGGAATAAATAATCTAGCAGTTACCATACACATTTCTGTCTACCAATATTAGTCTTTTTAAAAGGATAGTCACTAAAGATTTTTATCCAAAAGAAATGAAGCCTCACTTTGCTTGCGGTGTGTACCAATTTTTAATTTATATTTCTTGAATTTTTAAATGTAGAATTACTTAATTCAGTTTCAGTAGATTCCTATTTACACCAGAAACACTTATTTTATTGATAATTAAATATGTTTTCTAAATAATTATCAAAACTTTCACAGTATACAAATCTACTGTTTTCCTTTCCATCTTCAGAGGAGTAAGTTGCTCCATAAAATTAATTTTTCTTCTTATCATAACTACCTACAAGAGGTTATAAGGTAATAAAAAACAATCAATGTGGTGCTAAGATTAGGGAGCATCATAGTTTTTTTTAGCACACATTTCTGTTCTTTTCCACTGATTGCCCATCTCTAATCTCCAATACTTTAAAAAATAACCTCAAATGAAATACACAACTTTTCTATTATGGAGAACTATTATGTGGAGAAAAAGAAAACAGAATCCAATAATTTTTTAAAAATTGCTCAAGTATTTAATTGAATCTCTGCCAGTGCTTGTTTAAACATTTTCACTTGTATCCTCATATCAAATGAAAGTAAAAACAATCATATAATTAATATGAATATCCTGGAAAACTGAACTAAGCTATTACTGCTGATGCATTGATTTGAATAAGAATAGCAACCATACATATTGAGAATATTTTATTATATGAACAATAGTGTTTATTTTAAATATCTCCTCTCCCAGGGTAAATAAAATATATGGGTAAATAAAATATATTTTGATTTTTGATATAAAAGTAATTAGTGTAGATGTTTTAAAAAATTATGAGACAACATTTATTGATTCTGGATCTAACAAACATTTATGAGGATGAGCTTTGTGTTGAGATGTGGGCTAAAAACCTATATGAAGAATTTGCTACTTTCATGTGAATGTGAAGGGCATGCAATGAAATAAATAGTGAAGATATAATGGAATGGTGCAATCCTAGAAATATGTACAACAGGGTAGAAAAATTTAAACAATAGAGTGATTTTGCCCAGTGAGTCAAAGAAGGTTTGGCAGGGGAGGGTAATACCTTAGCTATGCTTTGAAAGATAACTAGAAGTTCACCAGGTAGAAAACTGAATTAAGGGGTGAGCATGGCAGGTATCCCAGACAATGGGGAAAACCCAGGATCTAGAAGACTGAGCAAGGACAACATATTCAAGGAGCACAGAGTAGTTTTATATAATTGGAGACACCTTCTTCACTTTAGAGGGATCAGGTTTGGGTTAGATCATCAAGAGCTTTTCTTAATTTATTCACTCTAAAACAATTGGTAGAGAATCCAAGTGGGTTCTCAAGTATCGTGTTCTTCATCATGATTGTCTTGTGTCTCTCAAAATCACACCAAATCATGAAACGACTATTCCAGAGGCTGTAGCTTTCAAATAGAAAAGATAAATGTGTAGGCATTATACTCAAAGATAAGTCAGTGCATTTATGTTGCATTAAACATTTGGATGTAAAAACATCACACCTCTTGCTTGTTCTCTTGTTTTCTTGTGATGTATTCAGTATAGATAAGAAAGCTGTGCAATCGTCTAGATCAACCGACTCAAGTTGACAAAAGCTATGCAATCTCTCTTTGGGGAAAGCGCACACAACAGGGTTATGGTGGGTCCAGTAAACACTGAACTGAGCACGCTCTAAATGCTGGAGATTGGGGCACACATGTGGAAAAGATACAGTTCTTGCCCTTGAGGATGTTATGATCTCCCAAAGTAAGCAGAGAAATAAGCAGATAATGTCAAAATACCGAGGTAGATTATAAGAAAGGAACAGCACAAACAAGATGCCTGAAGCACAGAGCAGGGTCCTCCAGGATTTTAAGCAAGATTTCCTGAAGGAGGTGTGGCTTAGCAAAGTATAGAAGAAAAAGTATGAGTATCCATTAGCATAAAGAGACTAAGCAAGAGGTGGAATTTCTGTGCTCTTTGCAGGAACACAGAAGAGTGTGAAATTCCTAGAGCATCAAGTATAAACTGAATGGATGAGCCTAAAAATCTGGAGTTATGGAACTAAATAGAGACCAGTCAGGACAGAGGGGAACTTATGTCCATCGTAATGGAATTTGGAATTACCACTCTAGGCAATGAGACCCTCAGTGATTTTCAGTAGGGGTGGGACATAATCATCTTTGTATTTTGAATTGCTGTCTAGCTGCTGTGAGCTGCTCTTCTGGAGGATTAGTGGGGAGATTTCAGGCTCCAGGACTGCAGGGACAGTAGGCATCTCATTCACTACTTGTCACCATCTTCTTCAAGCTAAGCAGGTGCTCCATAAATTTTTGTTGAAGAAATGAATCAGTGAACAACATTTGGTGGTTATTGATGAGAGAGACAAGCCTGAACCAAGACAAATGTGATAGGGAGTGGAGAGAAGCAGAAGATATAAATACAGGAAAATCTTCTATGAATTAAGATGAACAAAACATGGTGACTAGTTCAGAAAGAGTGAGAAATTTACAACGATTCGGGGCTTACTGTAAAGGGAACATTTTTGGTTTTGTTGTTTTTTAAAGAATTCCCTTCCGAGCACGTGCGTTCTTGCTTCTTAAACGTGCCTTTATATTTCTGGCTCTTATTCATCCAGCATTAGCAGGACTTCAAAGGAGTTATTATTGCTTGTTACCTTTTCTTGTGTGACTATGTCTTTTCTTGTGTGACATCTGCAAAGAGGTAGCAAGATGTCTATGGGTAGAAACTGTCTACTACCTCTTGAATCTCCTACATGCAGTATACAAAAAAGGCTTTTATTAAGTGTCTATTAATTGATTGGCATTACTGTTCCAGTTTAAGTCAGAATCTGGAATAGTAGGCTTTTAAAAAATATAATTTCATTGCAGATGTGACGACACATTCCTGGAGTCTCTTTAAAATACCATCCCCACTATGCATCCCATAGGAACAGATATAGGTAAAATTCCCTTATAATTTTTTTCCTTTTGGAACTTTGGTACCTCAGCCTCCTTATCAGTGCCTTGGGTAGATTACTTTTATAATAAACTGTGCCCTATAGTAATGAGGACAGACATATTCCCCTTGCACTGCAATGTTGATTCCAGTTGGTACCTAGACTCTAATCTCTGAGCTTTGTCAGCCCTTCCTGTTTATTATTCTAGTTTGTAGGTTTGTAGTCTCTTGCTTTTCATTGTAATTTGACAGTCTCCCTTAGGCTGTCTTATTTCAGGATAATATTTTTTAATGTAAAGAAACTTTATCTTACAGAACGTATTAATTTATTTAAGTACCTGTGATTTTTTTAGGGAGGGGTGGTATTGTAGAGATAGCTGTTTTTCCTTTATGAGAGTGAGGAGAAAATAAAATTCAGGAAAAACTGGACTTCACATTCTTTATGAAAGGGTGTATGTTTTATGATATAAAGGGCAACCTTGAATTTAGTTACACTTACACATTGTGTGAAGGATTTTGTGTGTGTTATTCAGAAGAAGTTTCAAGGTAGAAAAAACAAACCTAATTTATATCTATAAATTAATATTATACTAGTTACAAATATCCTGCATGGTCTTTGCTCGTAGAAACTAAGTATATTGATTAACATTAAAGAAGTAAAAGAGCAATATAAATACTTCATGCTTAAATTTGCTATCCTAACCCCTATTACATAGTGCTGTGAGAGTGAACAGTTTAATGCAGTCTTATTTTTGCTAGTGTCCATGGGTAAAAATTCTGATACAAACAAATAAACTCACCTTGAATGAGATGCTCCTAATATCACAAAATCAATAGTAAGTTATAGTCCCATAACAATAACTAATTCAATGTGTTTCACTTGGCTGAGTTATTTAAACCTACAATCTTTTTTGTCTGCCCCATAAAATGGAAAAAAAATGTATGCATGTTTAAATCTTGCTATTAGAGGTTGCTGGTGAATATATAATTAATTAATATATAATTTATTCCTTACTTAGCTACAAAACAACTAAAACCCAAAGGTAGGGGCAAGAAAGATATAAATCCTGAATATTTTCTGAATGAATGAATCAACACATGAAAAAAGATTTGATGTGGCCAATGCATGCTCTAAATATACATACAATTTTTAGATTTCTCATTTTTATGAAACTTGAAAGCACTGGAAACATACTATCCAACTTTATAGATTTACATAACTATTAGAAAATCTGGTATTTGTAGTTTTCTCCACAACTCTGCATGATTCTAGAAAATTTCCATTACTTGAAATGCACATTGCAGATTAATTTCTATCATCTATAAACATTGTTGATAAGAAAAGGACTATAACTTAATGTAACAAAGAATAATTCGTGAAGGATCTCAAAAAATCAGATTTGGTCTAAACAGCAAGAAGGGAGACGAGTGGATTAAGTACGAGTGGTATCTTTTCAGCCTGGGAAATTATGTGGTCATAGAGTCATATATTTCTAATTGTGAAACTTGGCTCTGTGTTCAGGAGAATATCACTTAGATGTCCTTGTCCTGAGCATTTTGATTTTTAAAAAATATATGAGTCTCCTTTAAAAGCTTTCAGGCTTGAGCCTTGAGGTAGTAAATCAAGTTTACCTGAGTATGCATTATGACTGTCTAATCCATGAAAGTGATACTCTTATTTGTTTTGTGATATTTGATTCCCTGTTAAATACTTTAAAATGTAGGTTCCTGTTGGGCTGTGTGGTGTGAGGGTACTTAATATCTAAGAGGATTCAGTTGTCATGAATATATTTAGAGGGTCTTAAAATACTCCTTTAGAGTGGAGTCATTTTGAAGAGTAGTCACATTGCCCATCTCTAAAAGGTAAAAGTTGGCAATTATAATGCATCATGAGGGACCATATATTACTCCTACTTCTGTCTAGTTCAAGTTTGAGAGTGTACTAAAATGAAGCTACAAGAGGATGTTAGGAAAAAATAGGCTTACATACTGTCTGCTAGCTTTTAGGATACAACTTAAATGGCGTAATTGCAATTGACGTACTCATTAGATTTCTTGGAATTCGTTCATTAGGCATTTAAAATTATTTCTTCATACATATGTTATGAAGAGATTTTTCTTCTTCCATTAAGAAATACCATCTATAAAATATGCAATGTTGATATGGTAAAATAAAATATACCTATGAATAGAAAATAAAACCTAAAGCAAAGATGAATTTAAAAATAGCTACAAAGATCTTTAAACCAATTACACTTTGTTACCAACTGGTACTGTATCATGCAATACTAAAAACTGGGCTCACAAATAATAGAAGTTTGTCAAATACTCAAAACAAATGTGACATTTAGGTTTGTGACAAATCAGTTCTAACTATTTTGATTTGCGCAAAAAATTTCCACTTTTGTTTTCAGCATAGTATATCTAATATTGGATAACTATAATTATCTAACAAGATTTATTTACTGTCTCCAAAATGGTGGGTTCTATTCTAGGTACTAGATATATAGACACCATAGTAAATAAAATATAAAGGAGTTAGGTGGTAATCAGTGCTAATGGGGAAAAATAAAGCAGGGAATGGGCATAGGGAGTGTGTGTGGAGGCTGTAGTGATAGGGTGTGCAATTTTTGATAGGGTGGTTAGGGAAATCCTTATAGAGACTGTGGCATTTGAGTGAAGGCCTGAGAAGAGAAGTGGTAAAGGAGTGAACTATGGAGATGCATGAAGGAAGCGTATTCATGAGAAAGAAGAGCGAGAGCAGAGACCCCACGGCAGGCATCATCCATCATGGCGCCAATACAACAAAGAATGAGCCTGTCAAAGGTCTTAGATAGAGAGAGATGGGTAAATGGTGGGGCAGCTGCTTCGTCAGAGCTTTGTAGACATTACAGAACTTAGCTTTTACTCAGAGGGAAATGGGAAGCCATTGAAGGGCTTTTGGAAGGATAGGATCTGAGCTTTATTGTAATGGGATCATCCTGGCTGCTGGGTCAAGAGCAGATTGTAAAGAGAATGGTGAAAGTGGGAAGTCCATTTAGAGACAATTACAATTCATAGAAATATGCTGATGGAGTATATCAGAGGGGAGATAAGAGATTGGGTTTAGATATATTTAGAAGGTAAATCAATGAAACTTGATGGTTATTTGGCTTTGGGCTTTCATAAAAATGAAGGAGACAGGGATGATTCCAAATATCTTGGCCTGAGCAACTGAATACATGAATTTACCATTCTCTGAGATGAGAAAGACTGCAAGAGGAGCAGATTTGACATAAAGTTCATGAGCTCAGCTTTGGCATGTTAATTTTGAGGTGAGGTAGCTAGACATGACTATGTAATTCAGAGAGATTGTCTGGGCCAGAGAATAAAAATGTCCTTATCATAAGCATAATAATGATATTTAATGCCATGAGTTTGGATGATATTACCAAGATGTGATAGTAAATAGAATATATAAGACGCTTACTGACCCCACCAAAGGAGACTGCAACATTTACAGGTAAGGGTGCTCAGAAAGGACCAGCTAATGAGAAGAGAAAGGTTTTCCCAGGAAGGTACAGAGAAAACCAGGTGAGCAGTGTATTATCCTAGAAGTCAAGTGCAGGATTATTTCAATGATGAAGGCATGATCTACAGTGTTGAATGCTGCCAAGTCAAAAAACATGAAGTTGAGATTTAGTCACTGGCTTTTAAAATGTGGGGATCATTAGTGATCTTAATAAAAACAGTTGCAATAGAATCAGGGTTGGGGAAAGGTCCAGTTCAAAGAGATCAAAGAGAAAATTAAATGGGAGGAAGAATACTTAAGACAGTATGTTTGGACTTCTCTTTCAAGGAATTTTGCTGTAAAATGAAAGAGAGGGAAGGATCAAGAGAAGATTTTTTTTCAAGACTGGAAAAAATACCATAGTTGTACACTGATTGTTGAGAAAGATCCAGTAGAGGTGAAAAATTTGAGAGACACAATCCCTTCTATAGTGAAGGATATGAAATATAATAATCTAGCAGCTAAATAATTAAGGACATAATCAGGTGCTGTGATGTAAATAAAATAATATATGAGACCATATGGAGGGATGAGATCATTTTAACTGTCATGTATGAAGTGGAAGGAACCAATTGTATAATGAGAATCTGGGGCTGGAATATTCCAGCAAAGGGACTAGCTGTGAAGACCCCAAGACAGGGCTCAGCTTGGTTTTCCATGTAGAATATGAAGCATCTCAGAGGCTAGTGGAAAGGAATTTGCATTTTATTTTAAAAGCAGTCAGAAGACATTGGAGGGTTTTGAACGGTCATGTTGATCACTATGTGGAGAATGCATGTAGGAAAAAGATACAGTTGAAAGCGTAGAAACTTGACAGATGTAGGTTTCAGTGGCTCAAATGAAGTTGATGTTGATGTGGTTCTAGAATGGATGTGGATAAAGATGGAAATTTTATTTTATGCAAATAAGCATTTATTTAAATAAGCATTTTAGAGTACTCTTCACAATGACATAATAACCGTCACTCGCATTTACTGAGCACTCGCGGTTTCCTGAGTATTAGAGTAAGCATTTTATAAACAATATTTTATTTATTTTCACATCAACCGTATATGATACAGTAATTATCCTCATTTTACAGATGAGGAGATTGAACTTCAGAGAGGTATTGTAACTTGCTTAGCTACACATAGCACAAATTGGAGCTGCATCTCTAGCCTGGGCTGCTCATTCTGGAGTCCCTTTTATTGCCTCCCCAAGGGACCCAGTTTTATCTTCCTCCTATGGCTGCACAGCTATCTATACTTCAGGCCTCACAACGTTGCTGTTCGGCAGATCCAGTGTGTTTTTAAAACTTGTGACAAATCAAAGGGATGTCGTCTTACCTTTCCTGTCAGGGACAAGAAGGTCCCCAAAGTGAAGTCCAGCAGATGTCACTAGAGTTCATTTTCCCAAGCTGACTCAGCCCAGACCCCCCTTTTGGGTAAGACCCTCATTTGTTTTTGTGTGTCAGCCCTGTGGTGTGCGCCACTGTGAATGGACCAGTAGGGTAGCTCTGCTCCACTTCCTTTCATAAATACAAAAACAGGCTTCCCAGTCATGAGCATGAATCTTTCTCTACCACTTTTCTCCTGGCCCAATTCCAGAGGCTATGTGTACTTTTACATAAATTATAATGTGAAATGTGGGGAGACATTTTATCTACACAAGAACAAACCATTCAGTAATATATTTTATTGTTTAATCAATTTTTATTTTGTGATATAGTTCTATGGTGCTAATTAAAGTCCACACCTTGAGGGAAAAGAATCGTGGTGCTAAGCTTCTGCTCCTCTTTAATTACCATGCATGTTGGAAGAGTGACTATTAATGAGAACAAACTCTAATGTACAAAGAATACTGGGTTTGGAGGGAGAAGACCCGAACTGATGACAGCTAAGGGATGACTTACTTTACACCTACACAATGGTCTGGCACTGAGTGAACAACTATGTTCATTAGGTCGTTAATGGTGCTGTTATCATCTTCATTTTACCAATGAGGAGACTACGGGTTATTGAGAGTAAGTATCTTGACAGGTGTCACTCAGCTAGTAAGTGGCCAAGATCTGAGTCGGACTACTAGGACTCCTGGCTCAGCTTTAACCACGGCGCTTTCCTGCTTGTCCCTTTTTGCTCCCTCCCTCCCACTGGCACGATTTCAAAATCTCCATTCACTGAAGGAAGATTAAGCTTAGTACCCTGAGTGTCAGGTCATCTTTTCAAAAGTTATTTTTCTTTTATAATTTCTCTCATCATTGGGTGGCCTTGTCACCTTAAGCAACAGGATTGCCACCGTACGGCTTCAGTTAACTACAGTTGTTGGCTGAGCATGGAAATTAGGCCTCCATAAGGATCCTTACTTGTCCCCAAATGAAGGGGAAAATGTGTAGGAACATCTTTTATGCCGTAAACCACTACATAAATAACTTAAAAAAAATGACAGTTTTTAAAATTCCTAGTCCTTTTGGCACCATAAAGACAAGTTTATTTGATAGCTATTATTTGCACTTTTATAAATAGAAAAGGCATGAGCAAAGGGCCAGCATTTGTGTTTTCCCTCTGATCATAAAAATGAAGGCAGCAGAAAATGGTTCTGTGTGGGAGGAAATTAATTCCTTAAGTTTCTTTCGTCTAATAAATATAACAGGAAAAAAATAATAAAATGGCCAATGTGATTTAACTCACTACATTTTTCCCTTTTTCTATGCTGTCCTTTGACCCTCAAAAGAAATGCTATATATTTCAACCCATTGAAATTGACCTTCCCTGAATGAAACATCGTTTCTATAGACTGGGCCTTCCTAACTGACCAACATATATATGACTACATTTTGTGTGTGTGTGTGTGTGTGTGTGTGTGTGTGTGTGTGTGTGTGTGTGTGATATTACCATACTTAGTGACATTAGAAAAAATAGTTGTGCTGTAACAAAAATGGCTTACTAACACCTCTTATGAATTTTAACTGCAAAACTTTTGGCCCTGAAAATATCTGTTCATTGCTGAAGCCTTCATCTTGAGAGTCTGTATAGTCTTCTCTCTCTGCCTTACTCTCTAAGTGGACAGACAATGGTTGTAAAACTGGGAAACACAGATTTTTGTGGCTACCAAAATCTCCGGATTTAGACTCTGGTTTAATATAGTAGCTAAAGGAAGGGGAATCATTTATTGTTAAGCCTGAGAAGACTGCATTGCAGAGTGGCCCAGAACATATATGCTGGAGTGTTCTGCCTTAATTTGAATCTGTGCTTGCTAGTTGGGTAACTTTGGGCAAGTTATTTACCTCAGTTTTCTCATCTGTGAAATGAAGATTATAGTGGTACTGACTTCATAGAGTTGTGAGTATTCGATAAATTAACAACTATAAAGTGCTTCAAAGAGTATGTGGCACCTAGTAAGAGCTCTGTATTTAGTAAATACATCATTTCTAATCATTGCACTATGGCCCATTGAGAACTGGTAGCTTTGAGTCAAGGAGTGGTTCTGTACCTATTCAGAAATTCTTAAAGCAACATTGAAACAGGTTCAAGTATCCAGGTCTACAGATTGCTTTAGCTGCTTGCTAAAGCATTCAGAGAATAGCCCTGCCCACCACATGAATCTGGTAATTATTTATCTGAATGAGATCTCCAACTTCAGTTAGTCCAAACCTTTCTTTTCATAGATGTAAAATCTCTGGATCAGGTAGAAGAGGGCACAGTTGGTCAGGACTAGAACTCAGATCTTCTGACATCCAGTCCAGTTTCTAAGAAACATTACAATACTTTTTAATATGATGATCTGGCCTCCAAGTTAGGACCCTGCCACAGGTTTATTCCTAGTAACACAAGTATTTGCATTCTCTAATGCTGTCTTTCCCATCATGGCCTTGGCTCAGAATTTATGTTTACTCTCCAAGTGTCACAAAGAATATTTTGGGACCAATATAATGAGAATTCATCAAACATGTTAGATTATGCCATATTATTGACCTGACACTCTCCATTGTCTCAGGTTTTGCCACACTTACACAGAGTTCCAGGTCTCTAAAACACAATATATAAAAAAACATAAGCATCCAGAAAGGCATGTTATGCTTGATAAGTATTAGTCAATAAGAACTGTCTATTGACCTTGAATTCAATTATTCTAAACATACAGTGACAGTCTCTGGTGGATAATGGGGAACTAAAGCATTTGATGTATATGGTGAATAATAAACTTAGATTGTTTGCTCAAAAGGACACTAGGGACTGAAAATAGAAAAACATAAAAATACTTAGATATATTTATTCCCAATAGGTCCATGCTAGATTATTAGTAAAGAAAGTTAAGATGGTTTTTGGAGCCATATTGAACAGTTGATTGCAAGAATATAGAAATTCTTTTCTATAATAAAATAATAGTATTAACCATGCACAGAATCCTGACTGACAGCCAAACACTGTGTGAAATGCTTTATCAGTAACCTTTATACTTAATCCCCCCAATAAACTTGCATGGAAAGTGTAATGATGAGAAGCTTGGCACACAGCAGTGCTCAATGAATAATTGCTGTATGAGTAAGAAAACTATGGTTCAGTGAGATGTCTACCAGGTGGACGGCCTGGCATTCTAACCCAACGTGTCTGACTTCAAAAGCCAAGCTCTTCATCCTCTGTTTTCTGTCCCAGCATCTTGCTAGGGTCAGAACACTGAATGTTGCATGGTGGACCTCACTGTGTTAAATTTTTATGTTGATTCATACATATTTGTAAATGAATGAGCTTCAAGATACAGAAAGCTCAAAAAACTTTTAAAAGCACATCCTATTCTTGCCAAGTGTATTTAATTGTCCTGTATGTGAGAACAATTAAATAGAAATCATTTTCTAAAATTAAAATTCAGGGAATTTACCATCATCCTTTACATATTGCATAATTCCTTCTGGGGCTTGTAGCTATGGGTACTAGAAGTAGATTTAAAACTCCAGAAGTAGCTAATTAGCTAATTGCTAATATATGTCTAGCACTAAATATTTAGAAAATGGAAAAAAGATTAAAAGTTATCCAAAGACACTTTAGGTATCAAAGTGTTTTGTTCAGAGCTGAGCCCAATAAGTTGATTTGCATGTGAATACTGAGAAAAATCTAAAAGCTATTATATCATTCAAGATAACTTTATTATTTGTAGTTATTTCTTTAACAACTGAAATCTGAATAAGTATTGATTAAGATTTCCAGATATACTTCATTTAAACTTTATTCTGTTTGTTTGAAGAAGATAGATTATATTTCTCAGAAGAGATACAATTTTCTCCTAAAGTTATCTATAAATTCTTATTTTAAACAGAGATACTAATAGATCTCTTGTATCAATATACATGTTTTATAATTCATAAGCAACAGTTACTATTATGAAATGTTAATTTGGACTTAAGTTAAATTATGTACTGAATAAGCACAGTACTTCTATTGTCATATTTTTCACAAGGTAGGTTTCCCAGTAGACAGTCTGGTCATTCACATGCTACAAAGAGTTTCTTATCATATTTTAATTATTTATCACATGACTGTAATCTTGTGAGTTTTTAAATATAACTTCTGTTTACTATTTCATTATATCTTAGTTTCTAATACCATAAAATGTTCATTAAGAATACATGTAGACAGTTATGTAAATGGTAGAATTTGTGGACTAAACTAGGTATTGGTCACCATCACCAAGATGAACATTTTGTGCAAAAATGGTACTGCCTGATCTGAAGGCCTAAAATAATATGAAAATGTAAATTTATAACTTAAAAGTAGTGCAACCATGTCTATTTCGTTCCAGACATTGGTGAGAGCAATGCACGTATCAAGATATTCAATCTTAATGTGTTCAATTAAGATTACTGCATAATTAATGTGATGACATTTATGTGAGCCCAAACGGCCCTTACCTGACAAAATAAAACCAGAGAGAATGTTTTAAAACATAAACACACCTAGTTATTGGATAAAACTTATTAATTTGGTATTACTTTAAAACTTATTTGTATGAAGTTTCAGTACTAAAATATGCTGCCCTGAAATACAAAGTTGCTCCAATAACCAACAATGAAGTTAACCACTAAAATAGAAAAATAATCTGTAATGTCAAAATTGTGCATACATATAGCTCATTTTATTTTACAATACAAATTGGAAAAAATTGTGTAACAAAATATAGCCCTTGTGGCCTTGGGAGCTTTGCTGATGAGAGATGAGGAATATTTTGTCTTAAATTTGTCTTAAAGATGGTGAAGCAATACCAGTAGAACCCCAAAAAATAACTGTGCTTATTTCTTGTAAAATTGTTGCAAAATTGAATTTCACATATGATTTTTATGGTACCTGAATATTTCTTTGAACTATATAGTGATTTATAATTTCAAAAAAGAATATATCAAGAAAAAACACTTACTTTTATAGGAATCAAACAGTTGTAATTTTTTATTAAATTTTCATTTAGCCTCAAAAAATATATATATAGCCCTTGTGAAGAGAAACTACATTTTTAAAAACATGTAGGCATTCTATGGGAAAAGAAAACAAAAACAAAGACTGATTTTGAATAGATTCCATGATGTTTAAATATTTGCAATATTAAAATATAGTTGGAAATGAAGTCAGGATGGAGAAATATTATGCTTCATTTTAAGATTTTCTTTAAATTTTAAGTATGAAATGAAGTTTAGTTATTTGTACAAGGAGATGTTTGAATATTCCAACTGTACTAAGGGAAGTAAGTAAAAAATAGGTTCTTCTCTATCCACATATTTCACAAATACCTTTTAAAATATTATTACCTATTGTATTATAGTATATAGTTAGAGTATACACTATCCTCAATGTGCTTCTTAACTTTTAGTAACATATTCTGCCTGTTTTTCATATTAAATACATAACTCGTTATTTTCAACTGTTGCTTAGAAGCCCATGTATGTCTGCCCAAAAGGATTTACAGATTTAATGCAATCCCTATCAAAATACCAATAACATTGTTCAAGGAACTAGAGCAAATGATCCTAAAATTCATATGGAACTACAAAAGTCCCTGAATAGCTAAAGTATCTTGAGAAAGAAGAACAAAGCTAAGAGTATTACACTCTCTGACTTCAAGCTATACTACCAACCTACAATAATCAAAACTGAATAGATTCATAGATCAATGGAACAGAGTAGAGAGCCCAGATACAAATCCACACATATATGGCAATAAATATATGATAAAAGAATCATGAATATACAATAGGGAAAAGGCAATCTCTTCAATAAATGGTGTTGGGAAGACTGGACAACTCATGGAAGAGAATGAAACTGGATTACTGTCTAACTCAATACACAAAAGTAAACTCAAAATGAATTAAAAACCTAAATATAAAACATGAAGCCATAAAACTCTTAGAAGAAAACATAGGCAAAAATCTCCTGAACATAAGCATGAAAAATTTTTTTCTAAACAAATCTCCCTAGACAAGGGAAACAAAATGGAAAATGAACAAGGGGACTATGTCAAACTAAAAAGCTTCTGTACAGCAAAGGACACCATCAACAGAACAAATAGGCAACCCAGTATGGAAGATTATATTTTTAAATGATTTATCTGATAAGGGGTTAACATCCAAAATATATAAACAACTCATATACCTCAACACCAGAAAAACAAATAACCTGATTAAAAAATGGGTAGATGGCCTCAATAGACATTTCTCCAAAGAAGAAATACAGATGACCAAGAAGCACATGAAAAGATGTTCCACATTGCTAATCATCAGGGAAATGCAAATCAAAAACCACAATGAGATATCCTCTCACACTAGTTAGAATGGCCATTATCCAAAGACAAGAAAAAACAAGTGTTGACAAGGATGTGGAGAGAAGGGGCCCCTCCTACACTGTTGGTGGGAATGTAAATTGGTGTAGCCACTATGGAAAGCAGTACGGAGGGTCCTCAAAAACTAACAATAGAAATACTTTGTGACCCCATGACTATACTTTTAGGAATTTACTCAAAGACAACAAGATCTCTTATTCAAAAAGATATATGCACCCCTATGTTTATTGCCAAATTATTTACAGCCAAGCTATGGAAGCAACCAAAGTATCGTTCAGTAGATGAGTGGATAAAGAAGTGGTTCATATACACAATGGACTGTTATTCAGCCATAAAAAGGAAAGAAATCCTGCCATTTGTGACAATATGGATGGACATAGAGGGTATTATGCTAAGTAAGCTAGGTGGAGAAAGACAAATGCCATATGATTTCCCTTATTTGTGGAAATAAAAAACAAAACAAAACAGAATGAACAAAACAGCAGTAGACTCAGAGACTCTGAGAAGTGACTGGAGGTTACCATGGGGGGGGATGGGATGGGTGGACGGGAAGGGTGAAGGTTATAGGGAAACAAAAATCTCAATCATAGTATAAACTGGTCATGGGAAATGGAAGTGCAGCATGGAGACTATAGCCAACGGTTCTGTAATATCTTTCTATGTTGACAGTTGACAGATAGTAACAGAACTAGTTGCGGTGAGGATTTAATAATGTTTGTTACTATTGAAACACTGTGTTGTATACTTGGAACCAATATATTATTGTATATCAACTATACTTCAGTTAAAAAAAGGAGGAAAAAATAAAAAAGAATTACAATTGAATACACACCCACACAGAAGAAACCCAGGTATGGATGTATGGTGACTTATTTAACCAGTTCCCTGCAAGTGAATAAGTTTGTATCCAAAGTTTTGTTACTATTCTTGAAATAAGGCTTGATGGTCCTTGCATGGGTAGCAGTGGAAACATATTTGTAGACTAAATGCTTAGAATAGCAATCAGGGTCAAAAATTTTAAGTATGTCAAATTTTGATAGAGAGCTTATCAACATCTTTTCCTGTGTTAACTAGCTATTTGTATTTTTTTTTCCAATTACCCCTTTGTTCCTTTTCCCATGTCTCCACCATATTGAGCATCTTGTTGATACTGAATTTTAAGTTCTTTTCTAATATTAGGGAAAAACAGCACTTTGCCTGTCTTGAATTGAAAATATTTACTGATCATCATTTGGCTTTTTACTTTGCTTACAGCATTTTCTTATTGTATAGAATTAAAAAAGAAATGTAGTAAATTTTGAATTGTTTCTATCATGTCTTCTTGGAAAAACCTCGTCTGTGCAAGATTATTAAAAAAATTAAACATCACATGGTTTTGATTTTACTTTACACATATAGTTCACTTATCACAGTATTAAAGTAAAGAAAAACTAAATATTTTTCTTTGGTGTGAATTGAATGGAATCCAAATTCAGTGTGTTCTAAATGCTTATCTAAATAACTTCTAATATTTTAATAATAATATACACTCAGTATTTTCTTTTTTAAATAATTGAAAGCTTTTATTTTGCTTAAAGATTGATAAAGTTATCAATGTGCCTACTCTATGGGGTAATCTTTCTTTGTAGTTTTACTTTTAGGGGAAGAATATGGGTTCTTGTGATTGCATGATTAATGAATGAGAAGGGAAGCTAAAAAATTTGTAATATAAAACCAAAAAGATCCCAGTTGTCTTATTAGGTCTGCTTAAAGGTAATGATGAGGTCTTAATTTGAGAGGAAAAATGTACTTCACATTTAGTTTTCTCATTGAGTCTTTACACAAATCATTTATGTAGTATTTTCTTTATTTATAAGTTAATTTGCCTATAATATTCCAAGCTGTAGTTGTATGAATCTCAACTGATGTCTCTGTTCACAAAGGAATACTTGAACTTAAAACCAGAAGCTTCAAATATAAGTAACTGCTTATTGCTAGTAAAAGAATTTTAGATGGAAAGCATGTGTTATTATGAACATTTCTTATGTATAACATTATTCGACCTTTCAGAGCTAACAATCCTCAATACAGGCTTTCCCAAAATATGAGAACAGATGAAACAGAGTGATTTTTGTCAAGTTCTAATTAGAAATAAACTAACCTTGATGTAGTTCTTCAGGGGAGCTATCTCTAAACTCTGCTATATACTCCTACAGCCTATGCTGAAAATATGAGCCATGATTTGTGTGTAGAGTGTTAATATCTAAAAGTTGCCTGGCTCCAGGCCCAGTTTTCAACCAATTCTTTCCAGTGTAATAACTATTAGAAATTATAATTCATTTGGTTCTGCTGCTCCTGGCTAGAAGTCCTAATTCAAGTTAAAGAATGGTAATATATGAACTTGTGAAGACTTGTCGGTTTGGACAAAAATCCCAATGAGATCAGATCTTCTAAGTTCATATTGACTTGTCTGAAGATTCTATACCTAATTTCACTTAAAAATCAGGAAAAAAAACTTATTAATTGGGAAAGAAACGAGAATTTTCCCCTACTTTTGGAAGATCAGCAAAATACTACCACATTGAAATAGATAAATTTACAAAAATTTAAAGGACTATCAATTTTATTATGGTGACAACAATTCACGGCCATTGCAAAATATGCACTTACTGATTATAGTATTTTATGACTCATCTCTACAAAATGACCAAGTTTCACAAAACTTAAATTTAACTAACATTATTATAGCAGAATCAGATTTGAGAAGGTATTTGTCTGACAACTAACAATCATGGTATGCAGTGTTACATTTTCCAAGACTTTGAACAAGAGAGTCTTGTCACAAAAGTTGTTGCTTCCTGGCTTTTAAATCAAAAGAGCTCCACCCTCTCTGAGCCATCTAGAATTACAGAGGTCCCACAGTGGCCTTTTAAGTGAAATCAGGTGAAATCTTTGGAGTGATGGACAAAAGAATGAATCTAAGCAAGATTAAAATCTCCAGTGGATGTATTATGAGGCTACCATTGTACACAATCTGAAGCTTACATGTGAGCTCTTATAAGGTGATCTAAACACTAACCAGACATTCTTGTTCTTTTTAATATGCTCTGAGAGAATGTGTTTAAAGGAAATTTGTTACTTGGAGAAAAGCCATTTTACCCCCCATCTGCACTATTCGGGTCTCTGCTTGCTTCTGGCAGTGGTTCTGATTCTGGAACCACATGCCATTATTGCATACCACCTCTGTTAATCATAGTGATATTAAATCACAGGGACATATTAAAATGTCCCAGACAAATATACATTTTTTTCATTAAAATAACATATTCAAGTTTAATTTTGGCTCAGAAAGGTCCTATAAATGAAGTATTGATTAGCTTATGTGAGCACAATAGGTAAATGAAATAGACCAGTGTGCTTTCCAGTTATGAGGCCATGGGAAGGACTGCAGAGTCAATCAGAAGGTTCTACTACTTCACAATGGACATGAATCTGGAATCAAGAAGTTTCAATAGTAATTAGAATGAAACATAACCTTTTCAGATTGTGTTGTTTTTGGGTAATGCCTTTCAAGTACTATATTATTTAATAGTGTGAAAGGAATCTTAAGCTTTTTAAATAACTTTAAAATTTTTTGTAGAGGAGTCAAATGGAAATAGTTTGGTGTGCTCAACCAAAACCACTTAAACATTGATTAGGACAGATTTTCACACAGATAGGAAAACAAAATCTTATTTTCTGTTACATTTCAATGAACTCATAAAATATTCAGTATTTCCATTCTGAAACTATGAGGATTCTAACTGTAACACACTTGTGAAATCTTGAGGATGTGGGAGGAATTGAGTATAATTTGAGTATGCAGTTTTACTTTTAATTGTCTTGTGATATTGGGTTGAGAAGTACATTGGACATTTTTTCAAACTATGTTAAAGGCTATATTAAATACAGACTATGTTAAAGACAAGGTTTGATTTTTCTGATGCTTGGCTATAAAAAAAATTGCTGGCATGAAATGACTTGCAGTTCCTAAGGATCATCCTCCACTCCCCCAGATGGCAAAGGGGTTCCAGAGACACCAGTCACAACCATAAGCCTAAGAGGCTGTAAGGATCACTGACTGCCACTACTGTTTACCTGTTACCTCACCTTTTCCTTACTTTTTATGTAATGTCTTTTTTCTAACCCATGGTCTCATCTAGAATATCATATTACTCTTAGTTGCCATGTCTCCTTAGGCTCTCTGGGCTATAACAGTTTTTCAGACTCCTTGTTTTTGATAACCTTGACAGTTTTGAGGTGTACTAGTCAGATATCTCACAGAATGTCTTTCAGTTTTGTTTGTCTGATGTTTTTCACATGATTAAATAGGAGTTATTGGGGTTGGGGAGGAAGACCATGGAAGTAAAGTGTCATTTCTCATTGTATCATATCAACAGTTCAGATTATTATTAGTATGACATCACTATTGATCTCCTGCTGAGTATTTGTTCAGTTTCTCCACTATAAAATTTCTCTTTATTTCCCCATTTATCATATTATACTCTTTGGAAAGAACTCACTATGCACAGCCCACACTTAAAGAGTAAGGAATTATGCTTAACCTCTTTGATAGGGAATTACCTATTTAAATAATTTAGAGATTTTTTTTTTTTTTGCACAGGAGATTTATCTGTTTCCCCAAATGTATTTACTCAATCATTTATTTGTATCAATGTGAACTCATAAATATTTATATTATACATTGTATTATAATCCAATACTACATTAACTTTTTGCTCATATTTTACCAGATTTAGCCATTAGGAACTCTTTTGGTGGGTTCCTTTGACCTACTCCCATTATTAGATTTTTAATTTTTTTCAATATTATCTTGCTTTCTGGCACTACAAAAATGCTCCCAGTTCATTTTGTATATTCCCTGTCCTGTCTTAGAGTCATCTGTTTCCCCAAAGAACCCTAATTCCTTTAATTAGAGAATGGCATTTTTAGCCAAATTCAGTGCTGGGTGTGCTAGTTGCTCCTGTGGCATTGTTGCTTATAAATCCTCTCAGCTGAGAGATCAAGGACATGCATGCATGCATACTAATCCCTATATACAGATGTCTATATATACTTCTCCATGTAATTATCTCAATCTGTATTATGCTAAACATAGCTCATTATGTTATTTTCTCCTGTAATCTGTCACCACATGGATCATTCAAGCCTCCTTTTCTTATTTATCAGTACCCGCCCACTGCAACAGTGAGAAATCTGGCTTCCACCATCCTTCCATCCATTTACTTACCTGGTAAGTTTTAGTATACATGTATGATCTTCAATTTATGATGGTATTATGTCCTGAAAAACCCACTATAAGATGAAAAACATCATAAACAACAAAGGCATTTAATACACCTAATCCAAGAAACATCATAGCTTAGCGTAGCCTACCTTAATCATGCTCAGAACACTTTCATTGGCCAATAGTTGACAAAATCATCTAACATAAAGTCTACTTTATAATAAAATATTGAATATCCTCCTCCCCCTTCACATCCACCCAACCCATTCTCTCCTCCCTGGTAACCTCCAGTCACTTCTCAGAGTCTCTGAGTCTACTGCTCTTTCATTCATTTTGTTTTGTTTTGTTTCTAGACTCTACTGCTATTTTGTTCATTTTGTTTCTATATTCCACAAATAAGTGAAATCATATGGCATTTGTCTTTCTCCACCTGACGTACTTAGTGTAATACCCTCTAGGTCCATCCATATTGTCACAAATGGCAGGATTTCTTTCTTTTTTATGGCTGAATAACAGTCCATTGTGTATATGAACCACTTCTTTATCCACTCATCTACTGAACGATACTTCGGTTGCTTCCATAGCTTGGCTGTAAATAATTTGTCAATAAACATAGGGGTGCATATATCTTTTTGAATAAGAGATCTTGTTGTCTTTGAGTAAATTCCTAAAAGTATAGTCATGGGGTCACACAGTATTTCTATTGTTAGTTTTTGAGGACCCACCATACTGCTTTCCATAGTGGCTACACCAATTTACATTCCCACCAACAGTGTAGGAGGGGCCCCTTCTCTCCACATCCTTGTCAACACTTGTTTTTTCTTGTCTTTGGATAATGGCCATTCTAACTAGTGTGAGAGGATATCGCATTGTGGTTTTGATTTGCATTTCCATGATGATTAGCAATGTGGAGCATCTTTTCATGTGCTTCTTGGTCATCTATATTTCTTCTTTGGAGAATTGTCTATTGAGGCCATCTACCCATTTTTTAATCAGGTTATTTGTTTTTCTGGTGTTGAGGTATATGAGTTGTTTATATATTTTGGATGTTAACCCCTTATCAGATAAATCATTTAAAAATATAATCTTCCATACTGGGTTGCCTATTTGTTCTGTTGATGGTGTCCTTTGCTGTACAGAAGCTTTTTAGTTTGACATAGTCCCCTTGTTCATTTTCCATTTTGTTTCCCTTGTCTAGGGAGATTTGTTTAGAAAAAAATTATTCATGCTTATGTTCAAGAGATTTTTGCCTATGTTTTCTTCTAAGAGTTTTATGGCTTCATGTTTTATATTTAGGTTTTTAATTCATTTTGAGTTTACTTTTGTGTATTGAGTTAGACAGTAATCCAGTTTCATTCTCTTCTATGAGTTGTCCAGTCTTCTCAACACCATTTATTGAAGAGATTGCCTTTTCCCTATTGCACATTCATGATTCTTTTATCATATATTTGTTGACCATATATGTGTGGGTTTGTATCTGGGCTGTCTACTCTATTCCATTGATCCATGGATTCACTCTTCTGCCAGTACCATGCTGTTTTGATTACTGTAGCTTTGTAGTATATACATGAAATAATTTAAAAATACTTTATTGCTAAATAATGGTAACCATTATCAGATATCACATCAATTCACAATCTTTTTGCTAGCAAGTGTTTTGCCTTGATGTTGATGGCTGCTGATTGATCAGCGTAGTGGTTGCTGACAGCTGGGTGGTTGTGGAAATTTCTTAAAATAACACAATGAAGACGGATTAAAGATGACGGCGTGAGAGGTGAGACAGAGGCTTCCTCCTAAAACTCCATATAATATGAAAATATAACTAGTACAACTACTCTTGAAAGAGCAACAGGAAAGAGGACTGCAACAAACTGCATACACCTGGAGACAAGAGCAGCTCTTACGGAAAAGGGTAACGTACTAAAGCTGTGGTCCTGTGGGATCCAAGCCCTTCACCTACCCCAGCTCACCGGCAGGAGAAAGAGGAATGGAGCAGGGAGGGAGTGGAGATCTGGGATTGCTGAATGCCTAACTCTGGAGATCTGCGCTGGGAGCACAAACCTACATTTTATGGTGCTTGTATGATACTCTCATAATTAGGGGGTTGGAAAGCTAAGACAGGCAGAATTCTTGAAAAGACTAAGATTCCAGCTGCTTGTGGAAAGCAGGGATCCATATCCGGCTGCTCTGGGACAAAAGAAAGGTGGGCAGTCTGAGAGACTTCCTAACAAAGAAGCCCTTAGCAAGAGGGCTGCTAAAGGGGCAAGGATTGCACAGAGGTTACTGATCAGGAGAAAGGACAGGTAGACAAAATTGTTCAGGTGCACTCTGCCCAGCAGATTGGGAGCTTTCACAATCTTCAGGTGCTCCAGCTCCCTGGCTGCCTACACACCTCCAAGAACAGGCAGACTAGTGTGCCTTTCTCCTGGTCAGCCCCACCAGGCTTGCAAATGGGGAAATGCTACCCTGGCATTAGGTCAGCCAGAGGGAAGATCTGTCTACAGCAATTAAAAACACAAAGTACAGAAGCTTATACCGGTGTGCTCGGTCCACTGGTTCAGGCAGTGGAGACAGGCATAGCAGCCAGGAACCAGGAAACAGCCCTTTTCTCCCCTGAGGCACCAAAACCACTCAACTACAATTCCCAAAACTGCTTCAGGGGCTGAGCAGCTCCAGAGAGTAGACCTTCTGTGCACTACAGGGCACCATACACAAATATGAAACATCAAAGGACCCTGGTTCAGAGTAAAATTATTAATACAACACCTGAGAAAGATTTAAATGATATGGACCTCATGACTCTCTCTGAAAGGGAGTTCAAAATAAAAATCATTAGCATGATCATGGAGGTACAGAAAGATATTCAAGAACTCAGGAATGAATTACAGTTGGAAATCCAATCACTGAAGAGCACAATGGATGGTATTAAAAGCAGATTGGATACAGTGGAGGAGATGATAAATGAAATAGAAACTAGAGAAGAGGAATACAAAGAAGCTGAAGCACAGAGAGAAAAAAAGATCTCTAAGAATGAAAGAATATTGAGAGAACTGTGTGACCAATCCAAATGCAACAATATTCGCATTATAGGGGTACCAGAAGAAGAAGAGAGAGAAAAAGGGATAGAAAGTGTCATTGAGGAGGTGATTGCTGGAAACTTCCCCAATCTGGGGAAGGAGATAGTCTCTCAGACCATGGAGATGCACAGATCTCCCAACACAAGGGACCCAAGGAAGAAAGCACCAAGACATATAGTAATTAAAATGGCAAAGATCAAGGATAAAGACAGACTATTAAAAGCAGCCAGAGAGAGAAATAAGATCACATACAAAGGAAAACCCATCAGGCTATCATCAGACTTCTCAGCAGAAACCTTACAAGCCAGAAGGGAGTGGCATTATATATTTAATGCAATGAAGCAGAAGGGCCTTGAACCAAGATTACTTTATCTGGCAAGATTATCATTTAAATTTAAAGCAGGGATTAAACAATTCTCAGCAAAAGCTGAGAGAATTTACCTCCCACAAACCATCTCTACAGTGTATTTTGTAGGGACTGCTATAGATGGAAGTGTTCCTATGGCTTAATAGCTGTCACCAGAGGTAATAAAACCACAGTAAAGAAAATAGAACAGCTAATTACTAAGAAAATGCAAAATTAAATTAACTAACCCCAAAGTCAATCAAGGGATAGACAAACAGTACAGAATATGACACCTAATATATAAAGAATGGAAGAGGAAGAAAAAGAAGGAGGGAAAAAAACAAACAAACAAAAAATGAACCTTTAGACTGTGTTTGTAATAGCATATTAAGTGAGTTGTTAGACTCTTAGGTAGTAGGGAAGTTAACCTTGCACCTTGGGTAATCACGAATCTGAAGCCTGCAATCCCAATAAGTACATACCTATCCATAATCACCCTAAATGTAAATGTACTGAATACACCAATCAAAAGACAGAGTCACTGAATGGATAAGAAAACAAGACCTATTTATATGCTGCCTTCAAGAGACTCACTTTAAACCCAAAGACATACACAAACTAAAAGTGAAGGGAAGGAGAAAGGCATTTCATGCACCTAAAAGGGAGGAAAAAAGCAGGAGTTGCAGTACTGATATCAGACAAAATAGACTTCAAAACAAAGAAAGTAACAAGAGACAAATAAGGACATTACATAATGATAAAAGGGTCAATCCAACAAGAAGATATAACCATTTTAAATATCTATGCACCCAAAACGTGAGCTCCTACATATGTGAAACAAATACTAACATAATTAAAGGGGGAAATAGAATGCAATGCATTCATTCTAGGAGACTTCAACACACCACTCATTCTGAAGGAGAGATCAACCAGACAGAAAATAAGTAAGAAGACAGAGGCACTGAACAACACATTAGAACAGATGGACATAACAGACATCTACAGAACTCTACACCCAAAAGCAGAAGAATATACATTCTTCTCAAGTGCACATGGAACATTTTCAAGAATAGATCATATACTAGGCCAGAAAAAGAACCTTGGTAATTTCAAAAAGTTTGACTTCCGGGAAGATGGCGGTGTGAGCAGGGCGGCAGAAATCTCCTCCCAACACTATATTTAGCTACGAAAACACAGCAAATACATCTATTCCTAAAAGAAATCCAAGAATTCCCAGGAAAGCGCACACCGTGCAGCTAAACCTGAGAGGACTCGGCATCCCAAGAGGCGGGTAAGATACGGAGCCGCGACCTGGCGGGACCCGAGGACCCCCAGACGCCAGCGCACCGGCGGGAGGAGAGGATTCAGAGCCTGGAGGGAGTGGAAGTACACCCCGTGAAGTAGCGAGCCCCGGTGATCTGTGCGGGGAGCAGTGACCCACATTGCGCAGTGCAGCAGAGATTGGAGAGACAGAGGGTCAGGTTCTGAGCAGGGAACACGCCAGGGTGCTTGCAGGCGGCTCGCGGGAAGGAAAAAAAAAAGCGCGCGCTTTCCTCAGCGGTCTTAAAGAGACAGGAGCCCAGCGTAGGAGCCGGATCGCCCCAGGACTCTCAGCCCAGCAGGCTGAGAGTCCTGGGGAGTTTCAGACGCCTTAGCTGGCGACTGAGGAAGCATAGCCATACTTACACTTCTCACTGAGCACAACAGCCTCCTATTCGTTCCCACCCCAGCTAGAGTGATAAAGGGCCCTGCAGAGCAGCGCAGCCACAGCTGTGGAATAGTGGGGCAATAGCGCCACCTACAGCATTCCCACAGAATCTACGTCCGGCGGGCATTTTTTTTGTTTTTTGTTTTGTTTTTGTTTTTTTTTTTTTTTTTTTTCTTTATTTTCCCCTCTTTTTTTTTCTTCCCTTTTTAAAGTCTTAAAGAGCCCAGCTGACGTACGTGGCAATTATCAGTGACCAATTCTACAGCCATGAAAAGACAGAGGAATATGGTTCAGACCAAAATCAAATACACAACCCCAGAGAGGGAGTCTGAAGGGATGGAAATGCACAGTCTTCCTGAAAAAGAATTCAGAATAAAAGTCATAACCATGCTGATGGACCTACAGAGAAATGTGCAAGAGCTGAGGGAGGAAGTGAGGGAACTGAGGAAAGACAATGCAGAAATCAGACAAGTGATTGACAGGCTTAACAGCAGAATGGATGAGATGCAAGAGACTGTTAATGGAATAGAAAACAGAGAACAGGAGTACAGAGCAGCAGAGGCAGAGAGAGATAAAAGGATCTCTAGGAATGACAGAATATTAAGAGAACTGTATGACCAATCCAAACGGAACAATATTCGCATTATAGGAGTACCAGAGGAAGAAGAGAGAGAAAAAGGGATAGAAAGTGTCTTTGAAGAAATAATTGCTGACAACTTTCCCTCGCTGGGGAAGGAAGTAGTCTCGCAGTCCACAGAAGCTCATAGATCTCCCAACACAAGGGACCCAAGGAAGACAACACCAAGACACATAATAATTAAGATGGCAAAGATCAAAGATAAAGACGGTATTAAAGGCAGCTAGAGAGAAAAAAAGATCACCTACAAAGGAAAACCCATCAGACTATCATCAGACTTCTCAACAGAAACCTTACAGGCCAGAAGAGAATGGCATGATATATTTAACGTTATGAAACAGAAGGGCCTCGAACCAAGAATATTGTATCCAGCACGATTATCATTTAAATATGATGGAGGGATTAAACAATTTCCAGACAAAAGAAGGTTGAGAGAGTTTGCCTCTCATAAACCACCACTACAGGATATCTTAAATGGACTGCTCTAGATGGAAGCACACCTAAGTCTAAAAAGATGTCACCAGGGAAAATAAAATCATAGCAAAGAAAGCAGACCATCCAAACACTAACTAAAGGCAAAGAATAAAACACCTATTATAGAAAGAATGGAGGAGGAGGAATAAGAAGGGAGAGAAATAAAGAAACATCAGACTGTGTTTACAATAACTTAACAAGAAAGTTAAGTTAGATTGTTAGATAGTAAAGAAGCAACCGTTGAACCCTTGGTAACCACGAATCTAAAGCCAGCAATGGCAATAAGTACATATCTATCAATAATCACACTAAATGTAAATGGACTGAATGCACCAGTCAAAAGACACAGAGTAACAGAATGGATACAAAAGCAAGACCCATCTATATGCTGCCTACAAGAAACTAACCTCAAATCAAAAGATATACACAGACTAAAAGTGAAAGGATGGAAAAAGATATTTCATGCAAACAACAAAGAGAAAAAAGCAGGTGTTGCAGTACTTGTATCAGACAAAATAGACTTCAAAACGAAGAAAGTAGCAAGAGATAAAGAAGGACATTACATAATGATAAGGGGTCAGTCCAGCAAGAAGATATAACCATTATAAATATATATGCACCCAACACAGGAGCGCCAGCATATGTGAGACAAATACTAACAGAATTAAAGGAGGAAATAGGCAGCAATGCATTCATCTTAGGAGACTTCAACACACCACTCACTCCAGAGGACAGATCAACCAGACAGAAAATAAGTAGACACAGAGGCACTGAACAACACACTAGAACAGATGGACCTAACAGACATCTACAGAACTCTACACCCAAAAGCAACAGGATACACATTCTTCTCAAGTGCACATGGAACATTTTCCAGAATAGACCACATACTGGCCACCAAAACAACCTCAGTAATTTCAAAAATATTGAAATCCGACCAACCAACTTCTCAGATCACAAAGGTATAAAACTAGAAATAAATTTTAGAAAGAAATCAAAAAGGCTCACAAATACATGGAGACTTAACAACATTCTCCTAATTAATCAATGGGTTAACGACCAAATCAAAACAGAAATCAAAGAATATATGGAGACTAATGACAACAACAACACAAAGCCACAACTTCTGTGGGACGCAGCAAAGGCAGTTCTGAGAGGAAAGTATATTGCAATCGAGGCCTATTTAAAGAAGGAAGAACATTCCCAAATTAATAGTCTAAAAACACAATTCCTGAAATTGGAAAAAGAAGAACAAATGAGGCCCAAAGTCACCACAAGGAGGGACATAATAAAGATTAGAGAAGAAATAAATAAAATTGAGAAGAATAAAACAATAGAAAAAATCAATAAAACCAAAGCTGGTTCTTTGAAAAAATAAACAAAATAGATAAACCCCTAGCCAGACTCATTAAGAGAAAAAGAGAATCTACACACATAAACACAATCAGAAATGAGAAAGGAAAAATCACGACGGACCCCACAGAAATACAAAGAATCATAAGAGAATATTATGAGAATCTATATGCTAACAAGCTGGAAAACATAGAAGAAATGGACAACTTCTTAGAAAAATACAACCTTCCAAGACTGACCAAGCAAGAAACAGAAAAACTAAACAGACCAATCACCAGTGACGAAATCGAATTGGTAATCAAAAAACTACCCAAGAACAAAACCCCTGGGCCTGATGGATTCACCTCTGAATTCTACCAGACGTATAGAGAAGAAATAACACCGATTCTCCTTAAAGTTTTCCAAAAAATAGAAGAGGAGGGAATACTTCCAAACTCATTCTATGAAGCCAGCATCACTCTAATACCAAAACCTGGGCAAAGACCTCACCAAAAAAGAAAATCACAGACCAATATCCCTGATGAACGTAGATGCAAAAATACTCAACAAAATATTAGCAAACCGAATTCAAAAATACATCAAGAGGATCATACACCATGATCAAGTGGGATTCATCCCAGGGATGCAAGGATGGTACAACATTCGAAAATCCATCAACATCATCCACCACATCAACAAAAAGAAGAACAAAAACCACATGATCATCTCCATAGATGCTGAAAAAGCATTTGACAAAATTCAGCATCCATTCCTGATTAAAACTCTCAACAAAATGGGTATAGACGGCAAGTACCTCAACATCATAAAGGCTATATGACAAACCCACAGCTAACATCATACTTAACGGCGAGACGCTGAAAGCTTTTCATCTAAGATCGGGAACAAGACAGGGATGCCCACTCTCTCCACTGTTATTCACCATAGTACTGGAGGTCCTAGCCACAGCAATCAGACAAAACAATGACATACAAGGCATCCAGATTGGTAAAGAAGAAGTCAAATTTTCACTATTTGCATATGACATGATACTGTACATAAAAAACCCTAAAGATTCCGTTCCAAAACTACTAGAACTAATATCTGAATTCAGCAAAGTTGCAGGATACAAAATTAACACACAGAAATCTGTTGCTTTCCTATACACTAACGATGAGCTAACAGAAAAAGAAATCAGAAAAACAATTCCATTCACAATTGCATCAAAAAGAATAAAATACCTAAGAATAAACCTAACGAAGTAAGTGAAAGACCTGTACTCTGAAAACTACAAGACACTCCTAAGAGAAATTAAAGAGGACAGTAACACATGGAAATGCATCCCATGCTCTTGGCTAGGAAGAATCAATATTGTCAAAATGGATATACTACCTAAAGCAATCTACAGATTCAACACAATCCCTATCAAACTACCAACAGCTTTCTTCAATGAACTGGAACAAATAATTCTAAAATTCATATGGAACCACAAAAGACCTCGAATAGCCAAATCAATCCTGAGAAGGAGGAATAAAACAGGGGGAATTACGCTCCCTGACTTCAAGCTCTACTACAAAGCCACAGTAATCAAGACAATTTGGTACTGGCAGAAAAACAGACCCACAGACCAGTGGAACAGAATAGAAAATCCAAATATTAACCCAAACATATACAGTCAATTAATATTTGATAAAAGTGCCTTGGATGTACAATGGGGAGATGACAGCCTCTTCAGCAGCTGGTGTTGGAAAACTGGACAGCTACATGTAAGAGAATGAAACTGGACTACTGTCTAGCCCCATACACAAAGGTAAACTCAAGGTGGATCAAAGACCTGAATGTAAGTCATGAAACAATAAAACTCTTAGAAAAAAACATAGGCAAAAATCTCTTGGACATAAACATGAGCAACTTCTTCATGAACATATCTCCCCGGGCAAGGGAAACAAAAGCAAAAATGAACAAGTGGGACTATATCAAGCTGAAAAGCTTCTGTACAGCAAAGGACACCATCAGTAGAACAAAAAGACATCCTACAGTGTGGGAGAATATATTCATAAAAAACGTATCTGATAAAGGGTTGACATCCAAAATATATAAAGAACTCATGCACCTTAACAAACAGAAAGCAAATAATCCAATTAAGATATGGGCAGAGGACATGAATAGACACTTCTCTAAACAAGAAATTCAGATGGCCAACAGGCACATGAAAAGATGCTCCACATCGCTAATTATCAGAAAAATGCAGATTAAAACCACAATGAGATATCACCTCACACCAGTGAGGATGGCCAACATCCAAAACACAAACAACAACAAATGTTGGCGAGGATGTGGAGAAAAGGGAACCCTCCTACACTGCTGGTGGGACTGCAAATTAGTTCAACCATTGTGGAAAGCAGTATGGAGGTTCCTCAAAAAACTCAAAATAGAAATACCATTTGACCCAGGAATTCCACTCCTAGGAATTTACCCTAAGAATGCAGCAGCCCAATTTGAAAAGGACAGATGCACCCTATGTTATTGCAGCACTATTTACAATAGCCAAGAAATGGAAGCAACCTAAGTGTCCATCAGTAGATGAATGGATAAAGAAGAGGTGGTACATATACACAATGGAATATTATTCAGCCATAAGAAGAAAACAAATCCTACCATTTGCAACAACATGGATGGAGCTAGAGGGTATTATGCTCAGTGAAATAAGCCAAGCCAAAAAAGACAAGTATCAAATGATTTCACTCTTATGTGGAGTATAAGAACAAAGAAAAAATACTGAAGGAGCAAAACAGCAGCAGACTCACAGAACCCAAGAATGGACTAATAGTTACCAATGGGAAAGGGACTAGGGAAAATGCGCGGGAAGGGAGGGATAAGAGGGAAAAAGGGGCATTACGATTAGCAGATGTAATGTTGGGGGGACACAGGGAGGGCAGTACAACTCAGAGAATACAAGTAGTGATTCTATAGCATCTCACTACGCTGATGGACAGTGACTGTAATGGGATTGGTGGCGGGAACCTGATGAAGGGGTAGTTTAATAACAGTAATATTGCACATGTAATTTTAGATTAATGATAATAAAATAAATTATATTAAAAAAATTTCAAAAAGTTTGAAATTGTACCAACCAGCTTCTCAGACCACAAAGGAATGCAACTAGAAATGAATTATGCAAAAAAAATGAAAAATCCCACAAACACATGGAGACTTAATAACATGCTCCTAAATAATCAATGGATCAATGACCAAATAAAAAAACAGAGATCAAGCAATATATGGAGAGAAATGACAACAATAACTCAACACCGCAAAATCTGTGGGACGCAGCAAAGGCCGTGCTAAGAGGAAAGTATATTGCAATACAGGCCGACCTCAGGAAAGAAGAACATTCCCATATGAGCAGTCTAAACTCACAATTAACGAAACTAGAAAAAGAAAAATTGAAACCCACAGTTAGTTGAAGGAGGGACATAACAAGATTAGAGCTGAAATAAATAAAATCAAGAAGAATAAAACAATAGAAAAGATCAATGAAAGCAAAAGCTCATTCTTTGAGAAAAAAACAAAATAGAAAAACCCCTAGCCAGACTTATCAAGAAGAAAAGAGAGTCTTCTCACATAAACAGAATCAGAAATGAGAAAGGAAAAATCACTACGGACAGCACAGAAATACAAAGAACTATTAGAGAATACTATGAAGAATTATGTGCTAACAAACTGGATAACCTAGAAGGAATGGACAACTTTATAGAAAAATACAACCTTCCAAGGCTGACCCATAAAGAAACAGAAAATCTCAACAGACCAATCACAGGCAATGAAATTGAACTGGCAATCAACAACCTACCCAAGAACAAAACCCCTGAACGAGATGGCTTCACTGCTGAATTTTATCAAATATTTAGTGAAGACCTAATACCCATCCTCCTTAAAGTTTTCCAAGGACTAGAAGAAGAGGGAATACTTCCAAACTGATTCTATGAGGCCAGCATCACTCTAATACCCAAACTGGGCAAAGACACCACACACACACACACAAAAACTACAGACCAATATCACTGATGAACATAGGAGCAAAAATACTTAACAAAATACTGGCAAACCAAATTCAAAAGTACATCAAAGGATCATCCATCATGATCAAGTGGGATTTATTCCAGGGATGCAAGGATGGTACAACATTCGAAAATCCATCAACATCATCCACCACATCAACTAAAAGAAGGACAGAAACCACATGATCATCTCCATAGATGCTGAAAAAGCATTCAACAAAATTCAACATCCATTCATGATAAAAACTCTCAACAAAATGGGTATAGAGGGCAAGTACCTCAACATAATAAAGGCTATATATGACAAACTCACAGCCAACACTACTTAACAGTGAGAATCTGAAAGCTTTTCCTTTAAGATCGGAAACAAGACAAGGATGCCCACTCTCCCCACTTCTATTCAACATAGTACTGGAGATCCTAGCCATGGCAATCAGACAACACACAGAAATAAAAGGCATCCAGATTGGTAGGGAAGAAGTTAAACTGTCTGTGTTTGCAGATGACATGATATTGTACATAAAAAATCCTAAAGAATCTACTGCAAAACTACTAGATATAATATCTGAATTCAGCAAAGTTGCAGGATACAAAATTAATGCACAGAAATCTATGGCATTCCTATACACTAACAGTGACCTAGCAGAGAGAGAAATCAGGAAAACAATTCCATTCAAAGTTGTATCAAAAAGAATAAAATACCTAGGAGTAAACCTAACCAAGGAAGTGAAAGACCTGTACTCTGAAAACTACAAGATACGCATGAGAGAAATTAAAGAAGATACCAATAAATGGAAACACATCCCATGCTCATGGATAGGAAGAATTAATATTGTCAAAATGGTCATCCTACCTAAAGTATCTACTGATTCAATGCAATTCCTATCAAAATACCAACAGCATTTTTTAACAAACTAGAGAAAATCATTCTAAAATTCATATGGAACCAGAAAAGAGCCCAAATAGCCAAAGCAATCCTGAGAAGGAAGCATAAAGCTAGGGGATTATGCTCCCCAACTTCAAGCTTTACTACAAAGCCACAGTACTCAAGACAATTTGGTACTGGCACAAGAACAGACCCATAGACCAATGGAACAGACTAGAGAGCCCTGATACAAACCCAACCATATATGGTCAATTAATATATAATAAAGGAGCCATGGACATACAATGGGGGAATGACAGCCTCTTCAACAGCTGGTGTTGGCAAAACTGGACAGCTACATGTAAGAGAATGAAACTAGATTATTGTTTAACCCCATACACAAAAGTAAACTCTAAATGGATCAATGACCTGAATGTAAGTCATGAAACCATAAAATTCTTAGAAGACAACATAGGCAAAAATCTCCTGAATATAAGCATGAACTACTTCTTCCTGAATGCATCTCCTCAAGCAAGGGAAACAAAATAAAAAATGAACTCATGGGACTACATCAAACTAAAAAGTGTCTGTACAGCAAAGGACACCATCAAGAGAACAAAAAGGCATCCAACAGTATGGGAGAATATATTTGTAAATGACATATCTGACAAGGTGTTAACATCCAAAATATATAAAGAATTACCCGCCTCTACACCCAAAAAGCAAATAACCCAATTAAAAAATGGGCAGAGGATATGAAGAGACAGTTTTCCAAAGAAATTCAGATGGCCAACAGACACATGAAAAGACGCTCCACATCACTAATCATCAGGGAAATGCAAATTAAAACCACAATGAGATATCACCTCACACCAGTAAGGATGGCCACCATCCAAAAGACTAAGAACAACAAATGATGGTGAGGATGTGGAGAAAGGGGAACCCTCCTACACTGTTGGTGGGAATGTAAGCTAGTTCAACTATTGTGGAAAGCAGTATGGAGGTTCCTCAAAAAACTAAAAATACAAATACCATTTGACCCAGGAATCCCACTCCTTGGAATTTACCCAAAGAATACAACTTCTTAGGTTCAAAAAGACATATGCACCCCTATGTTTATCGCAGCACTATTTATAATAGCCAAGATATGGAAGCAACCTAAGTGTCCCTCAGTAGATGAATGGATAAAGAAGAGGTGGTACATATACACAATGGAATACTATTCAGCTATAAGAAAGAAACAAATCCTGCCATTTGCAACAACATGGATGGAGCTGGAGATTATGCTCAGTGAAATAAGCCAGGTAGAGAAAGACAAATGCCAAATGATTTCCCTCATTTGTAGAGTATAACAACGAAGCAAAACTGAAGGAACAAAATAGTAGCAGACTCAGACACTCCAAGAAGGAACGAGTGGTTACCAAACGGGAGGGTGTGGGAGGGTGGGTGGGGAGGGTGGGAGAAGGGGATTGTGGGGTATTATGTTTAGTACACATGGTGTGTGGAATCATGGGGAAAACAGTGTAGCACAGAGAAGGCAAACAGTGAATCTGCGTCATCTTACTACACTGATGGACAGTGACTGAACTGGGGTATGAGTGGGGACTTGATAATAAGGGTAAATGTAGTAACCACATTATTTTTTCATGTGAAACCTTCACAAGGGTGTATATCAATAATACCTTAATAAAAAAATAATAATAAAAAAAGAAAATACATAAATGACATTGAAAAAAATAACACAATGAAGTTTGTAACATTGATTCACTCTTCCTTTCACAAATGTTTTCTCTGTAGCATGGAATGATGTTTGACAGCATTTTATCCACAGTAGAACTTCTTCCAAAATTGGAATCAATACTCTCAAACCCTGCCACTGCTTTATCAATACATTTATAGAATATTCTAACTCCTTTGTCATCATTTCAAAAATTTTTGCAGCATCTTCACAAGAAGCAGATTCCATTTCAATAAAACACTTATTTGGTCATCACTAAGTAGCAACTCTTCATCTGTTCAAGTTTGATCATGAATCTGCAGCCATTCAGTCACTTCTTCAGGTTCCGTTTATAATTCCAGTTCTCTTGATATTTTTACCCCATCTGCAGTTACTTCCCCCATTTGTATTTGAACCTAACTTATGAGTATTACATCTTGTAGACATTTTTAAATCACCTCTTTAAGATATTATTTTTATATTGACCTTGTGTTTTATGAGTTTAGGAATGACTATTTTAATTTAATTTGTTATTTAACTTATTTCTGTTTATGATATTTTTCATATTTTTGTTTTAGTGAATTTGCAAGCAACTAACAACAGTTATTAAACACCACAGAGTAAAGATGGAATAAAGGGAGATTTAATAACAGGTACTAGTATAGCTTCCTTTATCTATGATTAAAAATTCAATTTTATTCATATTAGAATGGAGTCACTATGCTTGTTGACAACAAATCAGTGGAAATATCAATTGTTAGCAAGCCAATAGTAAGCTAAATGTGACTACTTTAACCATTTAATGTGGTTGGAATATTGAAATGAAGATTCCCATTCCAGTATACATTGATCTGAGGCATGCTGGAGTGCTGGGGTTAGGTTTGTTTGCCGTTCTATAGGAGAGACATTGATAAATTGTACCTAATACATAGGGCAACCAAGATAGTAAAAAGGCTCGACACAGTGTCACATAAGGAATGTTTAGAAAAAACTGGAGTGTTTAGTCTGCAAAAGGAAAGAATGATGGGGCTGTGGATTGGTTGGAGGAACATGATAGCCATCTATCTATAAACATTTACAGGACCAACAAAATAAAGAAAACTTTTTTTTTTTTGTCACAGAAAGACTTACTAGTAATGGTAGACTAAGTTCAAAGGAGGGCAGGGCTTGACTTATAAACATGAGAACTTCTTTAAATTTAGAAATTCTAAAATGGAATGGGTCTTCTGATTTAGATGCAGGCTTAGCAAAAAACAAAATAAAATAAAAATTAAAAAGGACTTAAGGGTCAAAATGCAGGAATCCTGCCTAAATATCCTTGAAATTTACTAATTAAAATTATTCATCAATCCATACTTCATCCAGCAGTATCAATATGATAATTGATAAATATATGGTACTGATAGCAAGCCTTCTGTTGTCCTGGACATTGGATATAAAGTATTCTGGGGAGAATGGATAACGGATGATAAAATTAGAATTTTAAAGATAGCATTTGAACAGGCAGAAAAGCAACTATCTTAATTGGAAAATTTATGACTCAATGTAGAAAAGAGCACAAGCAAATATGTCTTTTTCATAAGACACTAACTAGACAGATCTGTCTGAAAAATAACATATATGTTAATGCTTATAAAACAATTGTTTAGAGGAAAGATTAGGTTTGTTATTAATGGTCTCCAATGAATTCCACAGTCTAAATTAGATGATCAACATATAGTCATCCTCTTACTTGACATATCACCAGCCGTTGATACAGCTGATCACTCCCTCCTCTTTGAAACAAATTGATCACTTGGCTTCCAGGACACTATTCATCCCTGGTTCTTATTCTGTTCCGGATGCTCTCTCTTTCTTAGTTTCCTTTCCTGATTCTTCTATGCTTATTTAAGATGTAGTATAATTTCAATTACCTAGATTTATATGCCATTTATAAGCTGATATCTCCCCAAATTATGTTTCCATCCTCTACTTCCCTGATTTTCACATTAAAACTGCCAATTTGATTTCACCTCTTGCATATTTAAAGCAGCATATAAAAGTAGACATGTCCCAAACTGAACTTCTGCTATCTGTTCTGCCTTCCATCACCACTATCTCCTTCCCTTGTAGTATTCCCCATCTTGTTAAGTTGTATCTTTGCTATTACAGTTAGAGATTAGATTGTCTTGATTTCCAGTCCCCTTCATTACTACACAGTCTATTAGTAAATCCTGTTGGGTCTACCTTCAAAATATATTCAGAATGCGAACGCTTCTCTACAACTACGCCCTGATTCAGCCACCATCATCTTTCTTAGATTAGTATAACCTCCTAATTCATGCTCTTATTTCCACCTCTCAGTACATTCTCAGCAAAGCAGCTCTTAAAATGAAAGTCACAGTTCTGTTGAAAAATCTTTCAATGGCTTCCATCTTACCCAGAGTAAAAGCTAAATTCTCTACAATGACCAATGAAGTCCTACTAATCGTCACTCTTCTCTGGCCTCATCTCTCAGTCATTTTCTCCCCCACTCATTCTACTTCAGTCACATTGTTCTTTTTCCTGAACATGTAGGCAAGGTCCCCCATCAGGACGAACTGACGTTCCCTCTACCTGCAGCCCCTTCCTCTATGGTAGTCAACATTTCAGACAGTCCTATGCTGTATAAAACCACATCCCTTTGATACTTAATATCCCTTTCCCTGCCTAATCCTTTCTCCTTAGCACTTTTTACTATAAATATATCCTTCACATACTTCATAACTTTATTAGTTTATTTGGCTTTTTCACCTCCCTGCCAGATGTAAACAGTAATTTTTGCCCATATTGTTCACTGCTGTACTCCACTGCCTAGAAGAGTTCATGCCACATAGTTGTTGCCCAATAAATATTAGTTAAACTTTTGAATGCTTTCTGAAAGCCCTGATAATTAGGCTAAATTCTTAGAATTGTGTTTTCTTGGCTTTGGGAAGTATATGGGAGCTTTCTGAACAGTAAAGCTTATGCTAAAGATGTGTTGTTGTAGGAAGATTTACTTCCCAAATTATGGTCTGAGTATACAGAATGTTCAAAAGTTGTAAAGGTTTAGGAAAATAACATCTAGGAGTGTGTTATAGTAATTTGTAGCATCTGCGGACAAAGTGAATTGGAAAACAGCAAAGAGGAAACTACCCCCAAAGAATTAATATCCAAAGCCTGGTTATTGGATAAGAGCAAGAAGAAGTCAAAATGGATTGGATATGAGATTAAGATTAAGGGATGGAAGGGCCATTGGAACAAATAAAGATATTAAGAGAAATAGTCCATTTAAGGGGCAAAACAAATCATGTGCTGACATTATTTATAACATCAAATAATAATAATAGTAACAGAAAGAAAAGAACACCAGTTTTATTACTAGTAAAATAACATTGGTTTATTTTTAAACTGTCTCAGTGTTTCCTTTTAAGTAATGGAGGGATGTTTAAGTAAAAATATTTAATATATGTTTGGATAAAAGAATCATCTGGAAATGTGGACAGGTTAGAGATCTTGATTTTGTGTATTCTATGCGTACTCTGAGAATTTAATGGTCTGGAGGGTGAATAATCTGACAGAAAGCATGTGAAGAGAAAAGATAATAAGGTAATAATTGGGATAGGAAGAAAATCAATCAAGTGTGGAAGCCAAGGGTGGAGAATTTTTCAAGGTCTTGTTGCTTACTTTTATGGTTTTAGGAATGTTTAAAAATAAAATCATTAGTAATTAAAAAAAATGTATGTTTTAGGAGAGTAGTCAGTGAAGAAGCAGAATAAGATCAAAATAGTACAGGGGATGATAAAGTATACCACCCTGAGTTCCTTCGGGACTGAAGTTTTCATTTCCTTTAGCTACTGGCAATGTTGGTGGCTGACAGCTCATAGCAGAGTCATTCTCCCAGAATCACCCTTGGCTGAAGAATGCCAACTTTCACAAGGTTACACCCTCTTCTCTGCATCCAAAACTGGGCAGTGAGGAGGTATAAAAGGCAACTCCTTTGTTTTAAGGTGAAACAACTGAGGGGGACCAGCCCAGCTCCAGAGCCATTAGTGTATCTAATGGGGTCTTTGCTTTGACTGTATTGCAAATCAACTACTCCTTTATCCAATCTAACTTCACTCTCCCCTGGTGGTACTCTCACGGGGCTTCTCCATAAATTTCCTGTATGTGACTCTCCTCCCCGGAAGCCCAGTCTAAGGCAAGTAGATTTATCAAACATCTGAGATACTTTGGAGAAAGTGAGTTTGCTAAAAAGTTGAGAACTAATAACCTTCATATTTATGACAAATAAAGAGGTATATTACATACATTCTTAAATTCAGCTGTAGTCATTTCAATTCAAATGGATTTATTAAACATCCAGTGCTCATCATATACTGTGCTATGTGCTACTGGGAGCATCATAAAAATAAGATGGCCTTTGCCTCTAAACCTGAAGATAAATACTCTAAATTTATGGAAGAGCACTGATTCAGACTGAAGTTGTAATCCTCCCAGATTACAACCAAACTCATGATTAAGAGCCTACAGATGTGTATAAACTTGTGAAAATGCAATGTGACTGTGAAGGATGTGAGATGATACTAGTTTGTGTTTACAAGACATCCTTCCAAAGATACTCTCCACATCTGTAGACCACTTAGTATTTTAACTACTTTCTTAGTTCCTTAAACAGGTATACATCTGTAGTTTTAAGAAAAAAAAAAGAATACAATTTGGCTTATTGCCATATCATCTTGTAATGTTATCCTTTCTGATCTTGGATTAAAGCAGGGTATGTATAGGCAGTTCTTAAATTCTGAGAATATTAGTTAATGGTTCAAACACAACTAATTGACAAAATTCTTAGGCAATATGAGAATTCTAATACCAAGAACATTCACATGATACTAACTCAGCATATTAACTTTGAACATTTCTCTAAAAAACAGTTCCTTTCCCCTCTAATCCTTTTAGCAAAACCAGCAAGAATTTAGTGTCTGAACTATCAACATTTCCACTCTCTTGCACATGGATATTGCTGGTAATCTATGTCACTGAATAGTTAAGGACTCTGTAAATTAGGATTGCAATAAACATCAAAAGATTTTTTTTAAAGACACTTGCTGCAAGTTTGAAAGGATCTATATGAAGGAGAGAAATCACAGGATAATTTAAAGTAGAAGGGGCATTCACAGCAAAGATGTTGTAAAAAACAACTTATTACAAATAGCTATCTACCATGTACTGAAATACTTCTCAGGAAGGAAATTCCAAGTTTCTTCAGAAACTCAGAATTTAATAATCTTGCCATTAGTCCTAAATTAATGCCTCTGTGACAGTTGAAGTTTATTTCTTGTTTTTAGGTGTTTAATGCTCTCAATGATCCAGATAGCAGCTTATAGTAAGCTTTCACCATCCTGACTGAGAAATCATTGAATTTGCTGTATTTTCTGTCACCTCACATTTGCTGTGGATGGCCTAATTTGATTTTGTCATCCAAAACATGTACACCATTCTCATTTATATTTTCATAGTTCTTGCCCTGAAAAATCTTACATCAATGTTGATAATATGACCAGGATTGTCGCAGCATTATGGGACAACAATAAGAGCTATTTTCAAGCGAAATACATTCATCCCATAACGATACCATCAACACATTCCTACATAGCTTCCTACCTACTTTTGAATGAGAAACATGAAGGAAGTGTAAAGTAGTGTACATGAAGAAAACATTCCAAAGACAACACTTGCTTTATCCCTGATTTTAAACCTCATGTCATATCTTTTTTTTTTTTACTTGATGTTTTCACCATTGCTTATGTCTAGAGTTAAAAGAGGTGCTTCTCTATTGTGTCTGGTTTTCTCATCTTAAAATGTTTATACAATTCATAGGGAATGGCCTGCTAACAACTTCTGGATTAAATTTTTATTTACAAAAAGTCCTGCTCTAGGAGTAAGATTGAATCAGAGTGTTTCCTTGGTGAATAAGCTTACATGGCTTATTCCTACCCATGCTTCCCTTTTAGATTGTACATTAACCTAATCAGTATACACTATGTGTTTGACCCTGTGAATGATATGGAGAAATTCTGCTCTTCTGAGGAGATATTCATTGACCATGACATTTAAGCAAGGGAGATGCTTCCTTTACAAAGTAAGAATTGGGCTCATCAGGGCAAGTACAGATGTTTAGGCCCAGTACTAACTAATAACTTCTTCTTGTGCATGTTTAGAAAAATAGCATGATTTGTGCTGGCAAACATCTGATGAGATATCAGAAAAAGTGATTAATTCAACTCTTTTTGACTTTGTATATAATCCCAATTTTTCCAGAAATATTTTACAATAAAGTAATGACAACTGTTGAATCCCAGTGGCTGCCTATTTGTCTAACTGTCCATCTGTCCAAATGTATTTAGTTAGAGTATAATGTATTTCTTTGTAAGTCTGTCACTGTAGCTCAGGAAGTAAAGGGATTTACATGGTAGTAGCATTGTTTACTGCATATGACCAAAGTTTGGAATCACCAACTATTTGCAGAAAATACTATGTATGTTTATAAATTGCATTATTTAAGCTGTGTAATACATACAAAAAGTGCAATACACATAAAAAGATTAAAAACGTATTTCATTGTCATGAAAACAAGCAAGGTGCACAATATATGTAATACAATTATTAAAAAAAATCTATTGTGTTATACATATAATATTAAAATATCTAAGAATCTGGTAGAATACTCAAAAAATACTAAAAGTGATACCTTTTGTGGAGAGAAATGTGAAGCGGTACATGTTGAAGATGATATTCCTTAGTGAATCTTTTTTAGTATGTATAAAATATTTTTAACAAGTATAAAATTTTGTTCTTATAATTTAAAATATATCTAAGAATGAGGTACATAATGTTGCTGTTCAGGAAATGAAGTAGTAGTTTTTTTATACTTTTACATTCTTCTAGGTAGATAGATGTTCGCTAGGGGTCAATTTGAAGAACTGTCTTTATATATAACATCACTTTGATCTTTATTGTTAATGTAGCTTCTGAGTTGTTTTCTTAGGATTTTAAAACTAAACTACCTGGATTTATCTTTTTTTACTGGGCCAAATGAGATCAGTGACAATATCCAGCAGTTTTTGGATTTGCCTTTTTTTTTTAAGGGAAAGCTTTTAGAAATCTCTCAAGGAAATTTTAAAAAGGCAAAAACCACTCATGTGGAAATGAAATTTTATTGAATAAGATATTAATGTCTCCTAAGTTACATTGAAACAGTAACATCAACAACACTTGAGTCAGAATTATTGAAGCACTGACAGCCCCAGAACATAAAATTCTATGAATTTTTTACAGCCTCAGGTGTGAACATTATGAGGTGGGGAATAGCTTTGTGTAGAATTAAAAATGTGCTGTTAAATAAGCTCATAAAAAAATCCCACTGTCTCCTCTTTGTTACTTTCACTTTTATTTTGGGTAGCATTTTTTTTAATAAAAATCCTTTCCTCACTTTCCTCATTTCTAATTCTGTATGTAATTTTTCTATCTTGATGGTAATGTGTGGTTGGTAAGATCCTAGTGACAGTGACCTCAATAAATGACCACAATACACTCAAATTGCTCAAGCCAAAAAATTCTGTCAGTGATCCCATATTCCTTCTTTTCCCTCATTTCATATATCTAGTATATTACTTTCAAAACATTTGAATCCATCTTCTCTTCATCTTTTCTACTGCTACCCTACTCTTGGCTTCATTTCTTCAGGAACTTCCTAACAGGCTTCCTAACTCCATGTTCCTTTAAAGCATATTCTATAAAAAACAGCCAGTGATGTTAAAAAAAAGAAAACAGATCACACCTGCCCCTTCTTGAAACCTCTGATGCCTTCCCATTTCACACAGAATAATGAAATGGAAACCTCTTATGCTTCCCTGCAACGCCCAACCTGATTGATTCCTGGTCTTCCCCCTCCCCCACCCCCCTGCTTGGTTGTCTCTTCTTCTGCTACACTAGCTTTCTTTTTGTCACTTAAACACACCATACTTTTTCCTGGAACATATTTCGTAATGATTATTTGTGAAAGGAATGAAGTATTTTTTGGTCCAGGTGTATCTCTGGGAGTAAGGGGCTTTCCCAGCCCAGGAACAAGTTCTCTATGATTCTGGTAAAACTGAAGTAAGACATGGCAAAGTCTTGGATTAAAGTGGTTTAATTCTCACAGCTTTCTCGGGTTTGCTAGCCAGGCCCCTGCACTGGCTGTCCCTCTGGCCGCAGTGTGCGCTCTCTGCTCCCTCCTGGCCGCCTCTTCCATGGATGGGTCCTTGGTGACTGGCGACTGCCAGATCAGTTAGTTACTAGGAACAGAGGGGAAGAGAGAATGGCTGCTTTCTATCCACCCAGAGCTCCGGATCCACCAGAGGCTCTGCTGTGGTAAACACCCACTGGTATGTAAATGGATGAAGGCCAGGTGGGAAATTCTGGATGAAAACTTCCATTTACCCCACACCAGGGAACAGAGAGATGACTAACATAGATTCTGATCTTCAGAAACTTACAGTTTAGTAAAAAGAGATGCACTAGTAAACAAAAGCAGTAAGTTTCTCGGTGGTCTCAGAAAACCTTGTATGGAAGTTATAAGGCTATAAAGAGGAGTCATAGATTTCACTTGAGAGAAGTCTGTTGAAATAGGTTTCAAACGATAACCTGGGAGACAATGGCCACAAATGCCCAGATGGAGGAGGGCACTGGAAGCAGGTGGCATGTTCCCTGAGGCGCACAGATGACTAAAACCGCATCAGGAGCAAGAGGACGCACACAGCACTCAGCCTGACTTGACCAAAGTATTGCACCTAAGGAAGGGCCTATAGGTCCATTTTATCATGAACAATATAGGAAAGCAGAAAATAATACTCCGGGGACCAAGTGAACTCATTAGTTTAGAAATGTATTTCTTATGCCCAGCCAAGATTCACTGGGTCCATTTGAACATATCATTCTTTTGTTGATCAAACCGGTGTTTATATCATCCACACTGTATATTCAGCTTTGTTCTAATTGTTGAAGAAAGAGGATTGAGCACAACAGGCTAAGTTAATACCTTACAGTCTAGTGTGGGAGAGAGACCAAAAATAAGCAAATAAATATTTACTTACTCTTTCAGGCAGTGATAAGTGCTATGAGGAAAGACAAGGCAGTGTAAAGAAAAAGAAAGAGTGATGGGGGAGGGGAATTGTCATTTTACTTGGAGTGATCATGGAAGGGATCTCTGAAGAGGTGAAAAACTGAGTAGAAACCTGAATAGAACAAGGTAGGAAGATGTAGCTATCTGGAAAAAGCATTCTTGACTTCTGGAATGGCAATGACAGAAGCCTTGGGGCACATGTGTGGTTGTTACTGAAGGATGAGCAAGGAGGCAAGGGCTTCTGGAGCATGGTGAACAACTGGAAGGGTAGTAAAACCTGAGGCAGAGAGAGAAACAATGGCAGATCATATAAGGCATTGCAGGACATACAGCTTTTATTGAGAGTGACATGGGAGCTACTGAAAGGTTTTGAATGGAGGAAAGATGCCATATGACGTATCAAAGAATCATTCCAAGGAGTATATAGAGTGGAAGAGGTCAAGAAGGGAACAGAGGAGACTAGTTGGTTGGCTGAGGAAGGAGTCCAGGCAACAGATTGGCAGCTTGAACTAGGGAGTTACCAACGGAGATGATAAATAGATGAAATTGGGTTATATTTTCAAGGTGACTCACTCAAGACCATTTGATTATATGTTGAGAGTGTGAAAAAGAGAGGAATCAAGTATGGTTTCCAGTGTGTGTTTGCTTATTGTTTCAAGAACTGGCTAGGTGATTGTGCCATTTTCTTATATGGAGAGACAAACTTGGGGTTGAAAGTCAAATTTTCTCTTTTTGCCATGTTAATCTGTGATACCTACCAGATAAGCAAATATGTATATTCAGACTAGAAGCAAGGGAACATTTAGATGGAGTTAAAATGGTCCAGGTTAGTAAACAGAGAACTTTGATTTTAACCTGTCAATCTGAGTTGGTAAGACTAAGCTTTTCAGTATACATCAACCCAATTCATAATTGTGGATTGAAAACTAAATCTGAAGACTAGGGGTGGGAATCCCCCAGGACATCACCTTTTAAGCAACAGTAATTGAATTAGTAATTACAAGCCTACAGGTTGAACCTGGAAAGTGGGTAAAGGGAATCCTATGGTTTTATAGGCTCTTCATTAAGAAAAGCATGAATGGCCAATCCTATTTAAGCACCAATATTCTAAACTTTCCTAGTACTAGGCATATTACAGGTATACCTTGTTTTATTGCATTTTGCCTCATTGCACATAACAGATATTGCATTTTTTTTATTTTTTATAAATTGAAGGTTTTGGCAACCTTGTATAGAGAAAGTCTATTGGCACCATTTTTCCAACAGCATTTACTCACTTTATGTCTCTGTCACATTTTTGTAATTCTTGCTATCTCAAACTTTTTCATTTTTATTGTATTTGCTATGGTGATCTGTAATCAGTGATCTTTGATGTTACTACTGTGATTGTTTTGGGGTACCACAAACTGTGCCCATATAAGATGGCGAACTTAATTGATAAAATGTTGTTTGTGTTCTGACTGTTCCACCAACCTGCTGTTTCCTGTCTCTCCTTGGACTTCTCTATTCCCTGAGACACATAAGTGTTCAAGTGCAAGGAAGTGTTGTATGTCTCTCATTTTAAATCAAAATCTAGAAATGATTAAGGTTAGTGAAGAAGGCACTTCAAAACCTGAAATAGGCTGAGAGCTAGGTCTTTGTGCCAAATAGCTAGCCAGGTTGTGAATTCAAAGGATAAATTCTTGAAGGAAATTAGAAGTGCTACTCCAGTGAACACATGAATCATAAGATAGTGAAACAGCCTTAGTAATGATATGGAGAATGGGCAATGTGTTAGTGGTCTGGATGGAAGATTGAACCAGCCACAACATTCCCTTAAACCAAAGCCTAATCTAGGGCAAGGCCCAACGCTCTTCAATTCTGTGAAGACTTCGAGAGAGGTGAGGAGGATGCAGGAGAAAAGTTGGAAGCTAGCAGAGGTTGGTTCTTGTGGATTAAGGAAAGAAGCCATCTCCGTAACATAAACGTGCAGGTGAGGCAGCCAGTCCTGATGGAGAAGCTGCAGGAAGTTATACAGAAGCTCTAGCTAAAACCATCAGTGAAGGTAATTACACTAAACAACAGATTTTTCATGAAGATGAAAGATCCTTCTATTGGTACAAATGACACCTAGCAGTTTCATAGCTAGAGGGGAGATGTCAATGCACCTTTAAAGCTCTAAAGGACAGGCCAACTCTCTTGTTAGGGGCTCATGCAGCTGATGACTTTTAGTTGAAGCCAATGCTAATTTACCATTCCAAAAGTCCTAGGGCCTTTAAAATTATGCTAACTCTACTCTTCCTGTACAAAGCCTGGATGACAGCAGCACATCTATTTACAACATGGTTTATTGAATATTTTAAGCCCACTGTCGAGAAATGTTTCTCAGAAAAAAAAGCTCCCTTTCAAAATATTACTGCTCGTTGACGATGCACCTGGTCACCCAAGAGCTCTGTTGGAGATGTACAAGGAGATTCATATTGTTTTCATGTCTGCTAACACAGAGCCCATTCTGCAGCCCATTGATCAAGGAATATTTTCAAATTTCAAGTCTTACTATTTAAAAATATGTTTTGTATGACTATAGCTGCCATAGATAGTGATTTGTCTGATTGTTCTGGGAAGAATCAATTAAAAACCTTCTGGAAAGCATTCCCCATTCTAGGTGCCATTAGAAGCATTTGTGATTCATGGGAAAAGGTCAAAACATCAACATTAACTGTTTAGAAGAAGTTGATTGCAACCCTCATGGATGATTTTGAGGGATTCAGGACTTGAGTAACTGCAGATGTGGTGGAAATAGCAAGAGAACTGTAATTAGAAGTAGAACCGGAAAATGCGACTAAAGAGCTGTAGTCTCATGATCAGACTTGAACAGATGAGGAGGTACTTCTTAGTGATGAGTGAAGAAAGTGGTTTATTGAGATGGAACTTACTCATAGTGAAGGTGCTGTGCAGATTGTTGAAATGACCACAGAGGACTTAGAATATTCCATAAATTGATTGATAAAGCAGTGGCAGGGTTTAAGAGGATTGATTCCAATTTTGGAAGAAGTTCTGCTGTGAATAAATTGCTGTCAAACACCATCGCATGCTACAGGGAAATCATTCATGAAAGGAAGAGTCAATCAATGTGGCAGACTTCATTGTTGTCTTCTTTAAGAAATTTCCACAGCCACCCCGGCCTCCAGCAAACACCCTGATAAGTCAGCAGCTATCAGCATCAAGGCAAGACCCTTTGCTAGCAAAAAGATTATGGCCCACTGAAAGCTCAGATAATGATTAGCATTTTCTAGCAATAAAGTATTTTTTAATCAAGGCATGTACTTTTTTTAAGACATAATGCTATTTCACACTTTTACTACCATATACGTAAACATAACTTCTTTATGCACTGAGAAACCAAAAAATTCATTGGACTTGCTTTATTGTGATATTCTGTCTTCTTTTGCAATGGTCTAAACTAAACCCTAAATATCTCCAAGTTATTCCTATTAATTTATAATATATACTATCTCCTTCTGCTGTACCAGTACAGACTGACCTCAGATCAAAAGATACAATTCATAGCCTTCTGGGTAAAATTCACATTTCAGTTCCATTATTAATACATATATATTAAAACATATTATTTATTATTATTATATAATTTAATTTAAATATATTAATAAATTATATTTATGATTAATATATTAAATAAATTTATTTAAATATGATGATTTAAATAATATAAATGATTACTTATTATGTTATTAATACAAATATATTAATACATATATATTAATGCATGATGTATATACCCTGCCCCTGATTATGCTTTGGCAAATCCTTCAGGCTCAATGTTTATAATAGTTAAGAGAGTAAGTTAGTTTCATAGATGTCTAAGGACCTTCATCCTGTTAAATTTTCCTAATCATATCATTAATTTCTGAAAGAACATTCTGGCCAGCCTTCCCAATATAGAATTTACTATGCTTTTCTCAGTATATCTACTATATTCACTTATTTAGAATAATTAAAGTAGAAAACTTGAAAAAATTCAAACTTGAATAATCTTTTATTGCTTAGATAATAAAGAGATTTTAAATTCATAAGCAATGCAAAATGTAGAATGTGATTTTTGGTGAGTTTAAGTGGAATTTTAATGAAAAATTACATCCTAATGCAATCATTTTACTAACTAAATATCTCTTCGTTCTGTCTAAATTATTGTCATGATTTAAGAAGAAAGAAATTGAAGATGATTTCTAAAAACAAAATCATAATAGATGTGACCTTGGAATTCTATCCCTTTCTGTTTAATGAATACAGTTAATGTTCTGTAGGGGTAATTTATCTGAAACTACTGTACTCATTATGTTAAATTGTCTCTAATTATTATTTTCAGGCAATTTGGCACAAATAGACCAAGTTCAAAATTACAATCCTCATGGAATCTATGGTGTTTAATAAACAGAAAGTCATAACTTTATATATATAATCATGATGTCAAATCAGCAGCCAGTTGAGTGGAACTCCATACAAGTGCTTTCTAGTAGCTGGAACACTGAAAAAGGATTCAGCAGAAATGCATTTTATTCCCACCTGGCCCTCCTTTTGTGATGCACAGAAATCTGTCCTAAATGGGAACGAACCGTGCGGTTTTACTCATACAACTACTAAGATTAGATTCAGTTTCAGACTCATTAGCTGAGAGGAGACATTTTATTGTTGTAGTGTAATACAATTGTGTTCAGAGCTGGAAAAAAAAAACAGCCAATGATACAGATATGTTTTGGTAATGATTGGTCCCATTAGTAACTCTAACCAGCACTGAACTTTCAGAGAAGGAAATAAATATTCTCATTGGCTATAAAAGCTCTAGTTTGTACCCTTGGTTCACACTTGATTTCATTCTTATCTCAGAAGTTGAGCTGCTCACATTGACAGTGGTAGCAAGGAGTCTGATAAAATAGACCCCCTAGGAGAGGCCTCTCCTTAATGCTGAAGAGGATCCCAGCCCTCAGGAAAGTCTTTTTATAATGGGAACTAGCCTAGCAAATACTTTCTGCCCTAGGGGCCTGTCTTACAAATCGTAGTTCAAAAGAAGTACAAGGAACTGACTGACAGGAGGGGAAAGAAATGTGGTTAGGTTCAAGGGAGGTTATGTTTAGTTGAAAAAAAAATGCAGGTTTAAGAATTTCCTAAAATGCTCTAGAGTCTCAAAATGCTGTAATCCAAAGCAATTGCAAAAATTTACTTTGACATTTGTTTTACATTTTGTAATCTTGAGGAAACCACATTTCAACCTTGCATGATTTTTTTTTTTTAATTTGAACACTTTGAAAAAGGCTTTCGGGAATGGATACATTAAAGACATTGCTATAAAATCAGAAGTCAGAGGTATAGGGATATTTTGATCGAATCATAATGAAATCTATTGTTGTAAATCACTCTGAAGACATGCATTGTTCATGATTTCTGACAAAGAACTCTAAATAGATAAATACCACCAAGTAAACATTTATAGCTGACTTCTAGCAGTGATATAGATGCCTGGCCAAATAGAATTCCATTCCAAAATATTTTATATTATCCGCCAGTACAGCTGGAAATGTTGGCATTTTACGCAAGTCCGCATCTTGTGTAAAATCCAGGCACAATTCTGTGGTCACTTTGCAAGCCAGATATGGTCTACTAATTACATTTAAGTTATGTTAGTCTCTGTTCATATCCTGGCTAAAAATTCTGAAGATTTAACTTTTTTTTTCTTTGCTAACTTCATTCTAGGGCTGCCAGATTTTGGAGAATTCTCAGGACTTCATGTGTAATTTAACACTTCTTGTGAAATCACTTCACTGAAGGGATTGTTTTATCTCCCAAACGATCCTAAGCTTCGCCCTGATCTCAGGAGCGTTTGTGACTGCCACGTTGCCCTGGCCCACCTGTTTTAGGTTTCTCCTCCCTTTATCTGCCTTTTCCACACAACAAGACAATCCAAAGTATGTGTCATTTAGGTGTCACCAGGTCCGTGAGACGTGAAAAGCTCTGCCAGTTAACATAAAACAAAATCCCGGAGGTTTTATGGAATCACATTTCCCTACTGCAAAGAAAGTTGAGAAGAGGACAAGGTAGCTTTGGAGTGGGAGTTTGAATGAGGACACTTTGTCCATGAATGGAAACTCTACATTCTTTGTTATTTTAACAGGCTGTGTCTGTTCTCCTTGAAAGAAATTGTATGAGAGAAGATTGGATTAAGTAGTTTTTATTTTATTTCAAAGCACTTGTACACTTTTCCAAAGATCAACTTACTTAGCCAAGTAATAAACTCTTGTTTTACAATAATACTAGTGTATATTATATCACTCTAGCTTACTACAAAATACAGAATTAGAGCGGGGAAACAAAACATTTGTTTCTTTGGTGAATGAGGCATATATCATTACCTATTCACTCTGCCAGATATAACTTGAACCTTTTAAGCTATTCAAAGAAATACCCACCTTGTTAATCTGCTTTGGATGGAAAAGAAAAATAGCTTTGCACCTACTCAGCCTCTTGTTGTTGTTGTTTTTTTAAGTCTTAGCCATTTCCAGGCCAAAGGCAATTTAAATTTTTATGTTCTTTGTATGGGTATTTTTTTTGAAACATTAAAAAATGTTTTGCATGTGTACCAATTCCACTTTTCACACGGTCGGAGGATTGCAGTTTCACAGTGGAAGAGTGAGGTGAACGAACCAAATATTCATTTGGGTGTTTACTTCTCATCACATAGAAACCAGAGTATGTAGATTTTCAAATTTTAAATAACCTAAATTATAATTTACTTCCCATATCTCAAACTATTCAAGCATATTTTTATCCATTTTTAAAAAATGTTAGTATCATTTTTTTGGTCTCATATATCTTTAAAGCTTTATTTTCAGAAAGGTCTGTATTATTATGAACTTAATATTTGCTTGGACCCTGCCACATAGAAACAACCTATTTTTATAATTTCTGTTTAATTAACTTGAATTTTCCTTTCTTGCTCATGGATGGGCCAATTCTTTGATCATTTACTCTGTCTTTACCACTCTGGATAATAGTTAACTTTGCTGCAAGAAAAGAATTAGTCTTCATACTTTCACAAAGTGTGGCTTAAAAAAAATCCATACATTTCCATTTATGTCATTTTTCTTGAATTTTGTTAACTTGCTACTAACTCTACTTCTTGATGGATTCATATCCTACAGTGGTAGCTACAACTTGGTCTACAAGGCAATCAGAGAGCAAGCTGTGGGTGGTCCCAGCAGATACATGAACTAGCTACTTGATTTCTAATTTCCACTAAATGTTTCAGATTAGGTGATTATTTCACTCAGAAATGATGCTTTCAGACGTGTTACTGCAGGTGGATGAACGAAACATCTTGCTCAGTCATCTTTGTGTGTTACTGGCTACATCAAGACACATAACACCCTGTCTGACTTGAAAAAGGTAACAGCTTGTCAACTTTTTTTGAGTAAAAATAGGTACTGGTACAGACATATTGTATTGTGCAAAATGGCACCTTTATTAAAAATTCCAAAGTTGGGGGTATTCTTGATTTTTGAGGAATGCTGCCACTCATAGTTCCAAATAGCTTGACCTCACCCTTAGAAGAATGGTTTCTCTGCTTGGTTGCATTAAAAAAAAAAGTGTAATTTTTCTTCTTACACCATGACTTTGTGAATCTTTTGTTTACCCTTTAAGAATTCAGGAAAAACTGGAGAAATGATGACAGGATGTGGGTGGGAGCTCCCCCGAGTTCTGAATCAAGTCTATATCAACTCTGTGTCATTGGGTCTTCTGGGGGGGCATGAGGGCACACAACCTAGCACACTGCTGACAATCTTTATCGGGTGAGCTCTACCCTGGAGCCAGTGAACAGACTCCCATTAGAGTTAGTAAATTTTATTTACTTCAGTGGCTCCCAAACTTATATATTATGAAAGAACTTGTAGGAATGAAGAAAGCAGCACTAGAGAAACAAGAACAGAGTGAAATATATATGGAGGGAAGAGAAGGGAAGAAAAAAGAAATAGTTACGGAATTCAGTGCAAGAAAAATTTGCTTTGACATTTGCCCTCCCTATTAAGTAGTCTGCGAATTAAAAACAAATAGCAGAAAAACAAATCCTCTGTATCTCTTCAAAATCTAGAAAGGATGATTGACAAAGAGGAGGGAACAAATAACATTTCTCAGCAGCTAGCACAGTGGAGGGATAGAGCAGACGCTTCTGAGAAGGCAGCAGAATTTGTGAAGAAGAATATAATGAAATACCCCTACGGGATTTGATATCTTCCTGAGATATTGCAAGGAAGGTAGAGGAAGGCCCTGTGAGGAGGGTCTCCAAAGATGTGGTACTCATGATGGCAGGAGAAGCGATGACGGTGCTGACGGGTAGAGCTGTCACTGGGTGTCCCGTTCTCTGGAAGTGTGACATTATGAGCCAAATGAATTTAATCAGCAGAGTAATTGTTAAATTTGGTGAAAATGATAATCCCTTTTAACTTACATTTGAGATGTAGGGCTCAGGGTATAATTTTAATTTGAAGTAAAGTAGGTCAGGTTTTGGGGCAGGCACAGTTCGATACCTTCTCAAATTACTAATATTTTCTTTGAATTGCTTAAATTTTAGAATGATAATGGTTACAAATAAATCCAAGAGCTTAATTTTTAAAAATTTTGTGTAAATTAAATTGTATTAACTCTAAATGGCTTTCCAACGCCCCAAAGAAAATTTGAAGAGAGTAGCAAGCTTTCAACTTGATTTTATTACAGAATACATCACAAAGTCCAAAATCAGGGCAATTATAACTTGAAAGTAAGGAAAGTTTAACAAATGGAAGAAAAAGTCTTTCTTTCTTTCTTTTTTTTTTTTTCCATTTTAAGAAGACTTTGTTTTGGGACACTTTTAGGTTTTAGGTTAGAGATTTCTCATATACCCTTGTCTCCCCTCACCCCCACAGCCTCCCCCACTATAACGTCCCACATCAGAACAGACATTTGTTAAAATACATGAACCTGCATTGATACCTCATTATCAGCCCTAATCTATTTTACAGTGTGGCTCATTATTGGTTACGTGTATTCTGTGGGTTTCAACAAGCATGTAATGACATATGTCTGACATTATAGTAGTATATGGAATAGTTCCACAGCTCTAAAAATACATACTATTTATCTGCTCCTTCCCCCAACCCTGGAAACACTGATGCTTTTATTGCCTCCATAGTTTCGCCTTTTTCAGAAAGTCATATAGTTGGAATCATACAATATCTAGTTTCTCTGATTGCTTTCTTAGTAATATGAATTTAAGTTTCCTCCATGTCTTTTCATAGTTTGATAGCTCATTTCTTTTGAGCGCTGAATCACATTCTATTGCTTGTATCTACCATAGTTTCTTTATTCATTCACCACCTGAAGGACATCTTGGTTGCTTCCAAGTTTTGGCAATTATGAATAAAGCTGCTATAAACATATGAGTGTAAAGCCTTTCTTTTCAAAAATTCTAAAGGTCAGAAATAAATGAATTTAGTGTCATTTAAAGTCTTCTGAAAGAAATCCTATGCAAAAACTACATACCATTTACTCATAGTAACTAAAATATTTTACATTCCTTCTTATAATCTTGATATAATTTTTATTATAGTCTAAAACATATCAGTATTAGGAAAAAAATGGAAAGAGAGTGACATTGACTCCTGGTTCCAGCACACCAGCTCCTACAATACTCTTTCAACTTGGAGGAGTGATTAACTACCCTTAGGATCATTTACTCCTGTGTAAAGTGAGGGGTTGATAACAATTGCAAACACTTATGTAAGAAGCATTCTGTGGCAAGCATACAGTTCTTAAGGACAAACACACACACACATTTTATTTCTTACATTGGACCTATGATTAGACAGTTATTGTCATCATTTTATAATTGAGGAACCTGAAGCACAGAAAAATTGAATTAGTTGTCTAATTCACAGTTGGCTTGTGAATTTGTGCTTAAACTCATTATTTATATAGCTTCAAGCATGCCTACATCTAGGGATAATTTAAGTAAGATAACCCATGTAATGTGGTTAGAAAAGTTTCAGGCATGTAACCAGCTCTCAATACAGTTAACCATGATTGCAATTATGTGTATGGCATATAAACAATATTAATGTTGATTAAATCCTTTACCCTTTTTCAAAACCTTGGAAGGAAATTATTTAACCAAAGGAGAAATTAAAACTAAGGGAAATTAAGAGAATTATTGGTCACATAGCAGAGGTATAGCCAATTTAGAAATCAAGACTCTTCTGACTTCAAATCTTTTGACTATAACTCCTGATCTTCGTAGCTGCTGGTTATAGCTGTGAATGTTTTAATAAGAGGCTTCCTCTTGATATCTTAATTTTTTCCTTAAACTTGGTGAACATATATTGGAATTTTGAGGTGAGTGAGTGAATAATGTTCCATATGTTAATGATCTATAACAAGATAACTGGTTTTCCTTAAGTGAGACCTTGAGATACTGTCTTGACAGGAACACCTAGGAATCACAAAAAGTGTCATATTTAGAATGAGGTAGTTCCAAAGTGATTCTCATTGCACACTTAAAGGAGACTTAATCTTGGGAAAATTATAAATGCTCTCTCTAAATTCATTATCTTCTCTTTGAAGTGGGCATAAAAATACCTTGCCCACCTGGGACTATTCTATCAGTAACTTAACTGTCATAAAATGCTGGAGTGTGGAGGAAAGTCCAGGTGCAACTGAAACAGAGAGTCCTTAGGTGAGGGTTTGCAAGTGGAACAGGAAAGCTGATAAAACATCTGGGGGCCTAATCTGTGGTTACTATCCTGGTGATGAAGTTGAGAAAATAAGTAGGCTTTGGAGGAGAACATAAGAATAAATGTAAAAGACAGTACCCTGGGCAAAGTCTTCCCTGGTTGGGAGGAATATTTTATCACTGAGAGATTGTTTAGAATTACTAGCACATGGTAACAATAAAAGACAGCCTTGTGTTTAGATAGCTTATTATTGTTTTACAATTCTCTCCGGATAATGCAATCCCTTAATGGGTGCATTCCAGGTAGACTAATTCATCCCTCCCCATTTGATGCACAACTAATCTAATATCTGGAGCATGTGTTTTCTGGAATTTTGCTCAGTAAATACATGTGGAATAAACAAGCCAACCATTGCGACTGAACTCACACAGAATTAGATCCATGACTGATTTGTATGCTAGCCAAGACAGTAAAGTAGGAATTACTTATTTTTGGCACTCCTTGCATCATTAATTCTTAGAAAACAGTTTTTGAACATCTGGTACATATTCAAGTGCTACAATAGATCTTGGGGATCTAAAGATAAATAAGAATCAGGCCCAGTCCTGTGCATTGGACCATAGGAAGTCACGATCCAATAGGAATAATAGATACTAATAAGCAACAAATTACAAACATAGTGAAGTATGTTGTGAGAATGGTGAGTACAAAGACTGTGGTGGCCAAGAAAAAGGAGTGACTTATTTCCCTTGAGTCAGAATGCTGAAGTCATATAATTGAACTGGACTTTGAAAGGTAAAAAATGAGTTTGCCTACTGGTGTAGTGTGGGAGGGATCTCATGTTTCTGTATTGATGGTGTAGGGAGAAAACAAATGGTAACTTAGACTCCAAGACTTTCCCTATCTCAGGAACGGTATTTGCCTTGCAAAAGAAGACGACTGGAAGTGGGATTGTGTAAATCACCAAATCACTAAATTTGGAATCACCAAACAGAAGACACTCAGGCAATACAGAAGGCAACATTTTTATTTAGGTAGTCTTCTGGCATCCTTCAAATCATACCTCTTAAGTACCTCTCTAATATATACAAAATATATACAAAATACTGGATCAGGTTTCAGTTCTCCAGTTGAGACATTACAATAAAAAGGAGACATAGGGTCATTTCCACTAAATAAATAATGTATTTCTATTTCTATAGTTGGAAAAAACAAACTCAGAGTCATTTTGAAATGTATGGGCTTAGTCTTTGAAAAATAAATCACCTCTGTTTCCCAATAGGGTTGTAAAATACAAGTACTAGGAAATGTCAATGCAGGTTGTAAAAAATTAAGTAGCATTGGAAATTATCTGTGTAATTCTGGTGTGAAGGATTTCCATTTCTGGAAAATCCCTATTAAGGTTACTCGGTCATCACATCATCTTTGTAGCCGCCTAAATCTGCCTGGAGATGGAGGCGTGCCCGGCAGCCAGCAGTCGTGCCTGCACTGCTGTGTCCCACATCTAACAAGTGGCAGTGGCTGGAGTAACTCAGTATCTGAAGATGGCTTGTTATCCTTATTGACAGAAAGTGAGCTCCCTCAACTCATTTTTTATTTCTCTTTCCAACTTGGAATTCCAAGGAAGCAGACACCGGGCACTGATAGAAGTTGCAGGAGACAGTGAGCATTTCCACCCTTCTTGTATGTTTTTTCCCCCATTTCCGTCTCCTCTCCTGACTGTTCAGGGCCAATCTGGCTGCTACGTGAGGCAAAAGCTCTCCCACTTCATCCCAGTAAGACTCAGGCAGGCAAAGTCTCCATTTAGGCACACTTCTGAACTGCCGGTATGGGCAAATTAAACACCGCGGTTATGCCGACGGAGATACTAGTTTTTCCCCTCTGCATGTTTTATCATCCTCAACTTCAAACTCATTAAGGATTCGTGGTTCTTGCTGTAAGAGAACTATTCTGTTGATGTACAAAGGTATAAAGGCTTTTAAACTTGTAATTCTGTACAGTATATTTTGAAATGCCATTCAACAAATGGGTGTTTTTTTTTTCATAGAAAATATAGTATTTGCCAATCTAGCTTTAAACAGGAAAGAAAAACCTTTATTCACAAATTGTCCCACTTCCTATTTTGCTTATTAGGCTTCAGGTGCATACTTCCGGGCCCAGCTGGTTTCTATGCTTGTCAGGAGAGCCTGTCTCAGAAAATAGACATTTTCACCAAATTGCCATTAAAACAGGAGGTAAATGTTTATTCATTTCTGCACCCCTTCCTTCTTTGGGATTGGTTTCTTTTTTTGTTCAGGTACAAATGTCTCTGTACAGCTGTCTGGAGCACCCTTCTAACCCTTGTGCAGAAAATAAAAATATTTTCCTATTCAGTTATAGCAACAGGAGAAAAAAACAGGCCTGCCTTTTCTCTTTCTGAGCATGTAAGTAGCAGTTCCACACTGTCCCCTCATGGGAGTCCGGCCCCAAACAGCCCACTGCAGGCTGACAGCCAACCCATTTGGTGTAGAAGTAGCACTGGCAGGAGTTTGCTTTGGCAAAGGATCTGTTTCTTTCCCAACCTAAGGCAATTACCTAAGCTTCCTGTTGTATCTGCTCTGTCCGATTTGTTGCCTATCTTTCTACTCTGACCAGGGCCACCTCCTAATCTACTTAGCACATGAGGGAAATACAACAAATCCTTCAATTATTTTATCTTATCACAGGCTGTTCTGCCACTCTTTTTCTGTTTCAAAGTTTATCTCTCAGGTAGTGGAGTTAGAAAACAATCAGAAAATCAATCTGTCTTACTCATCAAAATTTAGGCAACCTTGTAAATGGCCATTCTAGAGTGCCCTTGCCTCTCCCAAATTTGTGTGAACTGCTCGCAAACACTCAAAGTGAACACAAATCCTGGAGTTGGATCATTCTGGTCAGAGTACGCTGGCAAGATATCAAGAGCTTGTTCGTTATTTTAATGAGTAGATGTTATTTGAAAATCAGAACAGTTGCACTATTCTCATAGCTCACTGAGATCTTTCTCAGGTAATCAATGACCTAATGGGTATTGAGCCTCTGTAACCAATTTTTTACCTTATTGGCCTTGTAAATTTCCAAGCAACTCTGGGCAAATAACCCCTCCTAGCCTCAGTGCCAGCACTGCAGATGGGGATAAAAATAAATTTTTGCAGCATTGGGTTATTATAAAGATTGAATTATATGGTATAATCCACATACAGTACTTTGCATTTTGCCTGGCACTTCATATTCAGTGAAAATGGTGATGAGATGAAGATGATGATTGATGACGTGACTCCAGTTAGCAGTAAGCCATCTTTCCTTAGATGTAGGTATGCTTTTGGCTACTATGTGACAGAGTCACACCGAAATAGACTATAGCCCTGAATGCAATCTTTTGCCACCTTCTCATTTACAGGTGGGTGAACTAAAACCTAAATAAGCAAGAGCCCTAGATTTCATAATTATCAGCAGATCCAGGAATAAACCTCAATTTCCTATTCAGTGTCTCCAAAGTTCCTGTTTTTCCTTATATATTGGTGTTTGTCTGACAACTTCTTTTGTCCTTTGCTCCACCGATTAAAAAAAACATACATTTTACAAATGGAAAGCAGATGCTAAGGTCAGATTTAAAGAAGGAGAAGGAGGGGGAAGGGGAAGAGAAAGAATTCTAAATTCCCTAATCTCCAGCAAACTTACTAAAATTTATCCTTGACAGGTCTCCAAGAAAGGTGAACTTGAATAAGAACTAAGAGTATCTTGCATTATTACTTGCTAGACCTGTACTAGGAAAGTAGACTGGGCCACATGTAACCTGCAAAAACTCCTTGTTGCTATTCTAGAAATATTCTTATCCCAAGACTTAACCTGCTCTCTGTTTTGTCTTGTATGGCAGAACTGTTGGTGCACCAACAGAAAGCCACATAATCACTTTATCCTTTAACAATTCATAATAGAGACTGGAGAGTCAGGTAATCTCTTTGCCAGCCTCCTGGGGAGCAAAGAGCACCCAGGAATGACCAATGAGATGCCCAGTGGGAAGCTTTTTTTTTAATATAATTTATTTTGGTATCATTAATCTACAATTACATGTGCAATATTATGGTTATTAAACTACCCCTTCATCAGGTCCCCCCCACCAACCCCATTACAGTCACTGTCCATCAGCGTAGTGAGATGCTATAGAATCACTACTTGTCTTCTCTGAGTTGTACTGCCCTCCCCGTGCCCCCCCAACATTACATCTGCTAATCGTAATGCCCCTTTTTCCCTCTTATCCCTCCCTTCCCGCCCATTTTCCCCAGTCCCTTTCCCTTTGGTAACTATTAGTCCGTTCTTGGGTTCTGTGAGTCTGCTGCTGTTTTGTTCCTTCAGTTTTTTTCTTTGTTCTTATACTCCACATATGAGTGAAATCATTTGATACTTGTCTTTTTCGGCTTGGCTTATTTCACTGAGCATAATACCCTCTAGCTCCATCCATGTTGTTGCAAATGGTAGGATTTGTTTTCTTCTTATGGCTGAATAATATTCCATTATGTATATGTACCACATCTTTATCCATTCATCTACTGATGGACACTTACGTTGCCCAGTGGGAAGCTTTTAAGAAGGTTTTGCTACCTTATAAAAGGGATGACATGAGAGGAAAGTTCATTCTCTATTTTTAAATTTTTTGAATATGAGTACTACTGGAGCTACCACAACCATTTTTCACCCACAAGGCAATAATCATGAGGACAATAAGGCAACAATTAAGAATAATGGAATGAAAAGATAGAAAGAAACTCAATCCTTGAAAATGTTTTGGAATTGCTGGCTTATCTAGAGATCACACATCCCCAAGCTTGCTCACAATAAATGTTACCTTTTAAGTCATTATTAGTTGAATTCTCTGCTGTTTGTAGCATTTGTCATTTCTGAATGACACTTTAAGATAGGGAGTGTTAGGCATGTGGGTAGCAAATCCACTGAAGTGGAGGAAATTTCCAAATTCTTATCCCACCAACTTCAGCAAAGGGAGAAAAAAATATGGACAAAAGCAATCCATGGAGATGATTTAAAGATGTTCCGGAGAGCATAGATATTTATTGTCTCCATAGAGGTCTAATTATAATACGGTTAATCTCACTATTAGAAGCATTACCTCCCAGCATAGTAGATCAATTATTTGCCTTTAAGAAATAATGTTGAACAGTATTGCAAACCATTGAAAACTTGTGTGTTTATTGATTCAATGAGCTTTACAGATAAAGGAGAATCCTTAATTGCTTATCTTGAAGAGGTTTCTCAATCTTCTGATGCTTTTATATCAGAAGTCATACTTCATTTGCTTGGCTGCAATGTTTCGTATCACCAATTGACTCTTAAGAAACAGCTCAATATAACATATTAAATGTCTCTGAAGGCCACTCAGAAAAAACTAACTTCTGAATGCACATGTCTTTTTTTAGAAAGTGTGCATTAAAATTTCTTTAAAATTTGTTTCTAATAAACTTATTGGAAAGTGGGATTTAAAATGCACATACTGTTTGACTTCATAATTAACACTTCAAGGGATCCTGGATTTACTCACTATTAACTTAAAGATGGCTGCAGTTATTTACTACTTCTGTTGGGAGGTAGAGTCTAATTCTTCTCCTCTTAACTTTGGGCTGGCTATAGTGGAGACTTCAACCAGTACTAAAGTTAGGTCAGAAAACACCTTGCAGCTTCTATCTGGGCCTCTTGGAACACTCTTCAGCTCTGAGTTGCTATGTGAGATGCCCAGCTACACTGAGCCTGCCATGCTTAAGAGCCTACATGTAGGCACTCCTGTCAACAGTCCCAGCTGAGCCCAGCTTTCCAATCATCCTTGTTAAGGTGCCAATCATAAGAGGGAAGTCGCTTTGCCCTCCAGACCAGCACATCTGGCACCTCAGCACCACTGAGTGACTTCCATTCATGTCACGTGAACCAGAAAAATAACCCACAAACTCCTGACACACAAAACCTTAAGATAAAATAAATCACTATTTTAAGCTGTTAAATTCTGTGGTAGTTTGTTACATAGTAACAGATTATTGTAATACATAAGTGCAAAAAGACATTTTTGCAAGTATGATTGTTGAAACATTAGCTATAAAAATTAAAACTTAGGAACAATTTAAATTTCATTAATAAGGGACTAGTTAAATTTGTAGCAAACCCATAAAAGAAACTACTGTACATATGGCTTTTGGAATGATTGAGATAAATATACATATTACATAAAATGAAGCCCATGATATATGAAGTCAGTAGCATTCCAGGGGAAAAAACATCATTATATATAGTATGAATTCACACACAACAGACATTTTTAGATAGTTGTATGTGTGTGTATTATAAACACATATGTACAAATCTATACACAAGACTCTTAATGGTTTCAGCATCATGGCAATAAATTTTTCCCCCCTTTTGCCAGATTTTTTTAGTGTTGTTCACAGATAAATTTGTCATTGTTGTTTTTTGTTTATATTGCTTAGGCAGTACGTATGCATTAAGAAATTTTGGAAATCAGCAAAAAGTGGTAAAAGGCATACACTACAACTCTATCTAAAGATACCCTTTGTATTCTGGGCTTTTCCTATGCATATTCCTTTTTTAGGGAGGCTCAAGTGTAACATTGCTTTATATCTTTTATACATTTGGGTTTTCCAGATTTAACATCATATCATCTGCAAGCAGTTATTTTGATTTCTCCTTTCCAAGTTTCACGAGCTAGACTTAGGACAATGTTCAATAGTAATGGTGTCTTCCTGTGGCTTTGGATTATGTCTCACTTTGTCTCTTGGACCAAGCTTAATAGTTTTCATCATATTGAGGAAGCATTTTTATTTCTTTATATTAAAAACTTAAACTAGTTAATGGTTCTTGGATTTTGTTGTAGACTTTTAGGTATCCAATTGGGAAGACTCTATTATTTTTCACATTCAACTTGTCTATGTGATAAATTTTATTAATGGATTTCATAATGATGAATTATGGTCTTTAGTTCCAAGCTTTATTCTTGGAACTAAAGACCATTTTGATGTAGTCTGTTTAAGATTTTACATGCCTATGGTCATAAAGAATTGGATCCACGGATTTCTTTTCTGTGTATCTTTGTCAGCTCTTTTCAGAGTAGTTCTTGCTATATAAAGTGAATTTGGCAACTTTCCTTTTTTAATCTATATTTTTTCGGATTTTTGTAGCACAGACCTATCTGCATCCTGAAAACTTTAGAATAAGTCAAGTGTAAAAGCATCTGTCTCTGGAAATGCTGTTCTGTTTGTGCTAAGTTTTTGACAGTTTCCAGTTTTCTGGCATTGTTAGTTTTTCCTACAAAATCCTTGTTGAGTTAGTTTTGGCTGTTACTATGTTTGTCTTTAGAAATGTATCCATTTTCTTGAGATTATGCAATACATTAATGTCAGTTGTTCTTTAGGAAATCTCATCTAAAAATGTATTCTGTAACTGTTAAAATATTCCCTGTGTAGTTTTTCAAATTATTTTATTAATCAGAGTGTGTTTCTATGTAATTGTTTATAAAAGTCTCATATTTATCATTTCTAATGTTTTACTATGCAATTATTTCTAAGTTCCACTACTTACTTCTAAATTATTTAGATTTTATCTTACTTCCCATCTCTTAAGTAAACCCTTAATAGAAGATTTTATTTATTTTAAAAATTATAAAAATAACATTTGCTTTGAATATAGCTTTGGTTGCATCTCATGTTTGATGTGAGTGTGGTTTTTTCCCTACTCTTTCTGTTAATGTTAACCCAATTTTCTCCTTGACTAATTTTTATTTATTTCAAGGATTCATATAAAAATTTCCAAATGTTTGGGTTTGTTGATTTTTCTTCTTCTTTTTTTTGAACTTCTTGAATATCTGGAATATGGTCATTTAGATAAATATTTATATGTGGTTACACTAAAACTATGAAAATTTTAAAAATAATACATCAAAGAATAGCACTGTATAAATTTCCTTACCTTTACAGAACATAATTTCTTTCACCCTCCACCTCAACACTTATTTGTTGCTATGTCCTCAGTATTCAAGTTGGAGAAAATCCCCAGTAACTTTTCCTTTGTTATTGCTCCCTGTTTAGTAGAGAAAAAAATTGTTCTAGAGAACTTTCTTGAGGGTTTTTATAAGCACCTGAGTATATTCTGGGTTCGGCTACATCTGAGAACATCTTTGCATTACTTTCATGTGGAGTCATAACTTCACTGAACATAGACTGCAAAACATATTACTTTTAAAGTTTTATTAATGTTATTCCATTTGTATTTAACATGAGCCAATAATTAGGAGCAAATCTGACATTTTCTATATCTTGTGAGTAACCCTTTTATGTCACTGTTTTGAAGATCCTTTTAACTTTTAAACAATTAGGTTAATGCAAAGTCACAATCCTTTCCTTAATTCTTTCCTTAAAATAGTAAGTATAAGAAAGTTTATTAATTTGTATCCCAGGTCTTTTCTTTGAGGAGGTGATCAGTGAGTTTTCTTTATATTTTTATAGTTTATTTTAATAGTTATTTATCATATAGCTATTTATATGATTTATTTTGTTTGCATTCTCTTTATTTTTCAAATATTATTACTGTAATTAAAATGTTTTATTCAAGTATCACTTGTATATTTTAAAATGTACAGTTCTTCAGTGTTCAATTCAACTATTGCCCAAATAGATACAAAAAATTCCTTTGTGCCCCTTTCCACAACTTTCTTATATCTATTACCATAGATTACTTCTGCTGACTCCAGAAGTTCATATAAAAGGAATCATAGAGTATGTACTCTCTTGTGTCCAGTTTTTTTCACTCAGCATGAGGCTTGTGAGATTCATCCATGTAAATTTATTTATATCTTACTAAGAAATTTCATTTTGCTTCTGAGTGACTGTACCATGATTTGTTTATCCTTTCTCCTTTTGATGGGCACATAGAAGTTTCTAGTTTTTTACTATACTAGACTAAATCTTCTAGAAACATTCTTGTACAAGTCTTTACTGTGGACTCATGTTTTTATTTCTCTTGGGTTAATACCAAGGAGTAGAATAGCTGGGTTATAAGGTAGGTGTATATTTAACTTTATAAAAAATTGCCATACAGGTCTTTAAAATATTGTACCAGTTTTTTATTTCCACTGACAGTGTATGAAAGTGTTTTAGGCATTCTATGCAAGTTGAGTGGTCTCTCATTGTGGTTTAAACTTCCATTTCCTGATGCCAGTAATATTCACCACATTTTCAACTGCTTATTGCCATTCATATTTCTTCTTTCGTAAAGTATCTTCTCCACTTATTTCTCAATTTTTAAGTGTTTGCTTACCTTTTTATTGTTGACTTGTAGAAGTTCTTTATATATTATGATGAAAACTGTCAAAAAGATAAATTGCGAATATTTTTTCCAGGTAGTGTTTTTTTAACTAGAAATAATCTCTAGAAAAATTCTCTCTCTCACACACACACACACTACTTAGTAAGGTAAGCAAAATCAACCCCAAAAATGAATTCTGTAAGTTACATGTATTTTACTGGGAATGCAATAGAATAGAATAGAATACAGGATAGAATAAAGTTAGGGAGAGTAATTTTCTTTTGTACTTTCTATAACATTAGCCAGAAATTTCCCTTATAGAAGAATTAGCTTATTTAGATGCCAGAGATATGTTTTTCCAGCTGTTAGTACCAAGAAAGATCTCACAAATCAATATAGAACAATTAAGTTAATAAATTTTAAGATCCATTTTAAAATAAATAACCACCCTTAAACAGGTGCTTAAAGACTGACTCTTGTCACCTACTCTCTCCCTCTTTCTCCCTGTCTCTGTCTCTCTCTCTGTGTAAGCCTGAATGTATCAGTTATTCTATGCTTTTGGAAGTATTTTGCTAACAAGTTAAAAGTTTGTCAAGACTACTTCTCTGTTTACTTTGTTGTGAATGAATGGTTATGTAACCAGCAGAAGGAAAATCTGAAAAGCATAGCAATTTAAAAAATTGACACTATTTAAACAGTATGGTTCCTTCCTTGTATTTCTAAACATTTCAATAGATGATTGTAAATTCATTGATTTGTTTATGAACCCTGGGGATATTCTTATTTTATCTAGAAAGATATTGTAAAATTTTCCTTCTAAGAATCAATTGAAGTGTATATTTTTCTCTATGTTGTGTACATCCTAATAGCCATTCAGAATCAGTGATATCATCAGCATTTCTTCTTTACTGATAACTGAATTTAAACTGTCATATTTCTGGACTTGAACTATATATTTATATAACTAAGTTAAATATCAAATTCACTATGGTTAGATAACAAAAATGAATGCTCACAGAAATGCACAGATGAAAAATTCCTTATTGATTTGGTTTCACAAGTAAATTATTGTTACAGTTTTTCCATGTGAGGAAGCACAATACCCAGGAAGTGACTGTTTTAGATTAATGTTCTGATATTAACTGATAATTAATTTTTAAGCCTTGCTTTCCTCATTTGCAAAAATGAGCACAACAATGCACACCTTTCTATGAGGAATAAAAACAATTATATGTGAGGAATATTTTACATATAGTCTCATGTTCAATAAATGGTGACTACTGTGAATGATTTAGGTCTATCCATTTCTCTAAGTATTTATTTTAGTTTGGCAATTTATGATAGATAGATATTCTAAGATGCTGGTCCTACCCCTCACCTGAGAGTAGGAGTGGGCAAGAAGTGGGAGGCTGCTTAGGGAAGGCTCTCTGGAGAGGGGTGTCGATTTATTGTCAGGGAACAGGAGGCAATGGCCTTCTTGAGTTGAGGCCAGTTCACTTACGGTATGAGAATTGTTCGAGGCTAGTGTTAAACACAGTATTATGCATGTTTCTGTTTTCTGAATTCATTTTATTTGTCAATAAAATTAAACTATACAGGGTACTGGTATGTGATGAAGTATAGAAAGAATTATCAATGCAATTTTATACTTGAGAATTAAAATTTTCTCCAGAGTTTTAACTATTCAAAAATCACTAATACAATCAAAATAGATGTCAAATGTCAAAAGTTGAAGATACTGTTCTCTAATTACTAAATTCTGATCTTTTGGTCAGTTTGTCCCAAATTATCCATTTTCAAGATATGTAACTAAGGCCGCATTGTCTTTTAATTTAATTCTTATTCATTGCAATAAATTATAATTTGTATTCATAAATTACTCAAAGAGAAATTTAAACAGTACACTCTCTCTATATCTGACATTTATTCTTTTATTCATCTGTAACATATGACTTTCATGGATTTCCATTACCACTGCATAACTTATTCCATACCAGCACTCTTCACTCTGATCAAGCATCTTATTTAATTAACCACCTTTTTGTTAAGATTTGTCACATCACTTTATTTTTCCCACTGATCACTTTGCCTATTTACACTGCGTTAGACCTTACATAAAATAATCATGGATAAAATGTGGCTCGCAGATGTGGTAATTATTCTGTCTTCTATCCCTTACTGTCATCCATTCTCCACCCATCTCTGGGTGCTTGTTCAGGAAAGTAGAGACCTGCCGGGTGGGTTTGACCAATAGAGTCCATTGTTAGGTGGGAAGAGATAAGAGTTCCTCTTACTTCTTCCCTGCTATTTCTCTAGTTGACACTGCATTTCTGACCACAGGTAGCTAGGAGGACACCATCCTCCTTGACTCTACCAAAACGATTTGATGACCTTATTTCATCAGCCTTGGGGACAGTAATGACATCTTGCTGCTGTTAGTGTTTGCTCCTTGTTTTATTTTGTTCTTAACATTGCCCATCATTAAATCTCTTTCTTTAAACTATCTAGTGAAAATTCTTCTTCCAGTGGAGCTCCAGACATAAACACTTAAAAAAAATGAAGACCCCTAAAAGTTGCAGTAATTTAATTTTAATTTTAAAAATCTTGAGAATATGTGGTCCATGTGCACATTTTCAAGGGGAATGTACATCATATGCAAATATTTACAAAACCCTCTGCTTCATACTGGCTTACACTAATAATGTATACCTTCTCAGATAAAGTATGCCTTAGGAGGACATCCCTGGGCAATAAGGGACACTACTCTTTCTCTAGTTTTTTCATACTGGGTGTTATCAAGCATTCACTCTTTAGTTCACAATTGCTGAGTAAAATTTAAAAAGGTAGACTGAGTAAGAAATATAAGCATGACATTAAATATAAGAGGATACCATCTTGTATATAAAAAAGATACAAGAGGAACCTTCTTATGGAACACTTTGAAATATAAAAAGTTTTTTTGAGGATTGATGACATTATTTGCAATTCACTTACAGAGTTAAAGACTCCCTAAATAAAAAACTTAGAATTAAAGAGGATTAAAGATCCTTCTGAAGAGTAAATAAAAGTAATACATGTAACCATCCTATGAAGCAGTGCTAGCTAGTGGGCATAGAAAGTAAGCTGCAAATGAAAGCCACATATGTAAATTTAAAACTTATGGTAGTCCCATTAAAACAAAACTTAAAGAGGTGAAATCAATAACATTGTATTTAAAATATACCTAAAATACTATTTCAACATGTAATCAATACAGAAATTACACTTTATACATTCTTGTTCATGCTAAGTCTTCAGAACCCAGCATATTTTACACTTAGAGCACATCTCAATTTGGACACACCACTTTTCAAGTTTTCAAGAGCTATGTGTGGCTAGAAGCTACAGTATTAGACAATACAACTATTAGCATTCTGGACGCTTAAAACTCTAGAACTAAGATTTGCTTTCTGAGATTTTTTTTTTCTCCTGTTGCTTCTTCCTTCCCCTACCTATTTCATCCGGCTTGAAGATTCTGTTTCTTCGAAATGCTGATACCCCGCTCTTCTGTATGTTTCAATAAGAATCGACAGAACGGATCTCTTTGCAATGACAAGAAAAGTTCTGTTCACAATAGTGCCTACTAAAGATAGTCAGTAATCAGAACCTGTAAGGCTCTCACTATCACTTGTTGTGCCCAACAACAGGTGGTAGGTGAGCCTTTAAACTGTGCTTTCCCTCCGACCACAGTATTGAAAGCAGCAGTTTTGAGCTGGTCTGGGAGTAGTCCTACTGAGACCTACCCTGGTCCCCGAGTTCATGCCATCCTTCTGACACCAGGACAGATGGCTGCACAGTGATGGTAGCTATTGCTCTTACTTTCGACTCAGAGTTGGCTGTCATTCCACTCTTCTAATATGCCCTGTTTACACACTTCACTTGGGTGCTTCTCAGGACTTGGTATCAATGGACCCACATTCGGTGTCTTCCCTTTGTGAGTGAAAAGATTCATCAGTCTGTACATTTCATCTTGAATTACATTTTAGTGAGTAAGTGTTTATACTTTAATTTGTACTGTTGCGAACCAGTCTTGTTTTCACCCTTGTAGCCAAGCTTATGACAACAGTTCCTAATAGTGTGATAGTGAATCTAAATAACCGAGGAAAGAAACACAGTTATTTTGCTGGTATAATGTTTTGTGCACACCTATTCAAGCATAGTAAGTTCTCAATAAATAATTCTTTGATTTGTCAGTGTATCCTAAAAATGTCAAGAAATTGCCCAAAAAGTACAGGCATACCTCATTGTATTATGTTTCACTTTATGACACTTCGAAGATACTGTCTTTTTTAGATTGAAGGTTTATGGCAACCCTGTGTCGAGTAAGTCTATTGGTGTCATTTTTCCAACAGCATTTGCTCACCTCATGTTTCTATGTCACATTCTGACAATTTTAAAAGTATTTCAAAATTTCTGTTAGTAGTATACTAAGGTATAGACATTGTTTTTTAAACATAATGCTATTGCACACTTAATAGACTATAGTAGTGTACTCACTTTATTGTGGTGTCTGGAACTGCATCCACAATATCTCTGAGGTTTGCCTGTATTAAATTAAGGGTAGGTTCACCCTCTGAAATTATATAGACCTCAACCCAAGTGTTACCTTCCAGATTTATTTGTTGTGTGATATTGGGAATTTCTCCTAACTCTCTAAATACTAATTTCCTCATCTATAACATGAGGTAATAATAGTCTTTAATAATTGTGAGAGTAAATCAGATAATACATTTAATGTGCTTAACACAGTTCCTGGCAAAAAATAGAAGTATAGTGAGTATTGGCTATCATTATAACAATCATTATAATTTTTTTTAAATCACAGAGCCACCCATAGGAGATTTCCAGGCTAAAATACATCCTTCATTCACTTAACATTTACTAAACAGCTGCTGTATACTGGGTGTTGTGCTCAGAAATGAAGGTTCAATAGTGAACAAAGTGGACACTCTCCCTGCTGTCATAGGTCTTAGTCCATCAGAGGTCACAGACAAATACCTAAATGACCCTAGCAAGGAGCTTCATAGCAGAACTATAGGTGTCATGGCAAAGAATCAAACCCAGATTTTGAAGGTGAGAGCAGGTATCAAACTGCTCTGCGATGAAAATTTGAATTGAAACATGCTATTGTTGAACATGGAGGAAGGTGCCAGTATTCCAGACTCAGGACTTGCAGAGTTGGATTCCTGAAACGTAAGCAGCTACTGACTCTTACTAAGAAGGCAAGTCCGTTTCTCTTAGCTGAGGAGTGACTTCCTCTCTCTGTTTCCAGCAAATTCTGTCCTGTGACTTCCTCTTCCCTTTAGGGCCATCACTGATACTCCTTCTGTCCCAGGTCTTCTTCGTAAGAGTTTCTCTCTGTGCCCCACAGACTAGCCCTTCTACTCCCTCACATGTGGAATGGCTCATGACATCATTTGGGTTCTAAAGCACTTGACTGCCTTCCTCTTCAGTTATTTTCTTTTCTTAACCTAAAAGACACTGCTCAATCTCATCGGTCTGAGGCTGATACCAGATAGCTGTTTCTCTTGAGCAACTGTGGGTCTGGTGGTTCTGTGTCCTGACTTGAGTATGAGGAGGCCCTGTCCTGGAATGGAATTTCTGGAAAGCAGCCATTTGAAACCAGTCTGATCAGACAGTTCAGATCAGAAAGGAAAATTTCACAGACAATTTGTTGTCATGGTGGAGTGAGCCACCAGAATTTTATGATTTAAGGGGACTTTCCACTCCTCCAGGAATACAGAGTGGAATTGCTCCAGAATGCAGAAATTTAAACCTCTTAATTTTTGAAAAAGATTGTGTTTTGTGGGTAGAGGGAGTAGGGGATTTGGGTATGATAACTTTTGCACATCTTATGCTCACTGTGTCAAAATTTTTCTGTATATTAACCAAGTTCCCTTAGTATTCTGGTCCTTAAACTTACCTAAATTTATTATGCCTCAAGATAAAGAAAATAATGTATAATATTTGTCTTCTTTTTTTATGCTTTCATTTTTAGAATAAGTTTTCATCATTAGGCTATACATAAAGTACTGCCAAAAGCTTTTTAGGACTGTGAGTGACTAATAGAATTAGAGTATGGATAATTTAGTGGAATATGCATTGTGTATATGATGAATAGCAATGTGTTTTTTAAGAAGGAAAATATAATGTAAATGATCAGGAATTTTCAACCTTCTTCATCATGTAACTAATTTCATCTCATTCCATACCAACTTTCTTCAACTTTTAGAATCTTTGCTTATTTAATTTCCTTGGCCTAGAAAACTTCATTATTCTTCTCTCACTTACAACCACTCTCTTTCTTCAGATACAGATCAAAATCATCATCTCCACAGTCTTTTCTTGTTCTTACTTTGGGCTGGTAACCCTAAATGTATTTGCAGCATTTGTGCCTTACACTGTCATGCTCTGTTCATGTGTATATGTGTGTGAGTATAGTTCTTTGAGAGCAGGGAGTATGTTCTAGTTCTTTGTTATTCACACATCTGTAGGACAAAGAACATTTTATAAAATCTTGTTGAATGCACATACAAACTTGGATATTATTCCTAAACATGTTAGATTATTTTTGTGTGTGAAGCAGGGAATACTAATTAATTTCTCCATAAGTCTGCTTTTGCAGCCAAAAAAAAATATTTACTAACTGCCTTCCAGATAAAATGGTGAGTATTCTGATAATATGTTTCTTTTTAGAGTATGTGTAAAAGTGGAGGTTGGGAAAAAAATTACACAGACTCTTCCATTGAATCAATTACTATGAAACACAGGTTAAATTCCAGGGGAAAAAATTAAATTTATACTCCACTTTTGTCCTATTAGTATATTCTAGCAATAATTCATGAACAATTTTTTTCCTTAAGACTCTCAGGGCTAATGAATGGACCTTCCACAGAACTTAAGTTACTCCAGTGAGTACTTGCTCATGTCCACATAGGTGACGGTTCGTTGCCTTGCTCCCTGGCGCAGGCAGCAGAGTTGAGACCAGTTCTTACATCTGATTAAGGGTAGGAATTTCTCCCTAGATGTAGCCAACTGAGGACTTTCTTTCCTGCACAGACTGTGACTTTGTGTTATTGTGCTCTGCAGTTTTAGCTCACTAATTCAGCTCCATTGCACTGAGTAGAGGGAAAGAAGGAGGTGTCTGCAGTCATGCATACCTGTTTAAATCTTGACCCACTCTCAATTTCCAGGGCAAGTTAGAAATTTTCCCTAAACCTCCACTTTCCCTTCTATGAATTAAATATAACAATGACTCTGACGTCATAGGTTAGTTGTGAGGATTATAAAATGCTAACCACAAAGCCTGGAAAATAGAAAGTGCTCAATTAAGGAACGCTATGACTACTACTAACACTACTGCTAATTGTGACTAGTCCTCCAACTACTGTCATTCATAGAAAAACATGATCTTCCTAGGTTGGAGAACTCTTTGAGCTATCTAGTTCGAATCTTCTGTTTTCTACTCCATCAAATATTTAGATTTCTGCTACAATATCCCTGACATATGACTATCTGATATAGTCTTCTTTACTTGTAAAGTTTTACTTGAAAGCTGCTCTAACTGGAAACTCTCTAATTTCCATGAATATCCATTTTACCCTTGAACAGTTCTAATTGCTAGAAAGTGTTTCTGTGTGTGTGTATGCACACACATGTGTATGTGTGTGCATGTATTCTGCATATGTGCCTTTTGTAGCTATCATCCATTGGGTTCAGTTCAGCCAGGTGGGGGTGTCACAGAGCAGTTACTGTGCAATTTTCCTTTGGACAGTTGTTCATGCATGGAAGACAACAATTATTCTGTTTCTAGATCCAGGAAGAATTTTTTGATGTTCTAAAGTTTGAATCTGTTCACATTCTCATCACTAACCCTAGATATACCCTAATGTTTCAATGTCTTAAGGAGTGTGGTACTAGGACTTGACAACTAGTTCAGGGTGATTACTGCAAACCAAGGTTTCTTTAGCCATTTTGGAAGTTCCTTTCATTGTTGATTCACATTGGGCTAACAGTACACTAAAATTCCCAAGTCTTTCAACTTTCATATCTGTATAGGTATTTCTATCTGTTCTAACTTAAATGTTAAGAGCTTGATCAGAAAGCAAAATTAATCCATCCTATTTTTAAAGATACTGAGTGGGACAAGATTGAAGGTGAAGTCTTGCAAAATATTACCCTTCACCATAAAAAGAACTAGATAAACATTCTTTTGATATGTTCTTACTCTCGACTTAATAATGTTCTCTCACCCAGTCCACATACTATGGCTTTTAACTACTAAAGATGTTGTCAGAGATGTTAAATGTGTTGCAAAAATATGATACACTAAATATACAGATGCTTCCTTCTCTACCTGGATAGCAGCCCTATACAAAAATGAATTTACCTCTATTCATTTGTTTTCCCTCTGCTAACTCCCAGCAGTCATAGTTCCTTCTCTATGCTCAGAAAAGACCATTTTAAAGTCCAGTTGAGAATTTCTTTCCATATGGATTATGAAGTTACATACCTATTGTTCAAGAGATGTATTAGCTTTTAAAATTGAAACATTCCTGAAATCTCAGGAAACATATGCACCCTATGTTCTCTCCACAACTAAAATTGTTCACTAGTACCTTGGTATATAAAATTCCCTAAATTTCTTTTATTTTACTGTCTTCCAATAAATGAAATTTTACCCTTTTCTATTAGAGGCCACTTTCTTTTCATAGAAAAAATATAAAGGTGAAAGGATATATATGTACAACTCCTTACATTAATTACTACTTTATTTGGCCCTAGCTTTGGCTGTGAGGTTAACATCTAATGTAAATTATTATATTTTGCATTCTCCACCTCTCATTTTGGCTCTAACTTCTTCTGTAGATATAATTTATCTTTCCCCATAATTATCAGCATCTAATCCACATTAAAAGCAAGGGAACACTATTATGAAACTCCTTTATATTATTAAAATTGGGAACATGTTAAAAAGAGAGAGAGAATGAAGAGGCTTAGACAATGCCTATTAGCCTTTCTGAAGAAAATATAAAATCTAGACAGTATTACATGCTGGTTGTTTCAGAAAATGTGATTGGGGTAAGAATAAGAAAGTAGAAATCAAAGACATCTTTAACTGCATTTAACAAGAATCTCTTTTCTTTTGATCCACTCCCTCCTTCAACAGGCATTTATTGAACATTTACTTTACTGCATATACTGTGTCAAAGCCACAAAGAGACTGAAACATGGTCCTTGATGGCAGGTCATTCATAGTTTAAGAGGGAAAAGGCCAATAAAGAACAGTAGATCTGTATTGTATTGTTCTAAGTGTGACAATGACGTAAAGCTTAAGAAATTATGAGAGAACATAGGCGAATCACTGAATCCAATTAGCAATTAGGGATGGGTTAGAGAATATGACATCCCAGATAAGATTCAAAAGACAAAAAATAGCCAAGCATAGGTAGAAGGAGCTGGGGGCACAGAAGTGGAACAGAACAAGGTTAAAAAGGAAAGAAATAAGGAAAGAAGGCAATTCTAGAAATAGGGAACCACACATTTAAAAGCATTGGGACCTACTGCTATCAGTGTGTTCGGGGACCTCTAAGCACTTTGATATGGCTGGATAGTAGGATGTTGGTTGAACGTGTGCAGGGTGGGAGTGCAGAGGGGAGTGGTGAAAGAGATGGATCTAGATGGTAATTGGTGGCCCAATAATGAAGGAACTTCTCTACTATGTTTCATCTTTATAACAAGAAAGGGAATGACATACCACATGGTTGTTTTAGAAACAACAAATTTGTACAACAATACTCAAGATATATGGAATGTTTCTGAGAAAGTTGAAAACACTGACCCAGTTCACCCACACAGGTTCAGTTTCTGTAACTCCATATGGGTATGATATTCATAGTGATTGCCAACTCCCAAGGTCAAGGGACATTCTAAGCAGCAAATATAAACTCTAAAAGCTCAGCAGAATATTATATAATCTATGTGTGCTCTATAGAGTTTTGAAAGATTTATCTTTTGTTCTATTTTACATTGACACAGTCAACTGACCTATTGCGAAGAATCACATAAATTCTCAAACAGTCTGGGTGATCTCCATATGCTGTGGATTTTTGCCAATTGCTTTCCGCCCAAAAAGAGGTCTTTGAAAAATATACCTATAAGCTCATGTATAAAACTGTTTTTAAGCTTATTTGGCCTTTTGTACAAGTATAACAGTAAAAACTATTTGCTTTAATGACCAGATAATATATTTTTCAGGCAAGCAAATACTTTTTTCATAAAACCAAAGCTATAATTATACAGTTATAATTCACTCATCTGGGATCTTTTATCTGGCATATTGCCTATCTGTAACACAGCTAAGAACCTACAGATAAAAAAATAATGTTTCCTGAGAAGGCAAATAAATATTCTAACTCCACACCAGAGTTGTGTAGCTTCTTAAAATACATCTTTAGATCCCTGTTTATCAGATCCTGTAGAGTTGTATTTTACCAAAAATCTGAACAAGTTTTGTGGTTATGATTTTCTAATCTTCAGCTGATGGATGGCACCCGCTGTAAATGAATTCCTTCGTGTCAAGGGGGTGGTTGTAGGTGTGCTTTGGAGTTTTATTGAGTTGCATTTTGGAGGCACAGACTAAATTGTACTTGATGATAGGTGAGAAGCGAAGATTAAAGACAAGGCAAAAATCCTGAAATCAGACAAAAAAATCTTTTAAATGGCAGTAATCTGAAGTCATTTATAGGTTCATTGTATCTGCCCAAAACAAACATCCAATTTGTTATATTGACCTTTTTTTCTAGGGCAATGGAGGGGTGCATTTTTATAAGGCTCTTTCACACCAAATGACTAAAATACATCACAAACATTAGAAGACAACCTTCAGTTAGCTGCTAAATCACTTACATGGAATACCTACACCCAGATACTGAATGGATAAATGAAGTTCTGCAGTTTTTGCTTAAATAATAACTTACGCTGTGTATGTTTGAAATTGCTTCTAATTAGCACATTCATTAAACTGTAGTTTATTGTTGAAGTTCCCAAAGTATTTTCCATAATAAAAATCAATAGTGCTAATAAATAGCAGGGAACCCAGAGCTAAGTAACACAACACTATTTCCTGAGTGCTTATGGTGTACTTTCTGCTTTGCACTACACATTGGTGGTTTCATTTAATACTTACAATAGACATAGGAGGCAAGCGTCATGCTGTCCCCGATTTACAGATGTGCAAACTGAGACTTGAGACTTTGGTCCAAAGTCACAAAGCTAGTAACTGAGCCTATTTTCAAATCCAGGTTTGCATTAGTAAGCACTATGTTCTCTTTCACTGCATTGCCCGGTATCTTCAAGGCTTCTGGATTCCAATGATTGGCTTGCCTGTAGATGACACATTGAAGAAGCCCTTATGGTATTGCATCAGGTTGCGACTGGCTGCTTCTCCCCAGCATCCAGTTATCTACTCAAGTGCTAAGCTGCTTTTTTATCTTTTTAACACTTTCCACTGTCATAGTGTGCAGTTGCTCACTGCACTGGTTGGAATGGGAACAGTGGTTGGCGACTGTCACCACCAACCCTATCGTAAGTCTTTTTCACTGGGGTCAGAGCTGCCACCATGGTTCCTCTTCTCTATACCATACCGGCGGATCACTGTCCTCCCTTCTCGAAACTTCTGTCTACTGTGGAGCTCATAAAAGTTGTGGATTGTGGATATTGCCACCTAAGGCAAGGTTCTACATTAGTCCATAAAAATAAGGATCAGAATATAGCTTCTGTATATAATATACACAGTGTGTATATATATATATATATATATATATATATATATATATATACACATATAATGTGTATATATACTTACATATATATATATATACACACATATACATACAGTATATATAATGTATAATATAGCCTTTAAATATAGCCTCTATTTTTCCACCATTTTGGAACTATATTTGTAATTATTGGATATGAGGACTACTTCAGCAATCAAGACTCTTCTTAGGTTGTTTTTGTATCAGACTAATTCTGGAAAACCTGAACATTGCTGCAGACTGATGGCTAGATAAGTAGTGTATGTGTCTGCGTGTAGTAAATGAAATGCACAGCCAAAGAGGAATGAAGAAATTTAGGGATTTAAGTCCAGAATTACTCAGGTCTTCATTGATCAAACTGATTAAATCCAGGAAACTATTTACCACTTTATTTGATTCATTTAAACACAGTTTAATTGCTAATAGTTTATAAAGCGATGCTGTGATTATAAAACAATATGTAGGTAAACATGGACTAATTCATCAACAAAATCTCAAGCTACTAATGGCTGGGTGGAGTGGAGGGTAACACTGGAAAGTGTGGCATAGTAAATAAACTAATAGGGAAAAATTCTTTGAGGTAGGGCTCATTCCAGATCGTGTTCTGCTTCTAAAAGCCAAGTCACTCACTAAATGTCTCCTAATGAATAAGGTCAGGCATACTTGTCACCCGTTTTTTGCATAATTCTGGGACTAAAACAGGCAAGGCTCTAGTTCAAGTCCAAGCACATGCATTTGTAGACTTAGAAGAATCCTTTCTATTGGATGTCTTGTTCCTGACATAAGTAATAGGAACCTATTATGATCTATTTGATAAAGGAGAACATGAGGGAGAATAAGTGATAAATGTGAAAGAGGACAGGGAAGGGGCAGCATAGAGACGTTCTCCTCATCCATATTTAGCTCAGCTTTTCATCATCACTTTAGCGAGCAAATATTGAAAATGAATACCCAAAACCACACTGTGGTCACATTGTCACATTATTTTAGTTTATATATTTGTAGTTTTTAAACCACATTCCCTCATGCATGTTCCCAGCCATGATGTTCCCTTACTTTGACACTTGTGTAATAGTTTCACTCAAGCCCCACTTTTCCCAAGGACTTCTGCTAAATGTTCTAGGACACTAGTTTCTATTTTCCTTAGAGATCTTATGATCTTCACGACTTGTTTTAGTCCTTGGTTATATATTGTCTTAAAATACGTGGTACATTAGAAGTTTAATATGATGGCAAGGTAGCATAGCATAGTTTTTGAAGAGGGAGAAATTAGAAAAGCAAAGAGACTATTTAAAAACATATAGTACTAAGTGTCTGATGAAGAGAAATGGAGGAAGGGAGAAAAAGAGTACTTCTATGAATTCTCAATATCCATGAAATACAGAATTTAAACCATGCCAATCAGTTTTTTTCAGAACTAGCTTCTAGAATGTTTTCCATAGCAAGGTCAAATTCTTGGAAAGCTCTTTTCCTTTTCATTTCTCTGAAGTTTAGAACCATCTGCCTGGTTCTGTGATCTAATGCTTTGGTTTCTTTCCCCCAAATTGCTTTATGCATGTATAACATGTATCTTGCAAGATTCAGACCTTGTCATCTATTGCTATAATTGGATAGCATTTTCCCTCATGTGTCATTGAAATGTTGTCCAACTAGGCATTCTTTGAATAAAGCCTCTAAGCCGAGTGACTTTGGGAAATGCTGCATAACTTAAGCTTTTGTTGATCAGCATTTAAAAATATTTTACATTCCCTAATATCATAATACACATAATTTGAAACTATAGCAAAACTCTCTTTAGTTAGAGACAAATTTTCATCAGAAAAAAGTTAATTCATAATTACATAAGGAATTTTTGATATTGCACACTACTGTCAATCTTAAAGTCTGTAAGACACATCACAAAGAACAACGTATTTTTAAGAGAAGAATCTAGTGTCATCACAGCTTTAAATATAACCCATAGAGATAGCCTGTTATCACCACTGTAGCCAGTTCCTTTCCTCCTATCTCTCTTATTACTTTAATCACTTTGGGAAAGCAATCCCAATGGTACCATGCCATTACAACAGAAGACGATAACAAACTGGCTCTCATAGAGAGCGCTCAAAGTTTAAACTGCTTCTGCTCTAATCATTTCCTGCTCCACTGCCTAAACGCTGCTAAGATAACTAATTGATTCAAGAGGAGAGAATCCATCATGTTAGTTAAAATAAAAAAAAAAACAAAAACAGAAACAAAGTGAGTGTTTGCACTCAACGCTCAATAGGTAGGTAGTAGCTTGAAAGAGACATTAAGTAAGTTTTGTAGTATATTAAGTCCTCTTCCTTCCTCTCCCCACATAAATATGAATTTCAGTGAAAAGACATTGCAACTTCCATGACAAATTAAAGACAAATTGACAACCTGAACATATTTTTTTGTCTTTGCTTTTACTGATACATGTGAATGCTGGTCTTTCGGTGTTGCGGACACATGTACCATGTCCTGAGTGTGGCTATATAATTTGAAATTTCCAGATTACACACTGAGATATATGAGAAAAAGGAAAAAAGTTTTTAAAAACATACCTCCAACTCGTTCAAACTTTGATGTCAAGTTTTTGGTACAATTTTTAGTTTGACATACTTTCAGCTCTTATTCCATTTACTTTTACTATATTTTGGAATATTATTATAATGCTTTCAGTGGTCAGTATGTTTTCAACATCAAGTACAGGGTGATGTGATAAGGAGGCAACATGTCTCTATGGACTTAGAGAGGAGCTTTTAAGATTATAGGTAGGACAGTGTGTGAATGGATGAGATGGGAAGACCATGTGCTAGAAAAATTCTTTTGGGGGCTTTATTATCTTAAATATACAAAACAGGTTTCCTAGACCCTTTCAGTGTGGTAAAATATAGAAACACAAAATAGTATCTTAAATTTTTCTGAGTTTAAGAATAAAACATTTTAAACACCCTATTTAGTGTTCCTTATGCCTCTTCAAAACTGAGGTCATGGCTGTGCTGGCAAACGGTACAGTTTCAGAGGCACTTAGATTGGCAGGCCACATTGTTAAAAATGTTGAGTGTTCTAGTTCATTGCTCATTGGAACCATTGGCCTGAGGGGCACTCAGAGGAGGTCCATGCATCTTCCATTCTCAACACTTTCTTCCCAGATGAGTAAATAGAGTTGACTCTATCTTTTGCTCATATCTACATCAACACTGCCCAGAGAAATGTTTTATGCCACACATTTTGAAAAACATGTAATTATATAAAATATTAATAACTGTTAGTATATTCAACTTCAGGAGGAGTTCAGTCTTTTAAAAAAGTTATCAACTGTGATATAGTATGCCCTCATTCAATAAGATACATGGAACTACCAAATTTGAAGCCCAGATCAAGAAAAACAACTAATTTGCCAAGTTTTACTTTGCTGGTATTTTAAAAGCCAGATGATCTAAGAATACACACATTTACTTATCTCACAAAAACATAATCACACTGTCATCCAATTTTTAACCACAAAAGATAGATAGTATAACATGTGCTTAAAATGGATTCATTAATTATCAAAATAGATAAGTGTTTCATCAGGTATATACAGCAGATAACATTTATCTTTTCTCACAGAAGAAAAAGATTAAAGTAATTCTTACATACATATTGGGAAGAAAAAAGCGTGCTCTACTGAGACTTTTATAATGTGACACTAGATAATATGCTTTGCCACAGATGGTAAAGTTACACAAACATAGATACAGATGACTTATTTCATATTCAACTAGGACAGCTGATTGTTAGAGGAAAGCTATTCATTCCCACCATAACCATTACGTAGTGTTTATTTTGTTTTTTTTATAAACATGGAGTCACCATAAAAATCTCAACAAAAATTTGATTTTTTTCTGAAATGCCTTTCAGAAATTGCAGAGAATTCTCCTCCATAAAACCCAGCAGGTTGTCAGTAACAATGTTAAGGTGCAACATGTCTCATCTCAGTGATGACTATAGTAATATAGGGCATTGGTCTTAAACGAAGTGTGAACCATTGACTCATACTTATTGATTCTTTCTGTATATTAAGGGTGATAGATTGAAAAATTAACTTTTATCTTTTTTCCAAAAATTTAAATGTGCCTTTGAAAATCATTACTTTGTTTCATTTTTTCTCAATTAAAAATTTTGCTTTTTTCTCATAAAATGTTTAAAATTTAAGAATTCTAACTACTTGAGTCTGTTTAAATGTATCTGAAAGGGAAAAAAATCCTTTAATTGCTGACAATTTTTGTCAGAAATAATTTTGAGTAAAATGAGCCTGTAGATAAAATGGAAGTGAAATCTATTTTCCACTGTAAAGTAGTCTGACATTATTTAACAGAACACATGATCATAACGTATTTTATGTGCATTAATAAGACCATGGATAAAATAGATTTCACAAGTTCATCATATGCTTTCTTATGAGGGCCTTAAATTGTTCAGCTGTGGATGAATAAATGCCTCTTGACTGGGTTTGTTCCCTCTTTCACATTGTTGAGGAAGGAGCCCTTAGATCACATGACCGAACATAACTCAACCCCTTTTCAAGTATCTTTACTTTGGGACTGTGAATATCTTGCAATGTTTTCTAACACATTAAAGATAAATTTATGTAGAAGAATTGTATGCTTCTATTTATACACCTTTGAATTGGCTTAACTTTGGTAATGTATTATAAAATATTATATTGAAGACTGCACTGGGGTATGGGTGGGGACTTGATAATATGGTTAAATGTAGTAACCACATTGTTTTTTCATGTGAAACCTTCATAAGAGTGTATATCAATAAAACCTAATAAAAATTTTTTTTAAAAGGCAGATAAGGAAAAGGAGAGGGATAGAAATTTAATATGGGGTGAGCACAGTGCAGGGAGATTTTTGAACAGAGATCTTGAGGAGGTGAGGAGGGGGCCAGGCAGATAGCTGGACATCTGGAGGAGGACCATTGCAGGTGAAGAATGCTGGAGGAACAGCAGGTGCAAAGGCCCTGAGGTGGGAGTTTACCCAAGCTGTGAGGTGCTGCAGGTGAGGAGTGGGGAGAGGGAGAGAGGAAGAGACCCCAGATAGTGTAAAGCCTGTAGACTCTGATGCAATCTCTGTGTTTGGAGGGTGGAGAAAGAATTCTGAGCAGAGGAGGTGCAACCAGAGGGGTGCGAACAGGATTGCTCTGACTGCTGAGTGGGAAGAGGGTGTAGGAGCCTGTGGGGTGGATTTGTGCAGGGAACTGGTGCGGAGAGTTGTATTTATTTATTTCCCACCTTTGCCCTCCATCCTCACTCCTGTTCCTCTCTCGTCCTTAAGCATTCTTCAGATGTGCTTGGAGCATGTCCTCAGACAGGAAAGAATTCAAATACATGAGGTTCTTCCAAAAAAAAAAAAAAAAGGAAATGTTCTAAAACGGATTGTGGTAATGTCCTTACATCTCTGTAAATATACTAAAATCCATTGAATTGTACACTTTAAATGGGTGAATTGTATGGTATGTGAACTAAACCTTGAGGTTGTTACCAAAAAAGAATAATAACCTTTTATGTGTTAACGTGTTTTTATGAAAAATTACTTTATTTTCCACAACAAAGAAATTTAAAAAGAAAAAAAATTATATTCAACATATTTCTGCCATTTGCTAAGTGTATATGATCTCATTACACAAGCAGCCTGAAGGAATGCTCTTTATGAAAGCTAAAAAAAATTATTTTGCCTATTAGTTTTAAAATATTTGATAGATGCAACATTTGTGTGTTTGTGGCATTCAGTTGAACCACATTATCTCACTGTCAGATTTACACTTACAAAATTCTACGCCATCAAGAAAGTTCTTTTAACCCTAACTTATGTTGTGATATTGATCAATGCCAAACATTTTGAATTGTAACACCATCGATTGGATAACACACTGTTCTCCATGTATGCAATTCACTGAATAATGTATTACTGTTTAGGGTGCAGACACGTGAAATAATTCAGTTGTTAGGAAACTACTTAAATGCACTTTGCCAACCTGAGTAAAACAAATGTGTAGGGATATTAAAAGGAAAACACCAGAAATGAAGGCAGTCAGATTTGTGTGTTGTTTAATTTTAACTGCACTCTACTAGCGGAATTTGAGTTTGCCTTTTTGAATCATTATCTATTCATTTGAGGACTCAAATAAACATTGATAAAGGGCTCTAGGGAAACATAAATGGCTAGAATGCTCGGAACAGGAATACAAGCACAGGCCACAGTTTGGGGAAAACAAAGCTTTTCTTGCAAAGGTTATGCTGACAGTTTGTGTTTCTACAGATTCTCAAGAACGTTTTAGTGCCATAAAGAAAACAAGATAAATAAGTTATAGAAAGGAGAGACAGTTAATCTGTTGCTATTTTGCTAAAGCTGAGACAAATCTGTAAAACTGTTCTTTTAAATTTATTGGACTTTATTTGTTACTGGAAACTAGAAATACAATCATACAAAAACTTATCAGTTTTTGAAGCATTCTATGAAAAACCAGATATATTTTGGTCAATGCTAACCATTCCCCCAAACTGAAATTTCCCATGGTTTATCTACCCAATAGAGTTGTCCATGTTGGACTAAGTTTAATTGAAAATATTCAGAAGCTAATTTTGTAAAAAGTCTTTTGTTAAAAATAAATTTTAAAGTAAATTTATTTAAATATAAACTTTTGTAATACATTGTAAGTATAAAATAATAAATAATAAAAATAAGTTCACTTAGGAAATAACTTTTTAAAAAAAACCATTGAAACTTTTTTCTTTTTTTATCCTTTTCTAACACCAAGTCATATTAGATACTTTTATCCATGTATAAAATTTTATCCTCATTCAAGGGTAATTGTGCATGAGATTGTGAAAATTTATGACATGTAGAGAGTTATTTTACTGAGAAAATGCATATTTTTTCCAGAGCAAGTATATTCTTTCATTCCTAAAACTCAGTGTAAATACCAAGCAAGTACTAAAGTCACTAATTATGTTAGATTTAGCATGCAGCAGATTGAGCGACAGCTGATTTTCTGACTCTTTCCTCCAGCCTCACTCCAAATTAGAACTGGCGTCTTCCTGTATGCAAATGAACATCTAATTAGAGACACCTCCCAGTCAGTAAGCCATTTTCTTATCACCAGTTATATTACCTGTCAAGCCCTTTTTCTCCAGTCCTGGCCCACCAAGAATCTTCATTCATTTTCTCCTCTTCTTCTCTGCAAAGGGAACTGATCCCGCATAATCCCTGGAATAATGTAGTTTCTCTTGTGGAAGAGCAGCTTCCCTGTCCCCTTTTTACATCAAGCTAATGGAGCCAGTAGGTATCCTATTGATCTTTTCTCTATATGGTTTCCACAAGGATTTGACAGACTTCCTTACAGGTTAAACATCCAGGCTTTCTGAAGTGGCTAGAAAGCTTTGTTTTTGATTTTTCTAACTTTTTTTTTTTGAAACCCTTGCTCATCTGTAATCTTTAAAAGCTCAGTTGATGCCATGCAGAGCAAGGCCTTATTTCTTTGCAGAACTAATCTAGACACTGTCTAGTGTTGAGTACAGTTGTCTGATTCAAATCTTCTGTTACAAAGCAGATGACATCGAGCTAGATGTCATGAGAAGAGCCTAACAATGACAATTCACTTATCCCTTAGAAAGAATCAATTCTCCCACAATGCATCTGTCAGAGAACTCTCACTCAGTAAAAGCAATTTTTCTAGCTGTCTGACACTGTAATTGCTCTTAAATTTTCAATGAACGTTTTACAAGGACTCCCCTGAACCATGATGAAAAACTTAACTTTTTTCTAAAAATGAGAGGCTGACAGGATGAAAGAGGTCTTTCTCTTTAAAGCCTTGCTTGCTTGAGTAGGAATTCTTTCATATCATCAACAAGCTGTTGAATAGAGGATAGATTACTTTCCATTTATTTCATCAATCAGATTAAAGGCTCTCCTTCACAATGCCCTTTAAACAAGAGCTGTTTATGATGTCCTTCCAGGTTTGACTTTAATGTAGTATTAAATCACTATGGACAGTGCAGTCGGTAAAGAATATAAATATGACGAATATCTGACAACATTTAAGTACTGCATATATTTCAGTCATTATCTTCATTCTTGTCATAAAAGAGAGGTAAACAGGAGAAGAAAAACAGCTATAGATATGCTATTCTTTAGTCTGGAAAAAAACTTCAACACAATTTCCTTTTATGGATCAGTAAGCAGAAATGCCTTGCATAGCACTGATTTTTTTTTCTCACACTAGTAATTTAAGAGAAAAAAATATTTGGAAAAGAAAGAAGTTGAGATTTCTTTATTTCTATTCTTTTCTGAATATGTATTTACAAGCTTTAAAAATAAAACTGAGTCCATGCATTCTTTGTGAGTTCAGACTAAAGGCTATAGGTGGTATGGATAACCCTCTATTTTAAGATGCCCCAAAAGCCAAACAGACCCAAAGAACTGCTTATGGTTTTATCAGCAATATGATAGTCTTTTCAGAGAGAGATATATGTGTCAAAATAGGTTATAAATGCATATTGCTTTAATATGGTGTGGGTGTGAATGTGTGTATTTGATGAATGAATGACAAAAATATTTAAATGCGTGACTGTAATGGGGTTGGTGGGGGGGACCTGATGAAGGGGGTAGTTTAATCACCATAATATTGCACATGTAACTGTAGATTAATGATACCAAAATAAATTAAAAAAATATTTAAATGCATCAAAATTCCTTAATTTACATGTATGATGAACCTGAGATAAACCTCTCTTAGTTGCATGGTGATACCACAGCTTTTTAAAGATAAAAATATACCTTAGATATCAATCTCTAATATGAATTATCCCAAATGAGAGGGAAATTATAATCTGCTTATAGAATTTTGAAAGTGTCATATTCTAGAAGGGGGTGTCATAGCCACCGTGTCCTGTCTTCCACCCCATGCAAGCAGCTCCTGAGCAGCTCTGGTATTTCCCATCATCTGCTGGATATCTTCAATAACTGGAATCTCTGTACATCCCTGGAAGTTTATCTGTTTTCTCACAATTCTATTTGTCAGGAGATATTTTTCTAAAACTGAGTCCAAATCTTTATTCTGTGATATATTACCCATTGTTCTCTAGGCCATTTTTTAAAATATAAACTAAAATTTAAAAATGATACTTGAAATAATACAGATTCAAGTATTAAGACAATTACTTTTCTGAAGACAATTCTCTTGTTTACTCCACCTTCCTTTTTGAAGCTAATCAGTCAGTTCCTATAACAGTTTTTCTTGTATTCATTGCAACAGTTTAATAAGAACAAATCACACTGGCCTTTTATCTATGTGATCTCATTGAATTCTTAATCAGGTTATCTATGATAGACATGTCTTTTATTCAGGGAAGGCAAATGAGGCACAGACAGATTACATAAATTGACCAAGTCACACAGTTAATAACTAGACAGTCTAAATTTAAGCCCACGTTTGACATGCTCCAAAGGCCACCATCTTTACCTATCTCCACACTGTTGCGAGTCCTTGTTATGCCACCACTATTTTTCTGTTTGCATTCTGATTTTATGTTTCTCTAAGCTCAGCAGTCACAGAAATAGGAACAAAATCATTAAGGTGGCAGCTCTCTGGTTCGGACAAGAACTGTGATGGCCATGATCAGGACGGTGGCGGTGGGTATGAAGTCTGAGGGTGACTGGACAGATATTATATACATCTTCATCTACTAACGCTTGGTCTCTGTCTTCCATTACTTCCTCCTTCCTTCCCTCCTTCTCTCTTTTCTGTCTTATACACACTCACACACGTTTGTTAGCTTTCCCTCCCAGTCATAAAAACGTCATGTATTATGATATTATGACATCCAAGTCATTGATAAAATGTTTGCAATATCTAGGCCTGAAAACTATATTCTTCAATATTCCCCTTGGATTCTTTCTTATGACCAGTATCAATCTATTAATTGGTAATCTTTCTGTCTGTTACCAATTCCCCTGGATAAATCTAGTCATCATGTCCACTTTTCCTCAACTCAACAAGAGTCTGATTAAAGTCTCTATCAAATACCGGTATTTTACATACTTTGTATATGGCACTATTGTATTAGACCATACCAGAAATTGTGGCTAATTTGGTGTGATTTGTTTTAGTGATTAGAAAAGGGAAACAACATTTCATTTCTCATGTTTTTATCTTATTCAAGGCATAACTTGTATAGACATGAGCCATTTGTTTCTGTCTGCCCCTAGTTAACATGTGACTTACACTGTTTTGGATATGCTTTTTAAAAAATCTGAATTCATCTTAAGCATTGTGCTTTGATGCTTAAGCATTGATTTCTTCATGGCGGACTGGGGGTGGAAGAGTAAATTTTAGATATGGAGCGAGAATTTTCTTCTTTAAAAGCTCCTTACTTTCTATGGGTATCTTCCGTTTTAGTGTCTCATTTCATGGATTCATATGTTCATTTCTTTGGTCTGCTTACCCTGGATTTTGGCCAGGCTTGGGTAGACCACTTGGGGAAAAGAGTCTCATTTGATTTTGTTTTTCTTCCATTAATCTGTTCTATTCCTCACTGTTTCCATTTTACTAAGAATACTGAGAATTTCAGGTGAGAGCTTCCTCTTTCCTTTACCAGCACCTACCAAGTTAATGTACATAATGTACATCCATTTACCTGAGACTCACTCTGCTACCTTGTGCTGGGGCCACCATACCTCTTCATTCCTGAGGTGCTTGTTTTATTGGTTATTCTCTCTTTCCTATGTCTGCAAACTCCCCTTGCTACTTTTTACTGTTCTCAAATAAACTACGTTAAGTCGCTACCAATAAAACATGTAAAACCTATGCAACAAAAAAATCCACTCCCTGTAATTATTCTCATTTCTCTCTCTTCCCTATTACAGTAAAGATTCTTGAAAAAGGGGACCAACCACAACATCTCTGCTTTTCCCCCCTTCCTTTCAGTACTTAATTTATTAAAATCCAGTTTTAGATTTAGCCCACTAAAATTCTTATTTGCATATCCTTATCTCTTCTTACCTTAGCTAATATTTCTTTGGTATTTGACACTATGTTTAATTGTGAGTTACTTCATGTTCTGATTACTTCTTAGGAATCTCATCTTTTTCTTCTTGCAGTTGAAATATGAGTTTTCCTTAGGGTTCCATGTTCAGTTCTCTACTTTTTTCACACCCTATCATCTCCCTAGTTAAACTCATTCACATCCAAAGTTTTAATCACTGACCGTGAAATCTTTGTCTTCATCTCAGGCTTCTCTTCACATTCTAGATCTGAATATCTAACTGTACTTACTGTGCAATTTCTCTGGTTTTCTACTGCCTGAATGAATAAAGCATATTTCTTTTCCCATTTTCCTTGTTGTTTCTATTCTTTCTGGGTTTGAGCCCAGAAGAGAAGTATGACTGACACCTAAGGAGCATATCATGACATTCTCTTAAACTTAAACCAAGGGCTTGCATTCATGGCCCATAATATCAGTAGAATAATCAGGTGAAATTCATCTAGTTTCTCCAACCATACTATGTCAGCACCCTACCCAAATTCACCACATCCTCTGCCTTCCATCTCGTTGTCATGGTTAGGACTTGTGTCAGCCCCCATCCAAAGCCATCACCTTCACCATGCTGTCAGGCACCATCTGCTCTTACCTCCTGACGGCTTTGCTGCTTCACACATTCCCTTTGTTTTGCATCTTCAATTCTTTTCTATCCACACGGGATCATTCTCATCAGCACACCCACTTCTTTAGTACCTTCTAACCTTAGAAAGTGTTACCTATTTCACTTCCTTCTTCAATAATGTCTTTGATTTTTTTTCTCTTTGAAAGCTTTCTTGAGAAGATTTTTCTTCAGTAACTGCCTCTATTTTTTAATTTTGAAATTTCTCCTCTACCCACTCCATCTGCACTATAGTCTGAAATGATTTTGTCAGAAGTCATCAATTATTTCAAACCCAGAAGTCACTGCTCTGTCCTCAGTTTTCCTTTCACTCTTTCAATAGCTTTTGACAGTCAGTCACTTCCTATTCTGGCATACTCTTTTAAATTACAAACTACTTCTTCTGCTACCCCCAGCAATCTAGATCTTTGTTAATATGCTTTACTTTAAGAAATGTTTTCCATAAAAACTTTTCTATAATATAATGTGATTTTTAAATTTATTCTGTTTATTAGATTAGTGTTTGGCTTCCCCAGTAGAATATAACCTCCGTAAGAACAGGGATTTTTATCCATTTTAATATCCACTGATATATCCCGGAACACTGGGATAAGTGTTTGGTAAATATTTGAGTGAATGAAAGAACCCCTTTGTGAACACTTGCTCCTCTTGACTTTTAGTATATTCTGTTGTTTTGTCTTCTACTTTATTGTCTATGCCTTCTGAGGCACCTTTAAATTTTATAGTCCTGAAGGACTGATTTATTAGACATTTCTCTTCTTTAATCACAGTTTCTCCTTAAATAATTTTATCTAAATTCATGGATTTGAGCATCTTTATTCCAAAGACCCCCTATTTATAAATACAGTTCTGACCTTTTCCCTGAAGTGTACTCTTATACACTGGCTGCCTATTTGACACCTCCTCTTAGAAGGAAATTTAATCTTATCATATCCAAACCTCCTCATCCCACAGTTTTCTCTATCTCATATTTATCACCCCCCAATTGCTCAAGCCCCAAACTTAAACTCATCCTTGATTCTTCCTTTCCCTTACCTCCCATTAGAAATTCAGGACTATTTACCTTGCTTACTCAATATCACGTTTCCTGTTTCCACTTTCTCCTCCTGTAACATTTTTCCTCCTGTGGTGATCTTTTATAAAGCATAAATTATGGCATGGCATGTATCCACCGATGCCATTTAAAATTTTTCAATGTCTTCCCACTGCACACAAAAAAGTCAATTCCTGGTTCCTTTCCCTGACCTGACCTCTCTGGCCTCTGTGTCCTCACTTTGTATGGCAGCTCTGGTAACTCATTGCTCTGCAACTGCACTTGTTATTTTTCTTTTCCTCAAATATATAAAACTTCTTTCAACCTTCCCATTAGCTATTTTCCCTTTCTAAATTACCCTACCCTCAAAGTAGCAGAACTTGTTCTGCATTGTCTTTCAGATCACCATTGACATGTGACCACTTCAGAAGACCTTCCTGAAGCAGGTCTACTATTTAGAGTAGTAACTGGCTATTACCCAGGATATCATCCTATTTTATTTTTATCAAAGAACTTATCACAATAAGATATAAGATTTAAAATTTTTTGTTCAGTGTTTGTTTCCTATAGCTAGAGTATAAATTTCATAAAATCAGAAAACTTTTCTTTCTTATTCACCACTGTATCTCCAAAATCTAGAGTAGTGGTACACAGTAGGCACTCAATAAATGTATTTAAATAAATAAATGAAAGACTTCTGTTGACTTACACTAGTTTCTTAATAGCACTTTTATTTTTCCCTTCTGGTGTATTCCAAGTGGCATAGCCAGAGTTTAGATTCTATTTCCACCTCCATTAGACCTCTTGATAGAAGCTCATAGATGATTAAGGACCTATTTTCCCTTTCAGTCTTGTTTTCCCTTTGTGCTTTCACCTGTATAATCTATAGATCTGTGTTACAAGGTAACTGATTCTGTGTGTGTGTGTGTGTGTGTGTATACAATTTGCTGTAAAGCCCCTCTAATGATTTTGTTAATTAAGATACCATATTTTTCTTTTCTAGGATTTCCATTTGGTTCTTTTTTACAGCTTCCAAACCTGCCCTGAAATTCACATGTCTTCACCCATTACATCCATCTTTTCCTGTAGGTTCCTTAATATTTTCGTCATAGTAATTATGAAATCTTGTCTTCTAATCTCAACACCTTGGTTGTATTGTCTGCTGATTTCAACATCTTTGTTTTCTCTGGGTCTGATCCTATCTCCACTCTGGCCTATAGGTTAAATTTTCCTGTCTCTTTCCTATGCCTGATGTTTTTTTATTACATGCTGAACATTGTGGATGATATGTTGCAGAAACTGTGAGTTCTGTTATTTTCCTGTGAATTTTTGTTCCCGTAGGCCAGGACATTACTGGCAGATTACCTTCATATTGTGAAGGCTTGTTTTAGGCTTTAATTAGAGAAGGTCTACTCTTATTCTTAGGCCAAATTCCTTAGTCTTGGGTTTTGGTCTTTTCTCCCTATTCATTCCCTTTCAGAGTTCAATGAAAAACAAGTTTATCATCGTCCTCTAATTGAATGAAACTTTAAATCTAAATTCTGTCTTCTCAGCAGCAGGTAATATTTGAAATCTCCTAGCTCTTTCAGTTTTCCAGCTGTTATTTTTCCTGGTTCTTGGAGTCTTACCCCATGCATAGACCAATCAGGTATCAGCTTTGGAACTGAAGAGAGATGTTTTGAAAATCCCTTCCCTTTTTGTGACTGTCTCTTTTCTGGCAGTACCTTTGTCATTTTCCAGCCATCTTGAAATTCCACTGATTCCTCAGACTCTTTCTACATGCAGATATGTCCTAGCAAGTGTCCCTGTTGAACTAAAAATGTATAACTGTGTATCTCATCTAGTTGGTTGTAATCTTTCAAGGATCATATTACCTCCAGTTTCTGTTTACTGCTAGTTGATTTCCAATGACTTTATATAGAGTTTTTAAAAAAACACATTTTGCCCAAAGTTTGTAACTATTATCAGTGAAATGGTTACTATAATACAAGCTACATTCACATTATCCTTTTATTGATTTATTAAATTTGTGATTTCAGTAACCATAATTTATTACTGGGACTCACATTTGGTTCACTACTCTTATAGTATTAATCCTCAATACCTTGTTTACAATTCTGAAATCTCCGTTTTTCTGTAAAACAAACATTTTTAGTTAACTTATTTGGTGACTTAGTTATATTTATTTAGTATAGTTTATTTGACTAGATATAATATATGAATATGTAACACATGCTGAAAATATATTAATGCTTTAATTAAAATATCCTGTTCCATATGCTGCTGTGGGTATTATGAAGAATGCTATATATAGATCATATTATCTCTAAAATAAAGAAAACCCTACATTTCCAAACATAGCTGGCTTCAAACATTCAGATCAGCGATTGCTAAACTATATCAAATTTGAACAAATAAATGTCCCTCTTCTGATCTAGATTAGAAATATGGTCAAAAGTGTCTTTGGAAGAGGGTATTTTTAGTTTTGTCTAAAAATAAACAAGTAATTAATCTGGAATCAACAGGGAAGAGTTGATAAAAAGCAAGTGTTAACATACCTGCCCTAAAAGATGTTAGTTGAGTTACCCATTTGAGTCAAGCAATTTGTTCTTATTTTATTCTTTGATAATGTGACTGAGGTATAGACCAGGTATGTGGAACTAAGTTTAATAAAACCAGCTGACCTCCCCAGTCTAAGGTCATTAATTTGCCACTCAGTGAGCCAGTCCCATCATCACTGGCTATGACTAGTTTTAAGAGGATTATTTTCTCTTTTCTTAGTCAAGGTCTAATCTCACAGAACAATCTCAGTCTATAGACATTGTTTTTTAATCATAAATTGTGGAGTTTCTCTAGTTTAGACATTTCCAATTATAAGCACTCATAACAAATATTTAGGGATTATAGGTGAATCCTGTTGATGGCCTTTTATTTATTATGGGGTAAGGACCTTTCAGAGATGTCCTTTTGAAATTACAGATGTGTTTTTCTATTTTTAAATTTCCAAATAAGATTGTCGGTGTACTTTTGTTAGGGTACTTTCAAAAGTCAACCAGGAACATTCTAGAAATGAAAAATGATTAAGTCCAAATCCCCTTATATTACTGTTTAAAAAAAACCTTCAGACCAAGCAATTAGAATGTTGCAGTCCTTAAAATATGAGGCCATATTTCTACTACAGCTAATTGATTTTACATCTGGCATGTTAAAAGAATTTATGAAACTTGAATAGTGTCTTTGTTTATACCGTAAAGGTTGAAAATGAATTCTCTATATCATCATCCTTAAGGAGAAATAATCTGCTTTAAAAATATAAAGTAATTTCAAAAGTAAATCTAATTTTTTAACATCCTAAGTAGGAATGATTTCTTTTAAATGTATGGAAGATTTGGGATATCTTTCACATATAGAAAAACAATAATGTAAGTTGTGATAAGGAAAAAGACCAGCAGGAAGCATCCAAGGGAAAATGGCACTTAAGTATAAAAGAAAATAAGAATTTACATGTATAATTAATAAAATAACTCTTCTTTGTGATAGGAGAAAGAGGCTATTATTTAAATGCCATGTCCATACTAAGTTATAATAACTAATATTTATTGAGCCCTTATGGAACAGATGCTGCTCTAAACACTTAATGTGCATTTATTGTATTAATCCTCACAACCACCTTATGAAGTAGTTTTAATATTATTCTCATCCACTGCTGAAAAAGAAAAGAAACGTGAGGCACAACAAGGTTAAGTACTTATGCAGAGTCACATGGGCAGATGTGGTAGAACTGGGACTCACACCCAGGCAGTCTGGCTCCACAACATGTGCACTTAAACTTCATGATATATGGCCTCTACCAGTATTGAGTGCTTACTCTGCCAGAACAGTTTTAAGGGATTTCCATGCATTATATCTTTTAAATTCAAAAGAAAAGAGGTAAAGCACAGGATCACTAGTCTATCCTACATCAATACATTAGTTAGCCGCCTTTGTCCATCACGACTGCCACTCTGGCTTCTACACATAGTGATCAGGAAACAGGTAAGCTATTTGTAGAATCAGAATTTTCTGGCACTTTTGCTGAACATGAACCTTGGGCAGTTTTAGCCAAAACATACACAGTATTTCTAGCTGCCTCTCCACTAAAAAGCTGCCCTGAGCTTTGCCACAAAAATCAGGCCATCTCGTGGAAAATGTTTGTGACTCAAAGAAACAGACTTCTACAAGCCTTCTTATTTTTCTTGCTACTATTTCAAATTTTGTTTAAAGATGAGATTAAATGATTTACCAGGTGCTCATTGGATGCTGATGTAAATTCTCTGTACAAAAAGTAGAACATCTTTGATCCACTAACATTTTTTTGTTTGAATGTTCATGGAACCATGTATCATTAAGATAACTTATAGTATTATGTGATATGTGTACATAGGTTTTCATAAACCTTTATATGTACAAACTATATTGGCAGCATTTTTTGATCTTCTGCCTTTGATATCTTGTAGATGTGAAAGTTATATGTTAGTTAAAGGAAGTAAAATGGTCTTACAATAAATAACTCATTCTGAGCAGTTACAATTTTTACTTCAGTTTTGTAAAATTCATTTTTAGCATGTGGTAACAACTTAATAAAGGTGTGTTGTTTGAACTGTAGAAGAGATTTAAATAAAGTCCCTGAGAATAAATTCCAAATACAGTTTTAAAAATGACATTTCTGGAGCAGTATATCAGGATAGCTACTATTGTGTTAGAAATAAAGTAAATTTTGATAATGACAAAATTTGAATTTTCAACTATATTTTCTGAAATTGGCTGAACTCCGTGTTAGCTCTCAAAAACTAATATACCCACATGGTACAGAGAAAGAGTGGGAATACTATATTCAAATGCTCTCACCAAAATCAGAAGCTTTTCAACATTCTAAACACAATTTAGGTAAAGCTGATTCATATGGGGATATAAACATTATGAAGGCTGATAACTTGGCAACAATGCTATATGTTAAATGTCATTGAATCACACATTCTAAATGTATGATTTTTTAATTTTAGGTTGATATTATATTAATTAGAAAAACTAGTTGCTCTGATAAACAGTCCTTGAAAATTCTACTGTGGTAGCAAACCTGTTATCTTGTTGCTCATATAAACATAGGGTGAGGTTAGCAGGTGCTCTCCTCCATGTGGTGATTCAGAGACCCAGGCTCCTTCCAACATATAGCTCTGCCATGACCCAGGACCTGCGTCTAATGGCAAAAAGGAGAAAAAGAGCACAGAGAAGTCTTACCCATTCCTCGAATTGGAAAAATCAATTGTATCTTCACATCTATATGGAAGGGAATCTGGGAAATATGGTGTGTGTCTGGATAGCCATTTCCCAGCAACAACTTTAAATAACAGAGGAGAATAAGTATTTTGAGGCAGCTAGCTGTGGCTATCACAGATAGCCAAATTGTGTAATCTGTTTTTAAAATCTTATTTAAATATTAAATAATATTCTTTCGTTGCTCATTTTCCTTTGTTGGTTCCTTCTGTATGCCAAGCACTGTGCTAGGCACTGGAGATACACAGATGAACAAAATATGAAAGTTACAGTATATTAGGGTGTCTTGCCAATGGATTTCAGCCCCAGAAAGTTTGCTATGGATTCAGTGTGACCAAAGAAATAACAGTAGAACATTTATTTGGGGTGAAAGGGTTTATTACCCAGCTTGTTTTCCCGGCAGTAGGTCAAGCACTAGGTCTCTGCCTCTGCCCAGAGCCCTGGGCCGAGGTCTCTATATAGCACAATAGCTTATTGCCTATGGGTGTGGAAGCAGTAGCCTAGCAACAGGCCAGTTACATCATCACATGGTTTAAGTTCAATGAGGATCCTGGCCATAGGAACCCCAACTTCCCCACATAGGGAAAAATAAGCTCTTAATGGTGCAATTAGAAGACAGTGTGACAATTACTGTTATAGGTAGACATAAGCCCTGGGAGATATATACATAGAAGAGGTATCTGTCTCAAACTGAGAATGATTTTAGAACTGTGTTAATTTGGATTCAATCAGGAAAACAGAAACCATTCTAAGAGGAGGGGGTCATGGCAGTAATGTAGACAAAAATGATGGTGTAAGAGAAGTTATTGACAAATTGGCTGAAGGCTCATGAAAGATGAAACAGAGACAAAAGAATATTTGTCTGAATAATGCAAAGTGATTCAGGGCAAGGCAGGGGGTCTCGTTTGGCAGCTGAGTAGATGTTGCTATTCACCAAGATTGAACCACAGGAGGAGAAACACACTGAGAGGGGAACAGAGAGAGAAACACAGTGTAGACATGGGCCTAAATCTCCTTTCAGCCATCTGTATGGAGAAGCATCATAGTTAAATATCTAGATATGTAATAGGAGAGAACTAAGTGCTGAAGCTCTAGATAAATATCATTGCTACGTGTATCAGAATTCTCCAGCGAAAAACAGAACCAGTGGTGAATAGTGTGTGTGTGGGTGGTTCATTTTAAAGAATTGGATCCCATAATTAGGGGAGCTGGCAAATCCAAAATCTGTAGGGCAGTCTTGTAGGATGGTAATTCAAGCAAGAATTGATGCTGTAGACTTGAGGCCAAATTTCTACTGCTCCAAAAAGCCAGTTTTTGTTCATAAGGTCTTTCAAATGAAAGGATAAGGCCTACCCACATTATAGAGGGTGATCTTAAAGTTGACTGATCGTAGATGGCAACCACATCTACAAAAGACCTCCACAGCAACACCTAGATTATTATTTGATTAAATAACCAGGTCCTATAGCTTAGCCAAGTGGACACATAAAACTATTACCCTGATAAGTGCCAGATAAAATCCATCAAGGAGAGAAAAGAGTTAGTAAATATCAAAGTAGTTAAAGGATTGTGTTTTGGAACAAAAAGGAACTTGGGCTCAAATTTCAGTTTTACTATTTTGTGTGTGGCTTACTTCTGTAAGCCCTGTTTCAGCAGCTATACAGTGATGATAATAAAATTATACACCTCTCAGTTATTGTGAGGATGAATTAAATAAGCTATGTAAAGAACCTGTCACAGAGCCTGGAATGTATTAAATGCTCAGTTAACATTAGCTTACATATGGATTCCTTTTAAAATGTGAAATTTACAAAGATAATTTTATTCTGATATGAAAATGCCAGGATCAGAAAGAAGTTGAAGATAGAGAGCTAAGAGATAACTGATCATGTAAAGGTTGGTGGTAAAAGGTGGAGGGAAGAAAATGAGAGTTGAAACATACCTGAAAGGGTTTACCCTGAACAAAAAGAGAAGAAGTTTGCTATGTTCATATACATGTTGGCCTCAATTTTCTCAGTGAAGAAGGGTGAAAGGTTATTTGCTGAGTGGTATTGAAGGCTTAAAGAAAGGTGATGTTTCTGTGAAAAATGGAAGAGAGAGCTTAATAAAGATAGACAAAAACTGGGTGTGATATAAAGATTAAGGTCAGCTAACGTCTGTATGGCTAGGTAATTGTAAATTCCTTTAAGGCAGGACCCATCCTTCTTTCTATTTTCTATTTGGCACACCATAAGTAATTGGTGAATATTTCCTTAATAGGAATACTCCTTTCTACCTGCAGACAGCTGAGGTCTGAAAATGGAAAGACAAAAGGAGCAACTGACCCAATATTGAGGCTTTGTCTGATGGGAGCAGCTGGAAAATCCAAGGACTGGAATATTGAGCATATTGGTGCCTATCTTTGAAGGACTATTGTGTAAGGTCCATAAGAAAGGAAAGATACTATGGAAACAGCAATGAACAAAGCAAAGGGCATTTTGAGAGAAAGAGTGTTGGAGACTAGGAAAGATGGGCCATGCTGGTTGGAGACTGGTGTTGGAACAGAAGATTTCAGAAGGAAATGAAGTGAAGGAAATCGGTAAGGCTGTGGCAAAAGCGGATTTGAGGAGAAAGAAGGATGCTGGTGTCCCGAAAGTCACCAAACTTAGGCTCAAGGCCAGCCAGGAGGAAGGGCAGTGGAGGACAGGGAGGAGCCCTCGCTAGTGATGGCTAGGCAGGAGGAGCAGTGGAATCAGGAGTCTGCAAGACAGCTCTGAGCCCTTTGGCATCAAGATGAAGGGTGCTCGCCCCGTCTCAGGCTTTCTTTCCTGTGTGCCATGGCTTATTTTCATTTGGTAATGCCAAAGTGGACATATAAAAACAATGGATAGAAGACCATATGATTTATTGCTTAAAGCTAATTCTGGATAAAATCAGGGGTTATACAAACAAGTGAGAATACCTGGGAGTTCTATCTCCTTCCACAAAGTCCAGCTGGTTAAATGTTTCCTAAATTTACTAAATTAACTGCTTTTATTTTATGAAGCCAACCCCAAAGCACTTCCCTCCTGTACCTTGAGTGTCCTTTTTATGAATGAATGGACAGACTGACAAACTTGTTTCCAGTTTGACAGGAATGAGGGTAAATGGCTGGGAGTGATGTAGAAGAGCAAATGGTGAAACAAAAAAGGAGGTTTTACATAAAGGACTAAGGTAAAAGATGAGATGCCATAGGAAGAAACTTGGAAGATCCTATCTCTAGGATACAGGGGAGGTCAGGACAACCTAGGTTTTAGTTAAACAAGGAGGTGGTGGGGGTAGTCTGAGAAGAGGGTAATAATCAAGGATTTATTATTTTTGAAATTAAATCTGAGAACATAATGGAAAGGGAGGGCAGCCATGGAAGAATAGGGGTGGGGAGGAATTGAGGGGATAAGAATGAAGATACTGTTTCATAAATAGTCATACCATCATTTCAATAATCGTGTAAAGCTATGTGACTTTACACTAACTGCTATTAACAAAAAGATTATGTATCAAGATTTAGGGTCTACACAGACAATACAAAAATTTGCTTGATAAACTGTTATGCAGAATCTTCCTTTGATTAACAGGTATACTTCTTATGTGGATGAATGCTAATGGAGAAAAAAATATATATATCTATGACATTATTCTTTTCATACCTTTAAATCACCATCAAATGTATAATACTTAAATCCATTTAGAATATTATGGAATGAATTTCCATTTGTTAAATAGTGCCCCAATGACCTGGAAGAAAATCAATATAGTCTGCAAAAGTACTTAACGTACAATCAGGAAGTAGCTCGAAGAAGTTGCTAGCACATGTTATCAACAAAATATTTATTAAGAGAAATAAAAAAAGGAAACTACATAATTTTGCAAAACTTGATAATCAATGAAAGTTAATATACATATACATTTGCTCATTTATTGGTAATAAATATAATACAACATATTGCTCATAGGAAAGATGCATATTCCTTAGTTGATCACTTTTGCAGTTTATAATTCTCTATCATCTATTACCATAATTTAATAATTATATTGTGCTTTTATATATACATAATTCACCTATCAAAGCAACTATGAGTTATGTAAGAGCTAAGAGAATTTCTGGAGTTGAACTCAGAACTGTGGATAGAGGCAAGATCGAAAAAGACATGACACGTTAGGGCATAGTTAATACTGAGTAAACATGGTCCATCCAATATGATGGCCTGTCTCTGGAAATAACACTCATAGCTGACTTTTAGAAAGCCAGATAGTATATTCATGATAATATTTAAAAATTAGGAATATGTCACTAAAGCCCACTTACCTTCAGTTAATAGCTATCATCCTATCCATATACATTTTTCTCTTTATTTCATAGAATGAAGAGTTGCATCTGTCTGCCTTTTTAAGGGCAACTGCCACTTCATTTGTTTTCCACTGAGTATTTGGAGCCTATACAGGTGTCTCTTCCCTTCACCTTCCCCCAGGAAAATGTGTAAATCATACTGCATTCCCTTTCATAATGTCGTGGGTTCCACTGATACCCTGTCTCCATTTCTGTGTTCTCCTGCAGAATCCTAACACGGTAAACCTATCCTTTTATGGATGGCTCTCCATCATTGGTCATGTTTGCATTTCTCTGGGATGTGTCCAGTCACTCCAGGTGCAGAGGCAGGCGGGGAGGAGGACGTTTCTTGTTCCTACCATCCTTCCCAATGCTTAGGAGTTAGAGTGCCGATCTTTTCATTCGAACAGCCTGACATCTTTGGGAGCTGCCTGTTTCCTAGGCAGTACTTGATTACTTGATCCTTATCAAGCTAGAATGAAATCTGCATTCTAATCTCCTAAAGATATACCCTGAGTTTTGCCCACCTTGGTTTATTTTCTGCTCTGTTTTTCACAGTGCCTTCTCAAGAATGAATGTACTAAAGAAAATTCCCATAAGCTTGATTTTTCTCAAGGTTCTAAAAGAGTGAATTATATTGAAAAAACTTCTGTGATAATGTTACAGAATGAAATATCTCTGCTTTGTTCTCCCCATTAGTGGGGCAAGGTGGCTCTGTAAGAATTTACCCGCAAAGATTCTCTATTTCTATGATTTTATCTTTATCAAATTTGTCCTTTAGTAAAAAGAAAAATAAATATTTCAAAAAGAATTTTTGACATAATTATAAGACCTTTTTCCTTAGTATTTCGTTACAATATATCAAGGGAATACAGGATATTGTTTAAGTATGGATCCAAGACAATCGCCCACCTACAAATCCTAGCCAAAATACTTTGTATTCCTGTGGTGGGGGTGGGGACCTACTTAACATTTCCCCATTTGTAAGAGAGGAAATGGTAGATATGTCTAGAGACGTGAGGCTGAAATGAGCTGAAACATGGAAAGTACTTAAAATTTTGCCTGCAACTTGGTTAGTGTTTAGTGCATGGCTCTTATTAATTAGTTCAACAGAAAATGCAAAGTCTATAAAATAAGCACATTTATGAATACATGCATAAAGTTTTAGTGTTCTGTTGTCTTTCTTACTTCCTTTTTATAGACAGAAATGTTTGCAAGTTTAAAATTCCAAGAGTATTCTAGAGTATATTTATGGATAAGAGTATGATGAAATAAAAAATTATATAGCCCACGCTGAAATGGAATAAAAATTATATGGTGATAGTCATGAACTATGCATGCCCAGAATATATTCTTTATTCGTTAATATAGATTTTCCTAAAATAATGCAATAAAAATCAAATAAAATAAATTTATTAATAAAATAATTTTGGAGTTATGGTTATAATATTATATAGCAAATAAGTAATTGAAATATTTATGATGTAACTCCAAAAGTAACAACTTTTATTTGACCGATGATGCAAAGTATATGGAAGTGATATTTTCCAAGAGGGAGGAACTGAGATCTTAGGCAATTAGCATGGAAAATAGAGATATTAAGTTAATATCAGCCTTCAGACAGTTTTAGACAGATTGTTAGGCATAAAATAGTACAATAAAATTTAAAACATTTTATTAATGACCAGGTTAGGCACTAATTTTTTTCCCTTATAACATTAAGTCAAAAGGCTATTCTTGCTAAGAAAGTTAAGACACATTTTTAATGGACTATTTAGAGTTTACACATTTTCCTTAAGAAACCGAAAATGTATGGAATACATATATATGTGTGTGTGTGTATATAATTATTAGCCTCTTTCCTAAGGAACTGTAAGGACACCTACAGGTGGGAAAGACAAGAACAATAAGCCATTTAATTTAAATTGATTTGTGACAGTTTCCCAACATCTAGTTATTTTCTTAAGTCATGAAATCCTGTTCGTTATGTCTAATCACACAAACATAAAGAAAATTTGTACGGAAATAAACACGATTATGAATAAGCATCTGCACTTTTAATTGCAGCAGTGGAAGAAGAAATCTGGGAAAATGCTCTTTAGAGTCAACACATTTTCACTTAATTATCCAGGAAGCAGCTTTTTATCTAGGTTTACAGGTTTTCCACAGTGAAAAAGAGAGTACATTTTTGTGTTCCTGCAAATCCATTAGAATTTATATTAATAACATTACCATAAAATAAGAGTTTGCAGAAGAAGGTTAGAGAAATATAAAACTTCGAGGGAAGGGGATTGAAAATAGATATTTTGTGATAAAGGAACAGAGGAAAGTATATAACATGTTTTTGAAGCCGAAGAAATTCTGCGCTGCTGAAGGCAGCGTACAGATATTGGTACATTATTTACACAAAATGAGTACTTGTTAAAACACTGCCATACCATAGATTCATATGTCTCAGCTTCAATTAGCAGCCTCATTTATTACCCACCAAGATGTGAAACCACAAGGTGAGGTTACAGTGTCACCGAGGGTGTCTTCATCACTTCAATATCATTGCCTTAAAAGGCACTGACCAGAAGAAGCAGATGACCTCATTTCAAAATTATTACAGTACAGAGAACTCAGTTTCAACATTATAATTCATTTTCCCATGGAATATTTCAAATTTATTATCACTTTCCTGACACATAATAGCTAATCGTTAAGGATAGCCACTTTAACATAATATGAATACACATTTCTCCATAGGTAATACAACAGTTCCTGCATTAGCATTATTGACTAAGGTGCATTTAACTTCTTCACTAATACTTAATGGAAGGTTAATGTATAAGTCAGGAGATTAAATGGCTTTTACTTAAAACAAGTATATTGATTAAAATAACTTAGTGAGATTTTTAAGGCTGATGATATAAAAATATCACATGTTTTAATATTTTATTTAATATTAAGAGCAAATTGTAGGGTGTTACCGATCAAAATTAGTGTGAGTTATTGCACTAATTACTTGTGGAACCAATTCTTACTCACAGTTAACAAATGGATATTGTATATGGAGAGGCAGCAAATCATCCTGTTTAATTCTCATGTTCAAGAAATTCATCTATTTAAGAATCTCCATTGTTCGATGCAATGTCCTTTCGGTACACCTTCCTTGCATCTTACACCTGGCACCATGGAAAGATAAAATGACCTTCCAAAAACAGAGCTACTATTCAATGTCATTGAAATGTAGCTCTATGTCCTTCTCTTTTTTTTTGAAATCTTACTATTATTTAAATCTGTGTAAACCTAATACAGTTTAGGTTTGCAGTGAATTAGCTAGTGTTACTTTGCCATTTCCTTTCTTTGCCTAAAACACAATATTCCACCAAATACAGTAGACTAACGAATTGGCCTTCTAATAGCATGACACACGATGCTGGAGACAATTCACTTCTTTGATTCTGTTTCCGCCCAGAAATATTCAGCCTCTTCATCTGTTCATCTCTTCTGCTTAGGTAGCACAAAATTACACCTGCAGGGTCTTGCTCAGGTTTAACCTGAACTTTGTATTAGGAGGATTTGATCTTCTCAACATAAAGTTACCAGGGCCCATGTAAACATTGTGCCAGTGTAACTGCAGAATAAAGAACATATAGCAGGCTTGCGCTGTATTCAAGAACTGGAAGCAGGATGGTAAATCTGGTAATAAAATTTAAATGCTAAATATACAGTATAATATGATCTATAGTAATGAAAATGCTCACACTCACATAGTACTTAGCCCGAGCCAGACTTAGTTCTAAGTGCTTTGGGTACAATAAATCATTTACAGCTCAACACAATCTCATGAATAGGTAATTCTTACTATCTCTAATTTACAGATGGGAAGCTAAGGCACAGGAATGCTAAACTACTGATGTTTAGAGCTCTTCCATAAATTGCCCAGTGCCATGCGGCTGATGAGGAGCAGGGCGGGGAGTGTAACTGGCAATCTGACTCTGCAGGGCAGGCTCTCAGCCATCATACTACACTCTCAGTCTCTGAAAACAGAGACTTCCATTCAAATCCCAGCACTACCATTTACTAACTGCCTCAAGTCTTGGTATCTTTACTAGGTAAATACATAAGGATAATCTTTACAGTATAAGATTGTTGTGAGAAGAAAGCAAAATAATTCATATTACCAGGCTAACATGCTACCTAGCACATAGCAAGGTCTCAGTAAATTACATCTGTTACTACTATAATTATTTTAATTCATGTATTCATTTATTCACTCAGCATACTTTTTATTTAGTGAATGCTAACCATTTGTATTAAACTTTGGTAAATGGGAATGCTTGAGCTCATAGTTTAGTTGGAGGCAATAGAAAGTAAATAATTAATTGCAAACCGTAAGTTTTGTGATAGATGTATTCAGGCAAAGCAGAGAAAGTAAAACATCTGGTACCATCAAGGAAGGCTTCATTGATCTGGTATGTAGCATCTTTTTATGGTTTACCATCCTGTACATTTGAATAATGTTGAATAATGAATAAACCAGCTGGAGACTCTTTACATTTATTCAGCTCACCTGTTGATTTGAGAAATCATGAATAAAGGACAAAATTAAAATCCAAGTTTTATGGCATGGATGAATTTGATAGATACATTCAACTAACAATTCTAACAGGCTCAATCTATACCACTCTACTTAAAGTGTGAAAATCTGTGTGATATATGAACAATAACAGCTTGCGGTCATATTTTTTCTTGTTTGTGATATAAATTATTTTGTTTTGTGAAGCATGATCTTATTTTTAGATGAGCATTGCTGTAGATGAGTAACATGTGAAATAAAAAGCTGTACCTATAATCATACCATTTTACCAGAAAAATTGTACAAGATAGAACTTTTAGGTGTATTTATTTATTTATTTATTTTGGTATCATTAATGTAAAATCACTTGAACAACATTATGGTTACTAGACCCCCTATTATCAAGTCCCCCCCCACATACCCCACTAGTCACTATCCATCAGCGTAGTAAGATGCTATAGAATCATTACTGGTCTTCTCTATAAATACTGCCTTTCCCATATCCCCTCACCCCTGCTACATTATGTGTGCTAATCGTAATGCCCCTTTCCCCCCCTTATCCCTCCCTTCCCAACCATCTTCTCCAGTCCCTTTCCCTTTGGTAACTGTTAGTCCATTCTTGGGTTCTGTGAGTCTGCTGCTGTTTTGTTCCTTCATTTTTTTCTTTGTTCTTATACTTACAGATGAGTGAAATCATTTGGTACTTGTCTTTCTCTGCCTGGCTTATTTCACTGAGCATAATACCCTCTAGCTCCACCCATGTTGTTGCAAATGGTAGGATTTGTTTTCTTCTTATGGATGAATAATATTCCATTGTGTATATGTACCACCTCTTCTTTATCCATTCATCTACTGATGGACACTTAGGTTGCTTCCATTTCTCGGCTATTGTAAATAGTGCTGCGATAAACATAGGGGTGCATATGTCTTTTTCAAACTGCGCTGCTGCAGTCTTAGGGTAAATTCCTAGGAGTGGAATTCCTGGGTCAAACAGTATTTCTACTTTATGTTTTTTGAGGAACCTCCATACTGCTTTCCACAAAGGTTGAACTAGTTTACATTCCCACCAGCAGTGTAGGAGGGTTCCCCTTTCTCCACATCCTTGCCAGCATTTGTCAATGTTTGTCTTTTGAATGTTGGCCAGCCTAACTGATGTGACGTGATAACGCACTGTGGTTTTAATTTGCATTTCTCTGATGATTAGCGCTGTAGAGCATCTTTTCATGTTCCTGTTGGCCATCTGAATTTCTTTCTTCTTTGGAGAAGTGTCTGTTCAGCTCCTCTGCCTATTTTTTAATTGGCTTATTTACTTTTTGTTTGTTGAGGTGCATGAGCTCCTTATATATTTTGGATGTCAACACCTTATCGGACATGTCATTTATGAATATATTCTCCCATACTGTAGGATGTCTTTTTGTTCTACTGATGGTATCCTTTGCTGTACAGAAGCTTTTCAGCTTCATACAGTCCCACTTGTTCATTTTTGCTTTTGTTACCCTTCCCCGGGGAGATATGTTCATGAAGGAGTTGCTTATGTTTAAGTCCAAGAGATTTTTGCCTATTTTTTTTCTAAGAGTTTTATGGTTTCATGACTTACATTCAGGTCTTTGATCCATTTTGAACGTACTTTTGTGAATGGGGTTAGACAATGATCCAGTTTCATTCTCTTACATGTAGCTGTCCAGTTTTGCCAACACCAGCTGTTGAAGGGGCTCTCATTTCCCCATTGTATGTCCATGGTTCCTTTGTCATATATTAATTGACCATATATGTTTGGGTTAATATCTGGACTCTATTCTGCATACTGGTCTGTGGGTCTGTTCTTGTACAAGTATCAAATTGTCTTGATTTCTGTGGCTTTGTAGTAGAGCTTGAAGTTGGGAAGCAAGATCCCCCCTGCCTTATTCTACCTTCTCAGGATTGCTTTGGCTATGTGAGGTCTTTTGTCGTTCCATATGAATTTTAGAACTATTTGCTCTAGTTGATTGAAGAATGCTGTAGGTATTTTGATAGGGATTGCATTGAATCTATAGATTGCTTTAGGCAGGATGGCCATTTTGACAATATTGATTCTTCCTAGCCAAGAGCATGGGATGACTTTCCATTTATTAGTGTCCTCCTTAATTTCTCTTAAGAGTGTCTTGTAGTTTTCAGGGTAAAGGTCTTTCACTTCCTTGGTTAAGTTTATTCCTTGTTATTTTATTCTTTTTGATGTCATTGTGAATGGAATTGTTTTCCTGATTTCTCTTTCTGCTACTTCATAGTTAGTGTATAGGAATGCAACAGATTTTTGTGTATTAATTTTGTATCCTGCAACTTTGCTGAATTCAGATACTAGATCTAGTATTTTTGGAGCGGATTCATTAGGGTTTTTTATGTACCATATGATGTCATCTGCAAACAGGGACAGTTTGACTTCTTCCATACCAATCTGGATGCCTTTTATTCCTTTGTGTTGTCTGATTGCCATGGCTAGGACCTGCAGAACTGTGTTGAATAAAAGTGGGGAGAGTGGGCATCCTTGTCTTGTTCCCAATCTTAAAGGAAAAGCTTTCGGCTTCTCACTGTTAAGTATAATGTTGACTGTGGGTTTGTCATATATGGCCTTTATTATGTTGAGGTACTTGCCCTTTATACCCATTTTGTTGAGAGTTTTCATCATGAATGGATGTTGAATTTTGTCAAATGCTTTTTCAGCATCTTTGGAGATGATCATGTGGTTGTGGTCCTTCTTTTTGTTGATGTAGAGGATGGATTTTCGAATGTTGCACCATCCTTGCATCCCTGGGATGAATCCCACTCGATCATGACGGATGATCTTTTTGATGCATTATTTGAAATTGGGTTTGCGAATATTTTGTTGACTATTTTGCATCTATGTTCAACATGGATACAGGTCTGTAATTTTCTTTTTTTGTGGTGGCTTTGCCTGGTTTTGGTATTATAGTGATGTTGGCCTTGTAGAATGAGTTTGGAAGTATTCCTTCCTCTTCTACTTTCTGAAAAACTTTAAGGAGGATCGGTGTGAGGTCTTCACTAAATATTTGATAAAATTCAGCAGTGAAACCATCTGGTTCAGGTATTTTGTTCTTAGGTAGTTTTTTTTTTTAATTTTATTATCATTAATTTACAATTACATGTGCAATATTACGATTATTAAACTACCCCTTCATCAGGTCCCCCCCACCAACCCCATTACAGTCACTGTCCATCAGCGTAGTGAGATGCTATAGAATCACTACTTGTCTTCTCTGAGTTGTACTGCCCTCCCAGTGCCCCCCCAACATTACATCTGCTAATCTTAATGCCCCTTTTTCCCTCTTATCCCTCCCTTCCCGCCCATTTTCCCCAGTCCCTTTCCCTTTGGTAACTATTAGTCCGTTCTTGGGTTCTGTGAGTCTGCTGCTGTTTTGTTCCTTCAGTTTTTTTCTTTGTTCTTATACTCCACATATGAGTGAAATCATTTGATACTTGTCTTTTTCGGCTTGGCTTATTTCACTGAGCATAATACCCTCTAGCTCCATCCATGTTGTTGCAAATGGTAGGATTTGTTTTCTTCTTATGGCTGAATAATATTCCATTGTGTATATGTACCACATCTTCTTTATCCATTCATCTACTGATGGACACTTAGGTTGCTTCCATTTCTTGGCTATTGTAAATAGTGCTGCAATAAACATAGGGGTGCATCTGTCCTTTTCAAATTGGGCTGCTGCATTCTTAGGGTAAATTCCTAGGAGTGGAATTCCTGGGTCAAATGGTATTTCTATTTTGAGTTTTTTGAGGAACCTCCATACTGCTTTCCACAATGGTTGAACTAATTTGCAGTCCCACCAGCAGTGTAGGAGGGTTCCCTTTTCTCCACATCCTCGCCAACATTTGTTGTTGCTTGTGTTTTGGATGTTCGCCATCCTCACTGGTGTGAGGTGATATCTCATTGTGGTTTCAATCTGCATTTCTCTGATGATTAGCGATGTGGAGCATCTTTTCATGTGCCTGTTGGCCATCTGAATTTCTTCTTTAGAGAAGTGTCTATTCATGTCCTCTGCCCATTTTTTAATTGGATTATTTGATTTTTATTTGTTAAGGAGCGTGAGTTCTTTATATATTTTGGATGTCAACCCTTTATCAGATATGTCATTTCTGAATATATTCTCCCATACTGTAGGATGTCTTTTTGTTCTACTGATGGTGTCCTTTGCTGTATAGAAGCTTTTCAGCTTGATATAACCCCACTTGTTCATTTTTGCTTTTGTTTCCCTTACCCGTGAAGATATATGTTCATGAAGAAGTCACTCATGTTTATGTCCAAGAGATTTTTGCCTATGTTTTTTTCTAAGAGTTTTATGGTTTCATGACTTACATTCAGGTCTTTGATCCACCTTGAGTTTACCTTTGTGTATGGGGCTAGACAGTAGTCCAGTTTCATTCTCTTACATGTAGCTGTCCAGTTTTTCCAACACCAGCTGCTGAAGAGGCTGTCATCTCCCCATTGTATATCCAAGGCACTTTTATCAAATATTAATTGACTGTATATGTTTGGGTTAATATTTGGATTTTCTATTCTGTTCCACTGGTCTGTGGGTCTGTTTTTGTGCCAGTACCAAATTGTCTTGATTACTGTGGCTTTGTAGTAGAGCTTGAAGTCAGGGAGTGTAATTCCCCCTGTTTTTCCTCCTTCTCAGGATTGCTTTGGCTATTAGGGGTCTTTTGTGGTTCCATATGAATTTTAGAATTATTTGTTCCAGTTCATTGAAGAAAGCTGTTGGTAGTTTGATAGGGATTGCATTGAATCTGTAGATTGCTTTAGGTAGTATAGCCATTTTGAAAATATTTATTCTTCCTAGCCAAGAGCATGGGATGCATTTCCATTTGTTAGTGTCCTCTTTAATTTCTCTTAGGAGTGTCTTGTAGTTTTCAGAGTACAGGTCTTTCACTTCCTTCGTTAGGTTTATTCCTAGGTATTTTATTCTTTTTGATGCAATTGTGAATGGAATTGTTTTTCTGATTTCTCTTTCTGTTAGTTCATCGTTAGTGTATAGGAAAGCAACAGATTTCTGTGTGTTAATTTTGTATCCTGCAACTTGCTGAATTCAGATATTAGTTCTAGTAGTTTTGGAATGGAATCTTTAGGGTTTTTTATGTACAGTATCATGTCATCTGCAAATAGTGACAATTTGACTTCTTCTTTACCAATCTGGATGCCTTGTATGTCATTGTTTTGTCTGATTGCTGTGGCTAGGACCTCCAGTACTATGGTGAATAACAGTGGAGAGAGTGGGCATCCCTGTCTTGTTCCCGATCTTAGATGAAAAGCTTTCAGTGTCTCGCCGTTAAGTATGATGTTAGCTATGGGTTTGTCATATATAGCCTTTATGATGTTGAGTACTTGTAATTCTGTGCCCATTTTGTTGAGTTTTTAATCAGGAATGGATGCTGAATTTTGTCAAATGCTTTTCTATCTGGAGAATGTGTCATGTTTTCATTTCCTTCTTTTATGATGCGTGCCCCAGTGTGTGGATTCAGTGTATATGTCCTTGCATCCTCAGGATAAAATCCACCAGTCATGGTTGATCCCTCTGATATGTTTAATTCCGTTTTATAGCATTTGTTGATGTTATACATCTAGTTATGATATTGTTCTGTATTTTTCTTGTGAGACTTGCTTGTTTTCAATATTGTGATGTGGCTCATCGTGGAGTTGAGCATTCCTCTCTCTATTTTTGAGAAACTTTAAAGATGGTATTCCTGCTCCTTACGTCTGGTAGAATTCAGAGGTGAATCCATCAGGCCCAGGGTTTTTGTTCTTGGGTAGTTTTTTGATTACCAATTCGATTTCGTCACTGGTGATTGGTCTGTTTAGTTTTTCTGTTTCTTGCTGGGTCAGTCTTGGAAGGTTGTATTTTTCTAAGAAGTTGTCCATTTCTTCTATGTTTTCCAGCTTGTTAGCATATAGATTCTCATAATATTCTCTTACAATTCTTTGTATTTCTGTGGGGTCCGTCGTGATTTTTCCTTTCTCTTTTCTGATTGTGTTTATGTGTGTAGATTCTCTTTTTCTCTTAATGAGTCTGGCTAGGGGTTTATCTATTTTGTTTTTTTTTTCAAAGAACCAGCTCTTGGTTTTATTGATTTTTTCTATTGTTTTATTCTTCTCAATTTTATTTATTTCTTCTCTAATCTTTTTTATGTCCCTCCTTCTGGTGACTTTGGGCCTCATTTGTTCTTCTTTTTCCAATTTCAGTAATTGTGTCTTTAGATTATTCATTTGGGAATGTTTTTCCTTCTTTAAATAGGCCTGGATTGCAATATACTTTCCTCTTAGAACTGCCTTTGCTGCGTCCCACAGAAGTTGTGGCTTTGTGTTGTTGTTGTCATTAGTCTCCATATATTCTTTGATTTCTGTTTTGATTTGGTCGTTAACCCAGTGATTAATTAGGAGAGTGTTGTTAAGTCTCCATGTATTTGTGAGCTTTTTTGATTTCTTTCTAAAATTTATTTCTAGTTTTATACCTTGGTGATCTGAGAAGTTGGTTGGTAGGATTTCAATATTTTTGAAATTACTGAGGTTCTTTTTGTGGCCTAGTATGTGGTCTATTCTGGAAAATGTTCCATGTGCACTTGAGAATGTGTATCCTGTTGCTTTTGGGTGTAGAGTTCTGTAGATGTCTGTTAGTTCCATCTGTTCTAGTGTGTTGTTCAGTGCCTCTGTGTCTTTACTTATTTTCTGTCTGGTTGATCTGTCCTCTGGAGTGAGTGGTGTGTTGAAGTCTCCTAAGATGAATGAATTGCTGTCTATTTCCTCCTTTAATTCTGTTAGTATTTGTCTCACATATGCTGGCGCTCCTGTGTTGGGTGCATATATATTTGTAATGGTTATATCTTCTTGTTGGACTGACCCCTTTATCATTATGTAATGTCCTTCTTTATCTTTTGCTACTTTCTTCGTTTTGAAGTCTATTTTGTCTGATACAAGTACTGCAACACCGGCCTTTTTCTCTTTGTTGTTTGCATGAAATATCTTTTTCCATCCCTTCACTTTTAGTCTGTGTATATCTTTGGATTTGAGGTGAGTTTCTTGTAGGCAGCATATAGATGGGTCTTGCTTTTTCATCCATCCTGTTACTCTGTGTCTTTTGATTGGTTCATTCAGTCCATTTACATTTATGGTGATTATTGATAGGTATGTACTTATTGCCATTGCTTGCTTTAGATTCGTGGTTACCAAGGGTTCAACGGTTGCTTCTTTACTATCTAAAATCTAACTTAACTTTCTTGTTAAGTTATTGTAAACACAGTCTGATGTTTCTTTCTTTCTCTCCCTTCTTATTCCTCCTCCTCCATTCTTTCTATAATAGGTGTTTTATTCTTTGCCTTTAGTTGGTATTTGGAAGGTCTGCTTTCTTTGTTATGATTTTTTTTCCTCTGGTGACATCTTTTTAGCCTTTGGTGTGCTTCCCTCTAGAGCAGTCCATTTAAGATATCCTGTAGTGGTGGTTTATGAGAGGCAAACTCTCTTAACTTTCGTTTATCTGGAAGGTTTAATCCCTCCATCATATTTAAATGATAATCGTGCTGGATACAATATTCTTGGTTCGAGGCCCTTCTGTTTCATAACGTTAAATATATCATGCCATTCTCTTCTGGCCTGTAAGGTTTCTGTTGAGAAGTCTGATGATAGTCTGATGGGTTTTCCTTTGTAGGTGATGTTTTTTCTCTCTCTAGCTGCCTTTAATACCCTGCCTTTATGTTTGATCTTTGCCATCTTAATTATTATGTGTCCTGGTGTTGTCTTCCTTGGGTCCCTTGTGTTGGGATATCTATGAGCTTCGGTGGACTGCAAGACTACTTCCTTCCCCAGCGAGGGTAAGTTTTCAGCAATTATTTCTTCAAAGACACTTTCTATCCCTTTTTCTCTCTCTTCTTCCTCTGTTACTCCTATAATGCGAATATTGTTCCGT
>JAVSCE010008992.1:0-117782 GCA_032199065.1 Smutsia gigantea
ACCTAGAGGTCCTGATTTATAAGAGCCCAATGCGTAACTCTTTCCAATACCTTTTCTTTGAAAGAAGTTTTCCTTCACAAGGAAAGTAAGAGGCAGTGTGCTTACTGGTTAAGTTAACAGTCTATGAAGCCAAGATGCCTAGGTTTGAATCCTGCTCTAAGAGACCTTGGGCTAGTCCTTTAACCTCATGTGCCTCAGTTCTCGCCTTTGTAAACTAAGAATGAAAAGAAGTACTAGTTACTTCTCACAAGCAAGTTACTGTATTTAAAGCACTTTAGGAGTGCCTGCCTTATAGTAAGCAATATCTAAGTGTTGGCTGTTATTATTCATTCCTAAAGAAAAGAAATTTTCACTAACTCTGAAAATGAAGATCACCCCACTGGCCATTTGAGAAGGAATCACAAGCTACATGTCTTGGCATGTTTCAATTGGTAGTTTTAATTATCATTTGAATACGGTTTCAATTTTATAACTTCTCTAGTGCCTAGTACGGTGCTTTATATGTTATAAGAATTCAACAGGTATGTGTTGATTTCATCCAAATCAATGAGAGGCCTAGAAGGTGGTGAGGTGGCTGTGCTCCAACTTGTGTGCCAGGATTGAAACACCAGCTCCAACTCTTCCTATGTACTCATCAGCCAGGTCCCCTTCTCTGGCCTGTTTCTTCATCTGTAAAATTCCATCAATAACAGTTCATGTAAAATTATTTTGTATATATTAAATATTTCAAACATTCCCTGGCACAAAGTAAGCACTAAATGTTCAAAATTAATACCTTCTTGCATGTGTTCTGTAGAGCCTTTCAATCTAATAGGAACTGTTTATGAGGCACACTTTATAAGGCACAAGTACATGTTTTAATTATGTTCTTTTGCTTTTGTTGTGTATCACAAACAAAATGGAGAACTGAATAGTCAAACACAAATCACAGATTTCTAGAGAGTCAAGGCACTTCCCACAGGATACGCAGTGATCTTCTACTATATCAGGTTTTAAAATGACCTAAAAGGTGGTAGTCTCAGTGATAACTATTTCATTCTGCTTTGAAATTTTTAGAAGCTAGAAAAATACATACAATTTGCACCTAATCAATGTTCTGCAAACTGCCTGAAGGCTTCTGTTCATACCCTAGCAAGATTTATTGCTGAACATGTCATGCTAAATTGAAATCAAGATATTACACAATTTTCCAATAAAGAGGTGATTTTATAAGTTGTATAAGTGCTTTGTGAGGATGTAATTGCTAGCATCTTGTTATATTTCAGTAGCTGGTGGAAAATGAGATAAGCTGGAAGGTTTACAGAGGGTCAGAGCCCATCAGGTGAGATCATCTTTTTTTTATCAGCTCTAGAAAGCACATTTATGAACTGATAACTAAACAGTTATTCTTCAGCAACTGAAGCAGTATTTCCAAAGCATTCCAACTAAGTGCAGCGACTGCAGAAGATTCTGCTGTTAACTGTGAAATGAAAGGAGCTGAAGGATTCTTGAGGTTAACTGCCTTTCTGAATCTTGATTTTATATTTATTTTCTCCAAATTTTTACCAAGAACTGACAGGATATACTATACACACACCTACAAGATATTTTTTCCAATGAGATACAATTGACATAACATTGTGAGCATATCATTCTCTTCTAAATTAGTCAGTTTCTTTTTCAGCTTATACAGTGTTCTCTAATTGAGGATTCAAATTTAAGTAACAAACAAAATTCTTCAGATGTCAGTTTTTAAAATGTCACCAAAGAGCCTATCTTACTAAGTCGCCTTATATATTTTCATGCATTCTGTGGGTATTTAAATGGAAGACCTTTTTCTACAACTTCAAATGCCCTTCTCAGAAAACATTTTGGATATCCAAAGTCCTACTGTTAGAAACTCTCATACTATTACTGCCAAGTCCATTCTTCACTTCTTCAACTTGTGAGTAAAGAAACACTAAGTGGGAAGCAGGAGGCAGTCCCTATTCCCGGCCCTCAGGGAAATGATTTAGGCTGTACCATCAGACCTACAGCACAGGCCTCCTGACTCCCAGCCTGCAGCTAGCATTACTCCCATACACTGATTCATTCCTTTCTAAGCAAACTTAGAACATCTTACACCACAGCCCTAAGACCTTCAAAGATTTGCAACCTCCAATGTAAAAACTAATTTAGATAAGGATACTGAAGCCACTGTGGGGCAGGTAGAATAATGCCTCTCACCCCAATGTCCACTTTCTAATGCCAAGAACCTGTGAATCATTGCCTTACATGACAAAATGACCTTTCAGCTGTGATTAGATTAAGGATTTTGAGATGGGGAGATTATCTAAGTGGTCCCATCTAGTCACAATTCCTTTAAAAGCTGTCCAAGCTGTAGTCAGAGATGTGCCTATGGGGAAATGGTCAGAGAGATACAATGTAGCCAGCTTTGATATGGAGGAAGTGACCTTGAGCCAAGGTATGCAGGCAGCCCCTGGAGGCTAGAGAAGGTGAGGAAACAGATTCTCCCCTACACCCTCCAGAAAGGAACACAGCCCTGAAGACACCTTGATTTTTAACCTGTAAGACCAGTGTAGGACTTCCAACTTACAGAACTGCAAGACATACATCTGCACTGTTTTAAGTCACTAAGCTTGTGATTTGCTACAGCAATAATAGAAAACTAATACACACTGGATGAAAGGTTACTCACATGTTCTCAAAGTATCACTCTACAGATTACTTATTAACCAAAAAAGGGAAAGGTGCCTATATAAACATACCTGGCAAATACCACCCTACCAAACCTATCAAATAAAATAAGCACTGCCAGTAAGCAGACATGGAAGGAAGCATCTCCTGATATAACAAAAGAGGAAATACACACCACCACCGCAGTATTTTTGCCAAAAATATTCTTCCTGAATACAATCATGAGGACTCAAGCAGACAAGAACTGTGGGACATCCTACAAGACAAGTGGCCTAGACTCAAAAAATGTCACTGACATGAGAAGCAAAGAGGGACAACTGTTTTCTGTTAGAGGAGACATGACATCCAAAATGTAACACATGATCCTGAACTGGATCCTAGATCAAAAACAAAAGCTACAGCTGACATTCTGGGGCCATCTGGGAAAATACGGACTGTGTATTAGATAACTCGTTTCACTTTTAATTTCTTACATGAGATAATAACGTTGTGGTTTTATGAGAATATTCCTCGATACATTATTATTATAACGTAATATAATTTATGCTATTGTCAAATAATTCAATCAAAAACAATTTTTGCGCGCGTGTGTGTGTATACACACACACACACACACACACACACACAGCAGAAAGAAAGAACAAATGTGGCAAAATGCTAACTGATAACTCTAGGTGAAAGAAATACAGCACTTACTGTACTACTTTTTCAACTTGCCTGAAATCTTACAATTTTGTAAATTACGAAGTCATGGGAGAAATATATTCCTGGCTCCCTCCACTGCCTACCTTTCCCTTTTCTCACATCCTGCCAGCTCTCTAACTGGAATAGCTTATGTTCTTCCAACAGCCCACACTCTTCGACTAGCAGACTCTGTTTTCTGCTCACATCTCAAGGCTCAACAGCTAGGGTTGGCTTTGGCATAAGGTAGAAGTTCCCATTTGATAATTAAAATACCAATTTTGAAGCAAGGTGCTTCAAATATCAAATAGGAATCATCACTTGATGTCCTTAATGCTGGATTTTAGTTTGAGCATTCCTTGCTTCTTACCCCATATGACCTTTACTCTCTGTTTCTTAAACTTCATCATTCCCATTTATGATCTGAGAAGGTCACAAGCATGGCAGTAAACCATGAACAAAACTCAGGACTGGTCACATCAGAAGCTACTGCAGAAAGCATTCAAGTACTGCCACTGGCTCCCGGCCCACTCAGGATCACAGGCAGCCCAGAACAAAATACACCTCCTTCCTGCCGGCCTCCTGGCTTTCCCTAGGGCAGCTTACTGACATCAAAGAAGATGGAAGAGTATCTAAATTCACCAGGCGGGTCCCATTCCCCTCCCTTAAACTGTGGAAGAATCACTGATATCTCAATTACCTCTTCTGTAATACCTTCTTTCCTGCCAAGATTTTGCAATGCTTTAAAAAAAAAAGTGGGGGTGTGTACTGGACTAACAGATGGAGAATTAGGAACAAAGGACCTCCCTGAAAGGGGAAACAAGAGCTAAAATGTTTGTATACCTCCAATAATAGTACAGAGGAACAAAAACTGAACTTGTAAATAAAATTAAGTTGCTTTTCTGAACCGCCTGTTTAGCTACGGACAGGAAAGAGCCCAGCATGGTTTCTATGTATGTTATGCTGTTTCTAATAGAAAGGACACAATCAAGCCAAAACAAACATCTGTTAACCAGTTAAGTTTGTTAATGAAACAAAATTGCAGCTGGTTTTATCAAAGATCAAAAGTGAAGCAAATTAGAGAAAGGATGTATGAACAAAGCTGGTTTCTAAAAAATAAAGGCTAAAGAATTCTAAACCCACTTGTCAAATTAACACAAATCCTTCCTGGATTTTGCTGAGACCACTGATTAGTATTTATTTGTATCTTGGAAGAGACCAGCCTCACAGTTTAAATCTAGTATCGTTCACACTAGAAGTTTGTCTATATAGCTCATTTTCCAGATTTTTCAAAATAGTACTTTTCATGAAACGAAACAACAAATTATAGTCTACATTAATATTCTGCTAATTAAAAGGCTCACTTATAAAAGGAAAAACAAGAGTATACAGTTTGCAACTAACTACTGCTGACTTCTCTAGGAAAGTGGTACAGCCACATAACAACAGTGATTAGCATTTCACATGGCGCATTGCCATACTCCCTTTCTTCCATGTGTAAACTCCTCATCACCACCTGAAGATAGCAAGGTAAGAGCAGCCCACACACAAATAAAAACATATTTTCCTCATGGCCCTGCTAACTCAAAATGTCACGAACAAATTATATGGCTGACTCACTTGCTAACTTCCATTTAGTGAGCTAATTGATCTTTATGTACTTAGAAACATTAATACATTGGAGAGATCAAAGTACCTGAGAAGATACCGATTCACATTTTAAATGTTGGTATAATGAAGAACAATTTCATCATATCTGCTGTAGTTAATGTACAGGTCAAGAGAAGTTAAGTACATAAACAAAACAAGAAGCCATGAATTTTACAATCAAAATTTGCTATTGTAATGATAAAACAATCATTTTCTCATGTATCCTTTGTATATCATCACGCACAAAGATAAAATACATAAAAAGACCTTCATAAAAAAATATAAAAAATAGACCTTCATTCTGAGCAACATTAAAATGCACTATTAAATAAGATTTGAAGGGAAAGGATGAATAAAAATTTTGCCATCCACAATACTATCAGGATAAATCAACAGCAGAACCTTTAAGTAACTGTTAAATAACTTCAAAGCTATAAAATATAGATTTTCTTAGCATTGAAAGTATAATAATTGGAGCTGATATAAGCCAAACAGGCATATGGAATACAACAGTGAACTGAAACCTGCTGAAAATATCCAAAATTAGTCAAGAATCCACACCTTAGCATCCTTAATGCTTGGAAGAATACAGACTGATCTATGTATCATTTAGGATGGGATCATGTGTTGTAAAGAAGGCAGGTACCGTATCAAATACCTCTAAAATCCAAAGGGTCAAAAAGAATGTTTAAGACTAATTTTAACAGTCAAAAATCTTCTGGTATAATGTTTCTACTTAAGCCGAAGCCTGTTTCATTAGAAGTCTAGACAAGTCCCATCTTGAAAAAAGCTCAAAAGTGGAACATACTCAGACTGGAATAGAAAGACTCATTCACTCTTCATTTTCTCTTCCCTCAACCCAACAAACCTGTCTGAGATCATCAAGTGTGCTCTCAACATTGCCTCAACAACTGGTACTATCTACCACAAAAGTAGTCCTCAGATACTCTGCTATTATGAAGAATATCTAAAGCTTAATTATAGGCACAACATTAACTACAGTTTTTTCTTCCTTCCCTGACTGGAAACAGCAAATATTTGATCCATCTAGTCTTTCACATTATAACAGGTATTTGACTTAACTTACTCTAAAACTGACTTTCATCCATACCAATTCCAAAGTTCAGGTTTATGGGAGAGTATATTCTGCAATATTTAAGGACTTATCCAACTTTTGGTAGAATACACAGAGCTAAGCACTCCGTGAGAAATATAACACCTGCAATACAAAGGACACCAACTCAAAGGAAAACTAAGAAGGACAAGAGTGAGGAGGACATTTGGAGTCTCTGTAATTAGCAGATAAAAAAGTCACACATTTCTACCAAAAAGATCCAGTCAGCTGAGACTATGAACAGTTCCCCTAGGGATGAGAGACTTCTGGAAGCCCGCCACATCAAAGAACAATATGGACTATAGTGAATAGTCCTCCACAAAGTACAGGTGATTGGAAAAATCCCAAAGAGCGATGGAGGAGGGTCTCTCTAGGGCAGGGATAATGGGACTGGAAAGGAGAGGACAGAGTGCAGAAAACAGAAGAAAGGAAAATCTAAAAATAAAGTTCTTTAATTTATGGCATTTACACAAACTGATACAGGATGTACATTAACCTTATATTTATGTAAATATTTCATACTATTATTATTGCCAAAAGCCCTAATAAAAATTATCTCCCTAAAAGGGGTTAGGAGACAAACAGAATAAACAACTGAACAAGTCAAGACCATAACAAATGATTTTTAACAGTTTTAATCAGCCCCATTTCTGATCACCTGTGCTCCTTTTTAAACTCACCTTTATTTTTTTCTTATTGATACTATCGTTTTTGTAATTATGTTTGAAGGTTTTTATAAGATAGTAATACAGTTATTTCATTTATTCAAGTATCAAAAGCCCTACCTAATATTAGAAGTGTTTCCCTTCCAACCACAGCAGCCTAAAATGAGAGTGCCCATATTGTGTACTACACTGGAAACATCCAATATTTGATATTCAATAAAAGTGAGGAAGATACTCCCAATAAAATGAAATACCAAAGAATCTGTTTAAAATTGAACTAAACTGATTTTATAAAAAATGCTAAATCCAAAATGTTCAAATGGAATCTTAATGCTACAAAGTGTGTGGTGATAACTGAAGTCTCTCTTCTAATATTTGACTTTCCAAAGTCCTCATAATCTGACCTAATTGAGCTTTACCACTTTTAATGAGAAACACTAATGCTATCCTTTAGGAGTTCCCTCACCAAGTCAAAGATAAAGTTTTATCTCCAGTGGTTTAATTCATTTCTACATCACCTCACCAAAGAGAGCTTTCTTAAATAAATACAAAGAAGTTATGCTAAGGAGCCAGTGTGGTAATACCCAATTTGAATTCTAGACTATCAGAAGATGTGCAATTACATTTCAGAAAGGAAGGAGCCCTTCTATATTAACTTGCATTGTATTCCTCCTAGCAGTCATGCACAGAAATGATGACAACAGTAACTCTAGACACAGATTTACTACTTTCCCTACTGTTTTCCCATATTGCTAATATTATAAATACTACCTGCCTTAAAAACTGTAATAAGCACATGGCATTTAATCTTAAAATATCAGAAATCTACTTGTTGGGGGAAAACTGCTTCTAAGCATTTGAGGAAGTGGAAGAGATACTTTTACTATTAATGAAAAGTTACCACTTATGACCAGTATAGAGCCCAGCAGAGAAGAAGTCTGCAGTCAGACTTCACCATTACAATCTTGGCTTCATTACTTAGCACGTCTGTAAGTGACCTTGGGCAAATTACTTAGGCTTTGAGCCTTAGTTTTTCATCTGTAAAATAAGGATAATTATCTATGGCCCACACAGTTATTGTGATAAGTCAAGGAGATAATAAAGTCTAAGGCACTTAGAAGAGTGCCACCATTTAACACTTAGAAATGCTATTATTTTTACTATTTTTATTTTCCTTTTTATGATTAAATGAAACTGCTCAGCCAAAGAAACAAGAAAAACAACTTCTTTGAAAGACATTAGTTAACTAAATTACAATTGATATAACTCCATCTCTGTACAATTGCCATTTATATCATAATGTCCTCCCACAATGCTAACTCTACAGACTTCTAGCACATCAAGAACAATGACAATCTGTCCTTTCAAATATATTAGAAAAAGTCCTATATATACAGCCAATCTACATACAGACCCAAGTTTAACAGCTGAAATAAGAATAATCAGAAGCCAAAAATTAGCATGGTATGATTTTAGTATACAAAGACACTCAAAATATTTTCTACAGTACAGAAATGTTCATACTGGCTATGTGACATTTTGGATACCTCTGAGAATCTGATAAACACTACAGATCCTGACCCTAGAAAAACATGTGGATATAACACACAACTTTACATCTGATTTCAGGGAATTTATGACCTACCTACCCCAGGATCATTCATGGACCCAAGTTAATAATTTCTATTACATTTACTTAGCAAGCTTATATGGTTTTAAACTACTTACCACTTGTAATCTCAAAGGGCAATATATTATGATGTAGTTTTTATTACATTTTTCAAGGAAAAATGCTAATGTAATATCCAAAACAATACATTGTGGCTAAAATGACTTGACCTGATTTTTATTTGTTCTTTTTTAAGAATTAGATTTTGATTACGCAATACACAACTGATATCCAAATTTCATCAAGCAAAAATTCTAGGGCACTTTCCTCAGCTTTCCTTGTTATGTCATGATATACAATTGAAAGATCAGCATCATTAAAAAGCAGTAACAATTGCACACTCAGCAATAAATTACTCTCTTCTCAACCCTAGACCCTTCCAGACATCAATTTTCCTTTGAACTAAAAATCCTCCCATACAAATGCTGTATGAAAAAAAATGTAAGGTTAGCAAGAAATGATGCATAAAGTTAAAGGGAAGGGTAAAAAAGAGACAGTGGAAAATCTGTAGTGACTCCTCTATCACAAGTAAAGACATTCCTTGGATCACAAAATTATTGAAACATACTATTAAACTGTCGAAAGCTGCTTGAATCAGTCCACATACCTTATATTATAAAACCTTAATATACCTTAGGGGAATGAGTATATTTTAAAAACAAGGTATCCAAGTCCATCAGGAAATCGCTCCATATTCCCTTAAAGAATTTCCTCATGGTATAAGCTTTTATAAAAACATCTAATAAGAAGAGCTTAATACGGATGTGTCAGACATGGGAATTAGGATTTGAGTCACTTGCTGCACTTTTTAAAAAATAAATATTATCAAAAAGAATATTTCATAGGCTTACTTTCTTTTTTGATGTCCACATTCTCTCACAAAGAATTGGGAGTTTGTTAACACAAACACGAATACCACCAAAGAGCAAAATTAATGTTGAGGAAAACTATTAAAATAAAAATACAGTTAATAAATAAATGCTAGAGTTTAATTAGTCTGTAGAATGGCAAACCACCTAGTCCTCCCCAGTTTCTAGAGCTGGGTGCCTCTCAGCTTAAATCATTGAGAGAAGCAGGACCTATCTCAAGGGCCGGCAGTATCCAAAGATGGAAAACAACCCATCAGGAGCACATCTTTTCCTAATACTTGTGCTCCCATAATCTCTAAAAATGTAATTAACACATACCACCACCGTTTCTATCGATAATGGTTAATGGTTTAAAAGATATTGTAAAGTTAACTGAAATCAATGTATCCACTCACTCAAAGGACAGACAACAAGCTCCAAAACTGGACAGCCTGAATTATTATAAACAATTTGCTGTTGCTCTACTTTGGTTTTAGTTTGGGAGGTAACTTCAGTAGCTTTGAAACAAAACAAAGGAAAATCCTCCTGAACCCATGACTTAAAATTACAGAAGTAACTTAAGGAGAAATCTGCCATATATATATAAATAATATAGAAACAATGTAACATGCACAAAAACCAAAGAGTGTAAGATACAGCATGAGACAAAATAAACATTCACTTTCACCCACTGAGAAGTGGACAATAAACTGACTTTAAATTAAAATAGGAAGAATTTAGGTCTTAAAGTAAAACAACTCCAGGAATGTAGGGACTATCACTATTAAACTAACTAGTCTACAGATTCTCCTTCTCTGAAAATAATAAAGAGAAAAATACATCACTTATACTTAAAAAGCTGAAAAAGTAAGTATAAATAATAACAGATCCAAATAGAGAAAAATATACAATGGCCTTTCTTAGATTTTTAAAAAATATATGATCCTGCCTTGAGGAAGGAGAATCAAAGTTCTCTCTCCTGGTCCCTTCAAGCACTCACCAATCAGCAGAGTTCAAAAAACCAATCACAAAATCATCACATTAAATTCTTAGTCAAACAGTGTGGAAGCCCTCAATACACTGTAAAGCAATATAGAATAATTTATATTGTAAAACAGTATATACATTTTAAAATATAAAAGCTTGCTCTAAGGCAAAACCTCTGATTTTATCAAACTTTACTCAGAACTTTTGTCCATATACAAGTTAACTGAATCTATACAAGTCAAAAGGGCAGTACTTACACTGTATAAGCATTCTTCCTTCACTTACCTGGTCTTTCTCATGGGGTAGAAGGCTGACGGGAGGGAGCGAGGATGGGAAAGCACTGGGGTACTTGGGGGCCCCTTTGCCATCTAAGCTTCCATAATTGACCCTGTACTGCGGCCCATCTTTCAGTAACCTCCCATTGTTCACAGCGCGTTTGGCCCCCAGTCGCAGCCGTTGCTGAAAGGCTGGGCTGGTGGTGGTGCCGGTGAGGTCACTTTGACTCCGGAGATACTTCTCTATGCTCTTCAGGGAGGAGCCATTTGGCTCCTCAAGTCCTTCAATTGCTCTCCTTAAAAGTTTATTCCAATCCACATTGCGAAGATCATTACATGATCCTCTAGACCCCTTGGTTGACTTCGGAAAAGTGCCTGGTTTAGCTGATGAAAAGCGCCCAGGGTTGTCTGGGTCCTTATAGGAGGCAAGGCCTTTGTTGGTGACTTTGAGAACTGAGCCATCCTGAACACTGAGTTCCAGCTGTTCAGAGACTGTCTTCTTATCCAATCCATGGGAAGTGCTGACTGCATGGCAGATTCTTTCTTCAGAGGGCCTTTGCTTTTGCTTTTTTATTTTCTGTATAGCTTCAAGAATCCACTCTGTATAAAGTGGGTTTGCAAGTTTTACCATGGTTGACAAATGACTTCTTCAATACAAAAGTTACCCATAGAGGTTTTCCTTGTATTTAACAGAACTTGAACATTTAAAAGTAATTTACAATTCAACAAATGGGCAGCTTATTCCAGACAATATAAAGCAACACCTTACAAACATCCATCCTTAAGAGATTAACAAGATGACACACAGGCAATGTTGATAGCTGTCTTTTTTGACCAACAGGAAAGACTGCATTCAAGTGAAGAACATCTTCAACTAGGAAATCAAGACCTTAAAGGATAAAAAAGGGGGGAAAGGCTCTTAATAATGGAACTTCTAAGAATAATTTAAAAGACTCTTTAGCATTACTTTTTCAGATGCAAAAGAACCACAGAAGTAATGACAGGCAGGTGTTTTGTAACAAAGGCCACAGTGACTACATTTTCCAACCAGAAATTGGGTCACAGTCTGAGAGGGATTTTTTTGTTGTTGTTATTTATATGAAGTCATTTGTGGGACATTTAAGAGATGACACCTAAGTTACGTATTTAATGGATAACCTTTATTGAAATTAGTAAAATTACATGAAAGTGGTTCAAGATATATGTCTGTCATACAATTGACATAAAAAAATAAGTCTGTGATAAAAAAATCTGATGGAAGTACATTAAACTTAAAGAAATCTTAAACTTAAAAAAATAAATAAAAAAGCAATAATCCCTATTCTTCTATTTCAGTATATCCTGATTTCCCCAAGTCTCACACATAAGAAAATTTCCCACCTAACCACTTCTTTGGAATCAGAACCTCCCATCCTTTTGGGAAGGGTCCATGATAGTGTCAAGCCCACTGATTAGACAAACTGAAACTAATATAGTAACAGTAACCCTTCACCTTCTAACTAATGTACCATTCTAGGTATCTTAGTACTGGCTTAGCTCATGAAACCACTCAATACAAAGAAGGTTTGTACAAATCTGGTTCTAGGTAGACAACAGTATTGCTCTCTGGATTCCTGGTATACACCTAAACCACCCCAGACGTGCATTCTGATACTGAAAACACCTGCAAAGAGCATCAGGAGCACGGGGCCAAGCGGCAGCTGGGTCAGATCTGGGCTCTAATCTTGCTCTCTGCTGATAATATCACATCTTAACTCTTTTTATAGTTGAAATTTTATAGAGTGTACTCACATGTAACTTACCACTTAATCTGCAGGACAATCTTTGGGTAAAGTGAAGGTCAGGGAAGATGGAACTCACTCAAGGTAACAAGCCAACAGTAAACTTAAGGCTCAAACGCCATTATTCTAAAATCCAGGACCGGCACTAGCCTCACCTGAGCCACAACTGCCTGCTCTAGCCAGCTCAGCTACTGCAGTCAAGACTAATGGAATGAATGGCAGCTCTGCCAATGTCTAGTGAGAAACCCTGGGTAAGTAACTAAGTTTCAGACACCTTATGTGTAGAGCAATACTAGTATATCCTTCACAGGACTATTGAAAGAATAAAGTAAACACAGTATCTAATATTCCACATACAGTAACCATCACCACTTCCATCAAATGCCATGTCTACACACTCTGAAAATGTCTCATAAAATACAAAATTAAAGTTATTTCTGACAAGCCAGGTGGAGAAAGACAAGTACCAAGTGATTTCACTCATTTATGAAAGCAAAACTGAAGGAACAAAACAGCAGCAGACTTACAGACTCCCAAGAAGGGACTAGCTGTTACCAAAGGGGAGGGGTGGGGGAGGGGGGGAGATAGTGTAACACAAAGACTAGTGACTCTGTGGCATCTTGCTATGCTGATGGATAGTGACTGTGGGGGGTGGGGTGGGGTGGACATAATAATATGGGTGCATGTAGTGACCACAATGTTGCTTACATGAAATCTTCATAAGATTGTATATTAATGATACCTTAATAAAAAAAACAGAAAAATAATAAGAAAACTACTATACACTTTAAAAAATAAAGTTATTTCTGGTTATTTAGATTTTAATGTACCTAAAGGAGAAAAATAATGTCTTTCCTTAAAACTTTAGCCAGATTATACTGAAGAACATAACGTGTGCCCTGAAAGAGTCTGCTGCTGAAAAACAGCTTGGCCACTGAACTATACTTTTTCAATCAGCTTGAAAAAGGCAGTTTAAAAGGAATTGTCCTCACAGAGAACAGACTGGTGGTCACCATAGGGGAGGGGAGTGGGGGATGGGTGAAGTAGGTAAAGGGAAAAAAATGAGTGAGAATGGTTGATATCTTGATCTGGGTGATGGTTATATGAGTGTATATACATGTCAAAAATCATCCAGCTGTACACCAAATTTGTACATTTTACTGTATGAACCTACCTCAATATAAATTAATAAAAATTTAAAAATTAAAATAAAAAGGACTGTCCTCTTTGCAATCAGTTAACTAGATCTACTCAATTTTTTTCCCCTCAGATTCAGAAACTTGGGGGCTGAAGGGACCTTAGAGGCCAGCCAATCCAATCTCTAGTTCTCCAGTAAAAGATGCAATACAGCACCCAACAGATAGCCACCAAGTCTCAAAACACTTCCAGTGATGGAGAATTTGTCACTTTTTGAGGCAGCTCACTCCACTGTTGGACAGCTCAAACTGTAATAAATTTCTTGCTCACAGGAACCACAATCTGCCTTCCCCTAACGTTTACCCACTAATTCTAGTTACCCTGGAACAATCTCAAGAAATTCTTACTAATTCTTTGGTATGACAGGCCTTCAAATATTTGAAAACAAGTATTTTTTGAAAACCACCACAATCAAACCCCACTCTACTACCAGCCCCGAGACTATCCACATTCCAGCTCCTTAAACATCTGCTCATCACATGGTTTCCAAACACCCCCTTTTTCTTGATTGCTCACTAAATTGGCTAATATCCATCTTAAAATCTGACAGTCCAGGCATTATCCAATTATAAATGCAATCCAAGGTTACATAACTTTCTTAACAACCCTGCCACACAACTGGCTCATGCTAAGCAGACAGTACAGCTAAAAATGCCAGATCTTCTTTCAAAAATGCTGTCATACTGAGTCTTTCCATTCCCTGCCTTGTGCAAGTTTAAATGCTAGGATTTAAAATTTATAACAGTTCATCTTCTTGGTTTGAGTCTATCTTCCAACCTATTAAAGATTGTTTTGAATCTTGTTTCTGTCATCTATGTCATCTGCAAATCTAATAAGCACTCCTCTTTGTGCCATTATATAAATCATTGACAAAAATGTTAGACTTGGAATGGGGTATGTTTAGGAATGAAATCACTGGCTTTCACAGTATAACCACTTTCACGACAGAACACAGGAATTATTCTGTGTTAGTAAGTTTAGAACAGGAAACTGATCTTTCCAAAGTAAAATGGTTTGGAGCAAAATTTCATTAGAAGACATTTCAGTGTGTCCAAATAATTATTCCATCTTTCATCATTTATTCAGGATGAATCAAATAATTTAATTTGATTGCACAGAGTACAACTGCAGGAAGCAGGAGGAGAGGTCACAGAAAAGTATCCAATATTGAAAAGTTGCTTTCAGGCATTCTGGTTACACAAGCAAACACATATTAAAACAAAATGCACTTCATAACTAATAAATACTCAAAATATACTTTCATGACAAGCTATTACCACAACCCTTACCCACAATCAAAAGAATCATTCATATCCATTACCAACACATTTCAGTAAAACTGACATTTTAATCTTAAAAATATAATAAAATAAGGGAAAATACCAGAAATGGAACTCCAAATGTTTTAACAGTCCATGACAAAAAGATTGTCCAGATCTTCAGGCAAATCTGCCAAAAGAGAAGAAAAGTAAATGTTAACTTGTGCATTACCATCTATGGAGCTCCACAACTATTTAATACAAAGAGCAGCAATGAGTTTATTAGTACATTATATTTGGTGACATATTAATTATTTCATACCCCTAAAGGGTATTTAGGAACATGGCACTAGGGACAGGATATGAAGTCCCAAAACAACTGCCTAAAGAAGTACATGTCACTCTTCTTGAAGGCCAGGTGTAGTCTCCAAATTTTAAAAATCATGTGTGCAACAGAGTCTAAATAATCCCATCATGAAAAAAAAATCCCACTATTACTCAAATAGTCAGGCAGTTATATCATTTTGTCCAGGGGGGAAAAAACATCAAATGTTGTTTAAAGGTCAGGATTAACTTCCCCAGGAAACACTATTGTCCCAAAGGTCACGTGACATCTAGGTACTGATTGGGTTATCAAGACATGGACAGTAACAGCACCTAAGAGAAGGATGGAACAGTTTCTACAATAGTAATAAGTATGTGTTGACACAGGTCACACTTGAGGACAGTAGTGATAATTTTACTTAAAAGGCAAAAAATACATTTAAAACAACATTGTGAATAACCAAATTTTGATCTTATATAAAACCAAGCAACCTTAGATCCCCCTTCCCTTCTCCCCAGCCACAGACACACACCCCACTCCTCAATTTAATCTCAAAATTAGCTTTCATCTGACACCATTAGCTCTCATCTGACACCAACCAACAGAGTTAATTAGGCAGAAGCAGATGTAACTCAGCAGTCCTTTGCTACAAGGAGAATTGGTGTTAAAATGTGTGTGTGCGCGCACACACACACACACACACACACACACAGCTAGGAGAGTAATAAAATCAGAAGTCTCTTATCTGTAGCCACTTCTCAACTAAACACATGCATATTATCCACTTTTACATTATCCACTGCAAATTTTTTAATCTTAGGCGGGTTAGTTTCTGACCTCCCACTAGCCCCACTGTAAATTGGTACCCTAAGAATAGATTTTTTAAAACCAATTTAATTTTAGTCTAAGCAGTATCTAACTAGAAAGACAAACCTACAGAAAAAAAATGTGTAATCCATTCAAAAGCCAAACAGAAATGTTCTTTTTTCCGTCTCAGAATTATCTATACCAATTCTGTTTTCTCAGAGCACTAGGGTTTGTTTCATATGCAGATAGGACATTCTATCACAAGTACAACCCTAAAAATCATTTTTCTCTTTTCATTTTTTTTCTATAAACACTTCAAAGTTAGACTACAAGGCTATCAAAAGGGAGTGAGTCATTCCAAATTAAATCTGGGTACTCATGCTACATCAAATTGTATTATTCTACTTCCTAAGGTTTTGAATAATTTTATTTTTATCTATAAAATAGTATCAGTAAACTACATGGTTGTATCATATGGTCTTATAATAAAACATTATTTACATCATTCATTATAAACCATCCCAAACAGATCTAGAGAAATGCTTAGTCCAACATTGAGCTTTTGGCTTCATTAGTATATCAACACTATTCAGAAATATTCATGTCAGCATAAGAATCAAAATATCGTGGATCATAAATATTATGTGAAGCCTCCTCTAAGCTTTTACCAAAGCTGTGTGTTGTTTCAAAATCAATGTCATAACATTTGAGTCATGAGATTATAGATGAGCCAAAAACAGTGGTTAAAAAAAAAAAGATTAATAATAGAGTTTACTCTTCTGTCATACTGAGTTTTACTTGCTAACAGTTATTTTTAGCTCTCTCACTTTTATATGCTCCTGGATTTCTTCATAGCCTATTAAATAACTGAGGATCCACAAATCTTAATAGTATTTTCTGAAACAGAACATACACTACTTAATGGAAGGGACCTTTACTTCTTTTCTTCTATAACCACCCAGCAAAGACTACTGGCATAGTTGCTCAAAATAGTGTCTTTGGTTAACAAATATCTGCTGTCTGGCAACATTAAGCATCATCGTATGGTGGTACTTGTTAACTTTCAAGCCCTGGATGCATTTATTTACCCTAAAATTAATGCACGAGGCCCAAAACATGTGAATTGGGAAGTGAGGTTACAAATACTAACTGAAGAATAACCAACAAATATTTAGCAAGATGTTGTTCTGTGTATGCAACCTTTGAGAAGTAACAAAGCACTGTTTGGCAATTCCTCAAAAAGTTAAACATAAGAGTACCGTATGACCTCACAATTCCACTTCTAGGTATATACCCCCAAAAGACTGAAAACAGGTACTCAAATAAGTACACACACATTCATAACAGAACTATTCACAACAGCAAACAGACCAAATGTCCATCAAAAGATTAATATATTGACAAAATGTGGTACATCTATATGCTGGAATATTATTCAGTCATGAAAAAGAATGAGATACTGATACATGCTAATGTGTGATAAACTTCAAAACATGTAGTTAAAAGAAGCCAGACCCAAAAGGTCATGTTTCATATAATTCCATTTATATGAAACATCAAGAAGAGATAAATCCACAGATAGAACATAGACTGCTGGGGCCTGGCGAGTGGGGGTGCTGAGGAGGAAACTACTTAATTGGGTAAGGGTCTTATTTTGGATTGATGAGAGTTTTGGAACTAGACACAGAGGCGGTGGTCACATAACAATGTGAATGTACTAAATGTCACCAAATTACTCACTTTAAAATGTTTTATTTTTCACTTGGTTTATTACCTAGTGGATATTGTGTACTGAACAGTACAAACTTTTAGCCAGATTGACATAAATAAATAATAAAATGGTTAATTTCATGTTATATACAGAGGATATGAAGAGACAGTTCTCCAAAGAAGAAATTCAGACGGCCAACAGGCACGTGAAAAGATACTCCACATCACTTATCATCAGGGAAATGCAAATTAAAACCACAGTGAGATATCACCTTACACCAGTAAGAATGGCCACCATCCAAAAGACTAAGAACAACAAATGCTGGCGAGGATGCTGAGAAAGGGGAACCCTCCTACACGGCTGGTGGGAATGTAAGCTAGTTCAACCATTGTGGAAAGCAATATGGAGGTTTCTCAAAAAACTAAAAATACAAATACCATTTGACCCGGGAATCCCACTCCTTGGAATTTACCCAAAGAATACAACTTCTCAGATTCAAAAAGACATAAGCACCCCTATGTTTATCGCAGCACTTTTTACAATAGCCAAGATATGGAAGCAACCTAAGTGTCCATCAGTAGATGAATGGATAAAGAAGAGGTGGTACATATACACAATGGAATATACTATTCAGCCACAAAAAGGAAACAAATCCTGCCATTTGCAAAAACATGGATGGAGCTGGAGGATATTATGCTCAGTGAAATAGGCCCGGTGGAGAAAGACAAGTGCCAAATGATTTCCCTCATTTGTGGACTATAACAACGAAGCAAAACTGAAGGGACAAAATAGGAGCAGACTCAGAGACTCCAAGAAGGAACTAGTGGTTACCAAAGGGGAGGGGTGTGGGAGGGTGTGCGGGGAGGATGAGAGAAGGGGATTGAGGGGTATTATGTTTAGTACACATGGTGTGGGGAATCACGGGGAAAACAGTGTAGCACAGAGAAGGCAAACAGCGAATCTGTGTCATCTTACTATACTGATGGACAGTGACTGAATTGGGGTATGAGTGGGGAGTTGATAATATGGGTAAAGGTAGTATAGTAATCACATTGTTTTTTCATGTGAAACCTTCATAAGAGTGTATATCAGTAATACCTTAATAAAAATAAATAAAAATTTTTAAAATTCATGTTATAGGAATTTCACCTCAATAAATCATTAAAAAAAATAAAGTACTAAACTATATCATACCAACCATTTTCTGACACCAACTGTTGGCAAGGAACTTTACACAGATTATCAGTAAACCTTAAAACAACCTTGTTAAGGTAGTATTGTTGCCTCATTTTGCTTAAAGAAAACTGAGACGTGACCTAGTCAAGATTTCAGACCACCAAGACAGGAAGTAATTCAGATGCTAAAACTTAAATGCTTTCCTGTCTCTCCATTGGTTTTCCAACTAGGCTCCCAGGAGCTCTTGCGAGAAAATTCCTCGTGTGCACAGTGCAGCGCACTCTGCTGTACTGTGTCACCACCCCTGCTGGGCCACCTGAACCCCTTGCACCCAACAAAGCAGCTCCTTCTTAACTATTCTCTACATAGTGAGCTTCTCCTTAAGATTTACTTCAAAGAAAGGGTTCTGATTGCAGAAGTTAATAAGTCGGGAAACAAACAACTACGACTAAACCTTGCTGAGCATGACAGGTAGGATACCCCTTAGATGGATGGACTTAAACTGGACCTTGAAAGACAAGGCAGAACTTGGATAACTGCTGGATCTCTCCACCCAAATTCAAATTTTTATGGCCCAGTGCAAATGACACCTTCTCAAAAGCCCTACAGTTCTTAACAGAAATTTTTAGCTTTCTTACTATGCTGACATTTGTTTTCCACTTTGTGTTATGTTGATTGTGTACTGACCTCTCTCTCCTTACTAGACTAAAATTCTTAAGAAAAGGATTCATGTCTGATTCATCTTTGTATGCCCCAAGATTTCTAGGACCATAACTTGAACATGAGATGGGTTCAATGTCTGTTTGTTAAATGAATGCATCAGTGAATGAATGAAGGGGATCGATCCATCAGCAGAAGGCACAGAAGCTAAGAATGAGTTATCAAACAAAGGGGACACCCAGTCCATGTGCATTCCTGGAGTGGGTATGTGTTGAAGAGGATAAGAAATAAAGTTGACAGATGAAGGAACAGGAAGCCACTGCGGGAGTAGTGACACAATACAGCATAGTGGAGTGCACCACACACATTCACAAATTTGCTGAATGTTTGAATCACTGGCAATAGTATCCATCCAATATAGGCAGGAGGGAAGGATGACTGAAGGAACAAAGTAAAGCAACCAGTATTTCATCTCTCCCAAATCAGTCTTGTTCAACTTACATATTTATGAGTCAAACTCAGCAGCAAGCCCAGAGCAGGCACTCAATAAATGTTAGTTGAATTGAATATTTAATTTCCCATCTTTTTTAGAATAATACTAAGTTCTTTCTCACTACTCATTAACATAGAGTTTTCAATTCATAAGTTAATAATGTTTTCCAAGGATTTCTAAGAGGCCAAATCACGATCAAAATTATCATTGCAACTAATACATATCATATTAATTGAAGGTTTAATTTTTCATGTCATGCTCTCCTAGTTGACAATATCCTTGTTATGTCATTAAACTATAATTGTGTAAATCTGCTTCAACAAACAATAACTGAACCATCAATAAACTATTATGGCTTCCATAATCCCTAGCAAAGATTAGTTTCAACATCATCATCATAAATTAGTGGAGACATGCCCCAAATCTCCTGGTGATGCCCATGAATTAGGTTTGTACAGTCATCCCTGCATTTTTATGTGCTCAATAGTTTCAGTCTCTAAACTTTAATCACACTGTTAGGAACCTCACAGGAAATTTGATCCCTCGTAAAACAGAGGACTTTGGAGACAAGATGAAAAGTCATTTGTAGTCATCAGGCCTTTGGAGCCAGGGTACACTGATTACAAATGATGATATTATAACTAAGCACTTTCACTTATGAAATGATAAAGTTTAGAATGGTTTTTGGCATTTAAAAATTCCTATTCAATCCTAGGGTTCTTCCTAATGAAAAACTAGCTTTAGCCAGGTTTTAATAACAAAGACTAAGAACAACATATTTAAAAAAATCTGACATCTGAATTTTTAAGATTATTTTGAAAATACAGATCATTTCAGAATTCTGCATTAACTTTATCACAGACGTCTTCAAACAAGATATCCAGTATTGCTAGAAAACCAATTAGAGTTTCCCTTTAAGAATCTAAAGAAAATTAAAGATCTATTTTTTTAAGTGAACATTATTAGTACATACAGACATTTGCATACAGTTTCAAGGCTTTACAGAACCTCTTTTGCCCATGCAAGGGGCATCTTCAAGCTCTACTGGCTACTTTACTTACTTTACCATATTCAGAGAGGTCAATAATCTTATTCAGTTTTCCAGTAATTAGCTGTGTGTGCTTTAATTAGAACATGTTACCTTAAAAGTAAGAAAGCTATTCTCATTCATTTTGGATATTAGCAACCTTGTATCACAAGGAGGTGTGCTGTGATTGGGCATATATCTAGAGAGTTCAGGGTTCAAGTCCCCACTTTGCCAGCTACCTAAACTGATACTGGACATGTTACTTAATCAGTCTAAGTCTCGGTTTTCTCATCTGTAAAAATGAGGATATATCCCTGTTTGCAGAACTGTTAAGCATAATGATTAAGATAACAAACATGAAAGAACCAAGAATGGTGGCAGACACATAGCAAGAACACAATAAAATGCTAGTTCATAAAAGAAAAAGAGCAATGCAGTCAGCTGGAGACCTGTAAAATCTAATCTGGCTGAACTTCTGTCTATATGACCATTTTCTCCTAAGAAACAGGGGAAGTCAGCACGTGGCTCTTAGTTACAGCTGCAGACAAGTAAAAATTCAAGACAAAACAGAAGAAAGTGAAGTAAAGCAAAAGTAGCTTTCTAATGGTGAGGATAGGGTCAAGAAGAGTGTATTTTACTCATAACCTTATATCTTTTAAGGTCAATAAGGCTTTTGGAAGATTAATACTGCATTGAATTATCTTCTTGACCTGAGGGTAGGAAAAGAGTCTTAAAACAAGGCACAAAAAGCACTAACCATAAAGAAAAGACCAATAAATTTGACTCCATTAAAATTAAGAACTTCTGTTCATTAAAAGACACCATAAAGAGAGTGAAAAGGCATGCCACAGATGGAAAGGAGGCATTTGCAACATATACACAACAAAGGATTTGTATTCAGAGTAAAAAAAGAACTTCTAAATAGCAACAAAAGACACAAGGCCCAATTAAAAATTTTAAAAATAGGTGGCAGACTTGAACAGTAATCTTAGAAGTGAGGAAATTCACAGCGCCAAAAAATATAGGAAAAATTGTTCAACCTGATTACCGATCAGGTAAATGCAGTTTACCAGATTAGCTACTTTGAAAGGCTATCAAGACAGAATCGGAGGGAATGAAAACCAATGGGAGCTCTCATATATCACTGGAGGGAGTATAATGGCCTGATTTAACACTTTGGCAAAGTTTGACTGCTACCTAGTAAAGCTGAAAACAAGCATACCCTAACTAATACAACTCATCATGGAATCCATCTTTAGATTAATACTAATTGAGAATTAAAGGTGTTACATTAATAATCACACTAAGATGTAAGCTGGGATAAATGGTCACCCTGCCTGTGAACCAGCAATTCCATTCCTGATTGTACACCTTACAGAAACTTGTACATATTTGCACCAGATGACAGGTTTGGGAACACTCCTAGCAGTTTTGTCCACAATTTCCCCAACTGAAAACAACTCAAAATATCCAGCAACAGTGGAATGATGATACAAAAATTTTGTAAGATTGTGGAAGTCCTATAAAAAAGTGCTTCAAGGTGCTTTGGAGATGCAAATTAAAGCATTATTGGAAAGAAATTCTTCTTCATCACACTTCTTCCATCCATCCATCCTCTATGCTACAAGCAAAGACTATCATTATAAGCTCACATATTCCTACTTTCATAAAACAGTTTCCTTTCCTGTCACTTTATACAAATACATTCATGCATATGCGTGTGGAAAACTGAAGGTAATTTGTAGAAATAACCACCTGAGAGGTTAAAAAGTCACCTGTCAGAAATCCTGGCATAAATAATAAAGCCAGATCAGTTAGTTAAGTCTTCTAACTGTATGTGAAAGTCCATGGGAGTTTCTGAAGTACATTAATATCACTTATCAAACATCAACTACCTTCCAATACTCACATTATTTCACCTTTCATTTACATTAATCCTTATGCCTGGCAGTTTCCACCCTATCTTCACAAGCAGTGCATGAGACAAACATTTGGTGTAACAATAACAAAACATCCACTCAATGATACAATGAGCCCTGGGTATGGCTAGTAGGCAAAACTTCTACTGACCATGTCATCACCACCAACCACCAACTTCTCCTAAGTTCCTCTTTTAATGTTAAAGCTTTTCTCTGCGTCCATTTTTTTTTTAAACCATCACTTCACCTCCCCAACATTCAACCCTAAGTAGAAGTTGTCAGGTAAGAATCTTATCCTTTACTGAAAGATGCAATATTATCCTTTCCTTCTTAATAATATAAAAAGATTGCTCCAATTCACTTTTGAAACATGTATAAAAGAGTATTAATAGGAATGTTTTATTTCAGCGCTATTCCAGGAAACCAAGAGTGTACACAAGTAAGACAGGAAGAATGCACTTTATCTACAGTTGTACAAAAAAACAATTAAAAAAATCTTAACGCCTTTCTTTGTCCCATCTCCAGTGGTGGTGGAATCCACCAAATAACATTCACCCAGACCTATTGCCCAGCCCCACCCGTCTTTCTTCACACCTGCCGCCTTTTCCCGTCCTTCTGAACCCCCCCATCCCCATGAGATTTTCCAGAGCAGACATGTATTAAAAGTTGTAAGTGGCCTTCCTTCACATTTAAATCTGCTCTGTTTTATCTTTCAGAGCCTCTCGCAAGCACATCCATCCCATCCTCCCATGTTTTTCTTGTTGCTTTATATACCCCACAGCTAGCAAACCTTTCGATTCCAACATGCCAATTCGCCCATATTATACCTCCTTCCCACCACAGCAATTGTACCTCTCCTCACACTGCCCCAATCTAGTATATGCTCTGCTTTGCTCTCTCAACTCTACTCCACATCCACCACACCTAAACCCATTCTTACTCTGCTCCCAGATAACGGCCATCTACTCTTCTGCACCACTTCACTTACCCTCACCTACCCCTGGAACCCCTTCCAAATCTCCAGTACTGCCTTCTCCATATTCTCCCTCCTGCACCGGCTTGCACACCTCCATATCCCATCCCATCCACCCCCCTCATCAGTCCGTCCCAGATACTCGCTGGCCCCACGCCTTTCCTGCCAGAAAACTACCATGTCACTCCCACTTAGAAAATCCCAAGCCCCCGCCTTCCGACCATCGAGCCCCGCCCCCACCCCTGTACCGGTCCGCCCCTCCACCTCAAGCCCCGCCCCTTACCCTGGAGGCCCACTTAGGGGCGGAGCCTGTCCCTCCTCCCCTTTCTCCCGCCCCCTGCCGTCACGCTCACGGGCAGCCTGACCCCGAGCGGCCCCACGGTGACCCTCACGCAGAGGCCTGTGGGAGGGGCGTCACAAGCCCCCGATCCCCCCCACCTTCCGCCCCCCTCCCGCCCAGTCTCCTCCCCCTGGGAACGCGAGGGGCGGGTGACAGACCTGGCCGAGCGCCACCACCACCACGCCTGCCGGGGGCGCTGCCGCTGCCTGAGAAAGAAGCTGCAGCTGCCGCCTGAAGGAGGTGCCGTCGCCTCCGCCACCGCTGCCGCCGCCGCCAGGGGTAGGAGCTAAGCCGCCGCCATTTTGTGTCCCCCTGTTGTTGTCGTTGACATGAATCCGACATGACACTGATTACAGCCCAATGGAGTCTCATTAAACCCGAGCCGTGGCCCCGCCCCGGCACTGCTCCATTGGACGAGAACGCCAACACTTAGGGCCATCCGTTGGCCTACGGCTCTGTCCGTCACCCACACACTAACCACTCTGCAGCCCATTGGGGCAGGTTCCTGCCGGTCATCTCGCCTCCGCAAAGACACACCTCTCGACCCATCATCCCCCCTCCAGCACCACCCTCAGGGTGGGTCCACTGCCAGTACCAATCAACGGACTGCTGGGCCCGCCTCTTCTGAGCACCTATTGGTCCAGACCGTTTTCTCGCTCCCCGACGCCGCGCCACCTCTACTTCCACGTACCCGCCCCCTCTACCTCTAGAAATGGATTGGGTTTGGTGGCTGGAGAAATGCTTGGCCTTATTGGCTGCAATAACGCCAATCAGAGGGCCTTTCCTCTCTCCCCTCCCCCACTCAACCCAAATCCCCTAGCCCGCAGCTAAAGTTTGTGTGAGAGCTGATCGCTGGCGGCGGCCGCAGGATTTAGGGGTGGGTGCGGGCGGGAGCGCGCGGGCGGGCACGCCAAGTTAAAATTCGAGGTTCTCAGTCGCCAGCTCCAGCGGCGGAGCGCGCGGACGGGCGCGCCGCCCGGAGCGTTCCATCCCGCCCCCTCCTCCACCCTCTCTCGTCCCGTCCCGGGCGATTACTCGCCCGCCCCCTGGCTTGCATCCTAACCCCCACACACCCATACCCTGCCAGCCCCAGGCCGGGTGCAGGCAGAACGTTGTCGCCTGCAGCCTCCTCGCAATCCCATGCCCAGGGGGAGCAAGCCCGTACCCGCCGGGCGTGCACCCCCGCACCCCACCCCCCGCGGCTCCACGCTCGCCCGTGTCTGCAAGCACGTGCACCGTTCGCCGCTGCCTCCAGCCACCCGGGTCCCCGGCTAACCTCGCCTGCAGCCCGGCCAATCGCTTGCTGCCCTTTGTTGCTGCAGCCTGGGTCTCCCCGCTGCCTTCTCAGCCTCCGCCTCGTCCTTTGCCAGCCGCCCGGGTCCGCAGCGCCGCGCTCCCCCCGCCCGGGACCCACCGCCGCCGCCTCCTTCTCCTCCTCCGCCTCCTCCTCTTCGGCTCCGGGCTGCAGCGCACAGAGCCCGAGGCAGCGCCGCCCAGCCCCGCTCCCCCCGCGCCGCCAGCTAGCCCGCCTGGCCCGGCCGGGGGCGCAGCCTGGACCCCGCCCGCCCTAGACCCCGCCCCGGGGGTACCTGCCTCCGCCCTGGGGGGCTCCGCTCGCCGCCCTCTGGGGAGGGCGGGGATGCCGGTGTCCGCGGGCGGATGGGGACGCCTGGGCCGTTTGGGGCGGGGAGTGTGCTCGCCAGAGCTGGGACTGAGAGGTGCGGTCCTCGCCAACGCGCCCCCCCTCCCGCTGCTGTGGGCCCCAAACTTCGTCCTCCACCCGTGCTTTGCACCCTCGGGCGATCACGACAGATTTGAGAAGCTGGATGCCTGGGAAACTCTACCCTGATCAAGAGGAAGAGGGAGCAATGACATTCAGCGACTGCGGACAGGGCACGGCGGCGGCATCCTTGGGTGGGAGTGGGGATGTCAGACGCGGACTGGAGGGGAAGCTGCCCCTCAGGATGCCCTCTCTCGGCCTGTGAGGAGCTGGAGAGCTCTGAGCTGCGTTCCGAATGCTTTCTTGGGCCGTGCAGCCGGATGGTAGCAGTGCTGAGGGGCGGGGGAGTCGGGGTAAGACCAATGGGGGGCCCTTCCCCCCCCTCCTCCAGCCAGCGCTTGAAGGAAGGCTGATGGCGAAGTTCGATTTTCCAGGCTTCCCCTGGGCCCCCCGAGTTCCTGAGGCCCACATCAGGGAGGCTGGGGGCTCCGCTGGCCTCCCAGGCGAAGCCACTCTGGCGCTGCCCACATTGCCTCTCAAGACTTTGTGGAGAGCGTCCCTCGTTCTCCCAGAGATGAGTAGGATGCTGGCAAGGGAGACTTCAGGAAATAGGAAAAGTAGGTTTGAGAAATGCATCCTACAGAGTTTGAGTACGAAGTTTCCCTTCCGAGGCGCCATTTCATCAGGAGGGGGAGAACTGTGGCTTTGTAAAAGAAAACCAAGTTTCAGGCATGGTGGCCTGGGTGGAAAACCACCTGTTGTAAAGTCGGCCCCTGGAGTCCCGGCGATCTTGGGCCCTGGCAGGGTGAGGCAGGGCGCCAGGAGAGAGGCCACCAGCTTCCTGCCCTGGTTGACTCCAGCATCCTTATGCCACTGCCACTGCTGCGGCAGCATCCCCGGTTCCCCGAGAAACCCCTGTGCAAACTAGGGAGGTACTTTGTTAGAGCGCCTTACCTCAGACAAACAAAACAAGCGGCACAGCTTGTGGTAAATGCAGAGCACAATACACACCTCACTTTTTTAAAGATGGTCTGCCCCTGTGGGGTGTGAGCTGCCCCTACGTGTGTGCTGCTTGGCAGCAAGGTGAGAAAGGACCTAAGACAAAGGGCACAGAGTTGGATGAAAGGATAGGAGAAGGAAGAAGGGGAGCAGAGAGTTGGAATGCTACGCTCAAAACTCACTGGTTCCATTATAAACCCCTTTTATAGTTGTTTTATTACTTGTTAGTTTTAAAAACACAAACCTCTTTAGATGAAATCTTGCTATTCACAAACTCAGCTCAGGGAAACAAAACACAGGGAAAGCTCTGTCATCAGCCATTGGCTTGGCTACTTTTGAGTTACATTACAGATAAACAAACAGCAGGTTGGGTTTCCTCAGTCTGTCTCTAACTCTTTTATTTAGTATCTTCAGTAGCTGGCTCAAGGTGAACTTTTACAAGCTATTAGTTCATAATTCAGTCTAGTTCATTTAGGTATTTCAAAGAGTAGGACATTTATAAGGTGTGCATTTTTATAATGCAGGTGCTGGGATTTTTATTATCCAAGAAGTTACTAAGTAAATTTAAGAATCCTGGCAGACACATTAGCCATTATGTTCTATCTTTTTTCCTATAGTCTACCCAGATGCACTTCATTTTGTAACTTAGATTTGAGTTCCCCAGCCTGCATTTTATCTCAAGCAATAAAAATAAACCATGTCTTAATTAAAAACAAGTTTCAAAACCCCAAATCTGTACACCCAAACGAAAGTATGCAAACGAAGCAACCAAACACAATAAAAGCCCTAAAATTCACCTTTAAGATGGCTTTAGCCAATGAATTGTGGAGATTTATGAGCATCTAACACAAGTCATCACTAATGAGTTAGCCATATGGATTTCCAGGGCATCAAGAAGTGAAGAGACACCTTAGAGAGAAATAGGTCTTGTTTGCCAAAAATTGTGCTCCTGTCACCCCAGAAGCTGATGAACACAGAAGAGAGAGATATCTTTATCCAACATCTTGATGATGTGTTTTTTCAGGTTCTTTTCTTCACAAATACAGCTCTAAGTGCATGGCAAGGAAAGGCAGTCTGTTGCTTTCCCATTGATACACGCCTTTAAGGTTACTCTTCCTTTGAGAAATCCTGGCTCTTGAGATAAGTAGGACTAGAAAGGATAACAGAGACACAGCCAGAGATACTTAATGCTTACTCCTAAACCTCTCTCTTATCTGTATGGTATCTCAAGTCCTCTGCTGAGCTAAACAGCTCAATTAAGAAATTAGCCTAGAAATAACTTAAATTGAAAATCAAGCATCATGCAAAATTTGCAAGCTGAGTGGGCTGAAAGATTATGAATCCAGGGGCTCATCTGACTACTCCTGACTCCCCAAAGACAGCTGCCAACAGCCACCAACTGGCCAGAACTACTGACTACAGTTATACTGCTCAGTGTGGTCCACAGATCACTAGCATCAGAATGACTTGGGAATGAGTGCTTAAAACGTAGGCTCCTTGGCCTAATCCCAGAGATGCTGATTCAGTAGGTCTTGAATGGGGCTCCCAAATCTGCATTTGAAGTTTATGATCACTGAATTTGAGAACCACCAGCCTAGGCTGAATTCTCTTCTCCCCTAACTGGAAAGGAATATTTCTTCTGTCAATATCTTAGCCAGATGCTTATAATCCCCTGTACTGGGATGACTCTGTGTTCTCATCTGTTTGTCCTTGAGCCTGAATAAGGATAAAAAAAAGAGTCCAGAGTACCTTCAGGAGCTGAAGGGAACCTGGAAGGTTTGATCTTTCAGGCTTGTTTACTTGCTCCAAGGCAAGTCAAACAGCCTGATAAGAAGTATCCCATCCACAGATGCACAAACAAGTCCTTCCAAAGTAAAGTGGGTAAGGAGGCAGCCACCAGGGACCCTGAACTGATATGTCCCGGCCGACTCAGCTCATTCTATCTGCATGCAATTAGTCACTTAAGAAAACACTGGTCTACACCCTGCCCTTCCAATGGCTACATGGAATCCTCTCTCTTCATTGACTTCATTCCCCACAAGGTCACAGTGTCCCGTTATGTCAGTCAAGGGCAGAGGGGTGGGGGATGATCAGTCAAACCATTAGTTTTAAATAGGCTAGCAAATCCAATCTATTGTTCTGTGGAAGAAAAATACTGGCATTCTGTACCCGTACCCCATTTGTGCATTCCCACTTAAAAACCTCTAATATCTTTTAAATGCATTCTGGATCAAGTCTAAACTCTTTAGTCTACCTCTAAGGCTATGCACATCTGCACCCAACTCTCCTCTCTAGCTTCTCCCAGCCCAACCCACTCCTCTATGTATAAACATGCTATTCCCTCGGCAGCCATGCCCACCATCCCTACACAATCTGATGAAGTTCTTGAAACATTCCGCCAAATTCCTGCTAGGCTGCTGCTCCTCTGTGAAGTTTTCCTTGTCTTTGCAGGTAGCCCACAGGACTCTGAGGACACTTTTACAGCAACCCCAGCACTTGTTAAGTGCTCTGTTATTATTTGTTGAATTACGGAATAAATAAAAGCACTTCCTACAGTGGTGTCACATTTTGCTCGTCAGTCTTCCTAATTAGCTTTCCTACTACTGCACAGACCAGCTTGTTCATCTGTGTAACTGCCCTAGTGCCTGACACCATCCATATCTGTGTTCCCATCTCTCCCCACACATTATGATCACCTGAAAAGTTCTGAACCAGCGTAGCACTTAAGTCCCACCTGAGGCCACATTTAAAAATAAGAGTATCAGGGGTGGGGCCCATTCATCAAAAAATTTTTAAAGCACCTGAGCAATCAAAGTAGGGAACCATTGATTTATATAAACCAGGAGGATGCCTCAGCATCAAGTGAGAAATTCTGAAGAAGACAGAGAGTGGCAAAAAATGGGAAAATCAGCTACTGTCGCTGGGAGGACATTTCTCAGGGATCTTTTTGTTTTTGTTTTGAGACTCAAAGGTGTGGTGGCTTTTCATTAATCATTATAAAAGAGTCTTAATAAGGACTCAGTTTTTAGTACCAGGCTATATCAAAGAAATCTGAACTATTCCAATATTTAATTTAATGATTCCCAGTCATTTGGATTTTGAAATTTTGGGGAAACTGACAGAATTGCCAACTTTTAATTTTGATAATAGTACATTTTTAAAAAGAACTAACTTCCATCTACTATCTGTATCATGTCATCGAAGAAAGGACATTTTAACCCCCAAAACAATAAGAACATACTCTGTTAATAAGGGGTAGCTCATCCCGTGAAGGGAAAGTGAGTAACTTTACATCAATGTGTACATTTTCTTTCCTCCCCTTTTTTCCCCCCATCTCAAGACAGACAGTGAAACTTTATCTCTGAGTCTGACAACCTGACCAGAGTAAATTTAGGAATCACCAGACTATTCAACACTTTTCCAGGGGTAAGGAAGTGTAGGTTATTCAATATGCCCAATCCAATGTGCTCAACTAAAGATGGTTTTCTCTTATTTTATCTTCAGTACAGAAAGAAAATATACAGTTCAGAAGGCCAATGGCAAAGAATATGAAAGCACCAAACAAAAAGTAGGACACCAGATTTTTATTCAACTCTGCAACCAACAAATGTGTGTCCTTGGGCAAGTCACAGAGTGGCATTGTCTTAAAACTTGGGTTTTCTATGAGACACTAAACCCATGTGGGGAAGCTGTGTCCTCAGAGCCTAGCATAGTGCCTGGTTTATAGTAGGTGCTCAATCAATATTTGTTAAAGTAATTAATAGGTTAAAGCAAAGGAGTTATTTTACATCATCTCTAAAGTCTTAGCCAGGCCCCAAATCCTACAACTTTTTTAAACAATAAACTATAAATCTCTGCCCTCAGTAATTTATTATTAACTTACCCTGTGATTCCCAAAAGGTCACTATTCTTGTATGTAAAGTACCTAAGGAATTGATGAGGATGAAACTTCTGAATAACTTTTTTCCCTATATTTCTAAATTATAAAATTTGTATACATATTTGTCATAGGAAGTGTGAATAATAAAGAGAAAGAGGAGGGGGGAAGGAGAAAAGTTAGGTCATGACACTGAAAGATAGTATTTTGACTTTTTTTTCCTAATTTTTTTACCTCAGTATTCTTATTGTGACTGAAGGGATAAAATTTTCAGCTGAGGAAACTAGAGTAGCAATTAGTAACCTACTGGAATGTTAAGCCTCAGAGGGTTTGCATATATCATAATCATTCCATGTCTGGAAATAATCCAATTTTTCAACAAAATTGAAGACAGAGGGCCTGAATTAGCTTTTCCAGCTATAAGGTGCTCAATACAGTCAATGTCCCATCATTCAAGTTAGCAAGTCTAAAACATCCCAAAGAAAGCGAAGGAAGCAACCTGGTAACAATTATATCAGCTTGATACCATTCCTAGTATTAGTAACGAACAACTGATTGTGGGAGAACATGGTTGAGTTTGATCATAACCTCATCCAGAAACTCCTTCAGGGTTGGGAGTGGGTTTGATTTACCTTTATATTCCCCATATTGCACTGCACGTGGTAGTAATAAATGATGTTGAGTAAAATAAAAGGTTAAGGATCTGTTATCTGCCTAAAGCCTATGCTTTCATAAATTCACAAATTAGACTGTAAAAGATTTACGATAAAATATTTAAGACTGTCAAAACTTAAAGATTTCTTATATAGTGTCTTATACATCATAGGCATTCATTAAATATAGGAAGGTTTGATAAACACATTTCCTAACCACTGTAAAATAGTACTTCCTGTTTCCCAATCTAAAATCACTTTTTCTAAGCTATGTATGTTTGTTGGGGAGTATCTTTAAATATTTTACATTTTAGCATTTGACCAATGGGCGTATTTTATTTATTAAATACATTTGCTGTTTGCCACACACACACACACACACACACACACACACACACACACACACACACACACACACACACACACACACACACAGACTTGGAACCACTCCCATCTCAGTTTCTCTCTAAGATCAAGAGCACCATACTTTCAGGCACTCCTCTCTACTCCCACAACTGTTTTAGCTGCCCCTTTCTAGAGTTTACAGCCTATTAATCTGTTCCATGTGCCTTACTTCAGTGGCTGATGTGACAGCATATCTACTAGCTGGGACTGAGATCTGTTTTCTTTCAATTGCAATGCCACAGATCAAGTGATAACCTTTTAGTAAACAATCTTTAATGGCTCCTGATTTTGTTTCTTGAATTATAACTGATGACCTGAAATAACAACTGCAAGTTCAGTTTATTTGTAGTTTGGAGTCTCTCAATCTGTGGCAGAGAGATTAGCGTTCACCAACTATTTCTTGTGCTCCCTACATTTCACAGACTTTTTTCAATAAGGGTAGAACCATGTGGCTAGAGTCAGCCAATGGATGATGAGGAGAAGGGTAGGTATTACTTCCAGGTCAAGGAAGTTAAGAATCACAGTGGTTTTTCTCCATTCCTCTTTCTCTCCCAAAGCATCTCAGAAGCCATGTTTTCCAGATGAGGAGCTTTAAGTTGGTGGAGCCACTACTGACCCAGAACCCTGAGTATCAGATGGAGCACACTCCCCTCCCACTGCCACCACTTGCTTTGACCATGTAACAGGAGAAATATATTTTGTTGTGTTAAGCTAAAGATATGTTGAAGTTTACTGCTAGAAGGTAGTAGTGTTGCATAACCTGAATTAATATATTTTCTAAATGCAATACTTACAAGTACCTCTCTTAAATCTCAGGAACTGTGTCATTGGGGTAAAAGCACTTCCTCCCCACTCGTTATCCTTTTCTCCAAACCCCCTAGCTGACTGCCCTTTGGTCGTGGTTGTGATGTGTATCAGATATATTATGTTGGACCCTCCCCACAGTACTTTAGTAAAACTACTGATGAGATGGAGAGAATTAAAAAGTGGATTCGTTTCTCCTTGTGAATAAATAAGCTGTGAAAGCCTGGGCCAGTAGCATCATTCTCAGGCTAGCTACTGTGCTTTGCCCTGAAAGGGAGAAATGTAAGTCAGAATCACCTTAGTACTTCAATGTGACTTTGCTGGTTTCCAAATAATTAACTTTCTCGCTACTATAAGTTGAGTTTTTTTGAAATATGAATGCTTCTTGTCAATACGGCTGCTACTTAATGAGAAATCCTGCCTTGGTCCATTCAGTGCTCCCTTTGCAGCCTCTCAAACTTACTGAGCACGAAGAAATGACAAATGACCTAGGAGCTCATTTGCAGTGTGGCTACAGAAGCGCATTTTATTTCCGTCAATTAAAGGAGTAGGAGACTCACATTGGACATGGTGTTGTGTATTCTGTAGCTCCACTCAAAACCCCTAAGGATAAATAGTGTGGGAACTCAGGATGCTGAAGTGGACTGAGGCAGCATGTTTGCTGAACATGGCTTTGAGTGCTTGGTGTAACAATATTATTAATAATAGCGACCACTTATGTAGTACTTACAGCACTAAGTGATTTCCCTGAATTGGCTCACTTGATCCTCACAAAAATCCTTTTTAAATACTGCTATTATCCCCCATTTTAGAGACAAGGAAACTGTGGCCCTGAGCTCTTGAGCAGTTTGGCAGGAGGTCAGAATTCTCATTACACTCTACCTATGGGTCAGTGAGGTCTTCACTCAAAGCCCAGGCCTGAAGCCTGCTGCTCCACGGCAGTGGCTCCGTTGGGCTGCTCCCGAGTCCAGGTAGGCACTGACAAACTTTGCCTCCGTGCACTGCCCAGACGGTGCCTGTGGAGGCCAGAAGCAACCGGAGGCGTCCACGACCACACCCAGGCACGAAGCCCCATGCCCGTGACCAGAAACAAAGCTGGTGCCACCGATCAGAAGACATGAAGGTAAGGGGCAGGGAGGGCAAAGCGGCCTCTGGGGCAGAACGACGGACACCTGGCACTTGGTGGAAAAGAGAAAGAGAAGGTGCTGCTGGCAGCGACAGTGACAAGAACGGCCCCAGGCCTTGGGGAGACCTGAGGCCCAAACCACTTCCATGCTGCAAAGACACTTGCATAATCACTCGGGGCTTGCAAAGCCTTCTCACTTAATTCCTACAAGAATCAGCTTACAGAGCGGGGCGGAAGGAGCACGGACGCGAATGCTTCCCCCAGGCAGCTGCTGGAGCGGGCTCCTGCGCACCGCACCCTCCCCCGCCAGCCCTGCCAGCCCCCGCCACCGGGCAATGCTCTGCGTCTTTGTCATTCCGCGTCCCACGGTGCCAGCTAAGTCACTCAACTGTCACAATCAGGCCTGGAGCTGCAGGATACAAAATAACTCCGGGGAGACCTCCCCGAGGCGGGGGCGGGGGCCGGAAGGCCCGGCAGTTTCTCGAGCAAAGGAGCACCAGCTGCATCTCGCAAGTTACTAAATTAGCAGGGCTGTTGCTTTGCTTTTAATTTTTGTGTATTCGAGAGTAGGTCGCGGACGTCTTGGCAGCGTGTGAATGAGACCGTTTCTGAAAGAATTCACCTTGCTGACGGATCGCTGTCAGGCGCTCCAAACTCACAGAGAAGCCTCCTTGACGCCCTGCCCACGCGGCTTACTTGGCCTCCCTTCCCCGCGGGCCTGCCTCCCAGAGCCCGGGCCTTGAGGCCACCGTGTCCCCTGCTTTTCTGGGACCACAGTCCCACTTCCTTCCAGCCCGGAAAGGCAGGCCAGCCGGGATTGGGGTGGTCTGTGTGCCCTCGCAGTAGGGGAGCCTTCAGTCAGCCTTTCTCCTCCTCCCGAGCATGACCCCACAGCCTGAGCAGAAGGAAGCGTGGAAATCACGCAGAAGGTTCTGGACACTGACAGGCTCGCTTCTGGACAAGCTCTGCTCTGCAAATGTGCCCGCCAACGGGCATCCCAGCCAGCGAGTCCTGAGTCCGTCACCAGCCTGACATGGAGCAGAAAGAAAGGGCTGTTCCTGGGATGATGGCCCCATACATTTGTTGCTCTAGCAGAAAGCAGTACATAGTACATCTTTGTGTTGGTTTTGCTTAAGCATCACGCACAACTCCTTGCTACCACCTTTCTCAATCTGAATGCGCTCGATTTCTCCCATAGCAGTTTCAGGCCTCCTGGACTGGGATCTCCAGCCTAAAGCCAAGGACCTGGGAGCTGAAACAACCTATCTCGCTTCCTGGACTGTTGCTTTTGCCCACATGAGCCGGTGTCTTTCTTACTGAGACTAGATAAGAATTGGCAGTGTTACATTTTTAAGAAAGTTTTATATATTTAAATATATATATAGTCCAACATGAACACTTAACAAGAGGGAAAATACAGCTAGTATGGAAAATGTTCACATTCACTAGTTATCTAATACCTTGTGAGATGATATTTGGTATTTTTTTCCCTTCCAAATTAGCAAAAGGCAAAAATGGAATCCCCCACACTGGTCTGGGTGGGTGTGGCAAGTTTCCAGCTCTCAGGGGGCATAGATGGTATGAGGTTTCTGGAAAGTGTTGGGGAGGAAGAAATTTCCTTTATCCCTTGATGTTCTAGCTGATCTAAGAATCAAATCGTCATGAGACAGATTAACAGAAGAAAAAAAAACAATTTAATTACATGCATATGGGAAATCCATAGACACAGATTCCAAACACAGGTTAAGTGAGGTATATACATCATCCCAAACTAAGGAGAAGAGAGTAGGGGTCTGGGACTTCAAAGGAAAAAGGAAGCTATTCACCGGAGTAGGATGGAGTAAATGTTTGGTAAACAAATGTTTGATGGGGCTATGCAGAAACAATAGGACATAGGAATTTTCAACATTCTTAACTATCTACCACACCCAGGTCCTATTATAAAGTACTTATCTATGGTGATAGTCTCCTCTTGGAGCAATTCCTCCCTCTAAATCCTTTTTATGCAGAGGGGGGAGGGGTGGTCAAAGTATCCGTCTTTTGGGCCTTGGCTGTTTTCAGCTCTTGATATAATCAGCATGCTACAAGGGTACATCTTGGGGAGGCCTGCCCTTCAACCCCACAAAAGTAATTTGACAGTGTATATGGAGAGCCTTAAAAATGCCTCTTGCAGATGAGTGGGATCTAAAGCAGGGGCTTGGGGGCCAAGCAGTTGTGGGTTCTGATCCTCATCATTCCAGCTGTGTGCATGAGGACAAGTCTCTTTGCCTCCTTTAAACCCTTTTCCTCAATTATGAGGAAAATGGGGGTGCTCCTGCCTACTTCACAGGGCTGTTGTGAGAGTCAAGAGAAAAAATACAGGCTGCTTAACAAATAGTGATGGTTGCTGCACTGTCACCATAAATTCTCTTTGGCCTAGTAATCTGGACTGTCCCAAGGAAATAATCTGAGATATGGACAAAGATTTGATGTCTTTCCAGCATTATTTATAATCATAAAAACATGGAAAGAACACACCCAGCACTGGGGTAAAAGGTAAGAAAAGTATGGTACAGCCACATGGTTTTATAGATAAACTCAATAACATATGATATACACTGTTCTTTTTTTATTGAAGTATCATTGATATACAATTTTATGGTTTCTAATGTACAGCACAGTGGTTCAACAGTTAACCACATTATCAAATCCTCACCGCCTCTAGTGCAGTTACTATCAATGTAGAAAGATGTTACAGAATCAGACTACATTCTCCATGCTGATACACACTGTTCTTTATCCCCCATCCCCCCCCTTTTTTTTTACTTAAACATTATGACATTTTGCAAGTTTTAAGTGTGTTTGAAGGATGAATGCCTAGCTTTGGAATTGTTGGGTCAAAAGATGTGGTTTTAAATTTTGACAACTGTGGCCAACTTGCCCCAGGGGGGTAAATTGTTCCAAGGCACACTCCTAGCAGAGATGAGGGAGAGCCTCTCTTTCCCCAGCTCTCCACAACAGTGTTAGCAACCTTTGTTCTTGGCCAAGGTGAAAGTGGTATCCCACTGAAATTTCAATTTGCATTTCTCTTAAGCATGAGGTTGAGCATCTTTACATATGTTTAAGAACCATTTGTATTTCCTTTTCATTGAATTGTCTGCTCAAGTATCTTTGGCCTCAGTTTCTACTGGGTAGTTGGTCTTTTTTCTTTTTTTTTTTTTTTGCATTGCTTTAGCCCTTCAGCTGGTGTTTTTTGCTTCAAGTTTATCATTTATCTTTTAACTTTTTTTGGTCTTTGCCATTCAGCTTAAAATATATATATATATATTGTCTAGGTTCCAGGCAACTGCTCTTTCTGTGCTGTAACACACTGTATTGTCCTAACCCACTGACTTTTCTCACTCTCTCTGAGCTCCCAGGCAGGGACCATGACTTCCTAGGTCACCACCCGAACCCCAGTAGGCACCCAATAGATACTTGTTCAGTGACTGTAGTTCCATTTTGTGAATGAGTGCCAAGAACCTGTGGCCTCATAGGTAAATCGCCATAGTACACAAGGGAAAAACATTCTCATGTTCTATCAACTTCTGCCACAAAACAGTCATGTTCAATTTGTGACAAAATGTAGTGACTTTTCAGCTTCCATAGGTCAGTGTTCTCAACATTCAAGGACAGGTGAATGGACAATCCAGCCACAGCCCAGCCAGCCCAGCCCCATGTCTAACACACTTTCCCAGCCTGGTAGACTCTCTGCTTTGGCTCCCCACTGAGCCGGAGGACAAGCAAACCCCTATCCAGGGCTGGGGGCAGCTTCAGAACACTCTCAACTTGTCTGTTCAGAGAGGAAAAGGAAAGTTCTTTTCTAACAGCAAAGAATAGCGTGGCCCAGACTGTGTCAGGCAAATGATTAACTCTAATCTGTGGGACCTTCAGAGCATTCCTGGTGTCACCAGGTAGAACCAAGAAAATTCAAATTTAAAAAAAGGAAGAGGAGAGTACAGAACAATTTACAGCCTTTAGCAGAGATGGGCCGGGCTAGGCATTGCTGCCAGGATCTCATATATTGCTTGCAGGTCAAAATTGGGCAGAGGTTACAAAATTAAACCTTGTCTCCAAAGCTCATTTCATTTTGGAGCTTGGCCATAGGTATTGCTTTCTCTAAGAGCCACATTCCATGAGCAAGGGACATCAGTGGGACACTATGAGGGCTCTGTTCAGGGGTCCAACACTGCTCTATTCACATGGCTAGCCCCTCTCCCAGAAGGCATCATGGAGCCACTCTAAACAAGGACTCCAACCACACCATTGGAGATATCTTTCTATCTTATGTATCTAAAATACTTTGAAAAACATGTCAAATTTACAGAAAAATTGCAAAAACAATTAAAGGCGCTCCCATACACTCCTCACCTAGACTCACTGTTACTTTCTGATGTGCTTTATCATTCCCTATACAATATATACTATTCTTGTTATCTGCTTCATGAACAGTTTGAGAGCAAATTGTAGACTTTTACCCCTCAACATTTCATCTTCACTGCCAACATTAAGGATATCCTCTTAAATAATCACAGTATAAGTATCAGAAAATTTAACATTGTTAAGTTACTGTTATCTAATCTGTAGTTCATATTCAAATTTCACTAATTGTCCCAATAAAGCCTTCTACAGCTTTTTCTTTCCCAGACCAGGATCCAATCCTGGTCGCGTTTAGTTGTTTTTGTCTTCTTAATATCCTTGAATCTGGAGGAGTTCCTCAATCTCCTCTTTATGATCTTGATGCTTTTAAAGATTGCCTGCCAGTTGTTCATAGAGTTTCCTTTAGTTTGGGTTGGTCTGATGTTTCCTCATGATTAGATCCAGATTTTTACCTTTTTGATAAAAATCTTTTTAATCACCCATGATTCTTGTATATTATAGTCAACTTATAAGATGAGTCACAGTTTTAAGCAGGTCTTTCCATTACACTTCATATTCACTTGCTGCTTACTTTCCAATATGTTATTTTCTACATTATTGTCCTGTCTCCTCTGGTAATCTTTAAACATGGTAAAATAATTTTTTTGCATGTAGTATTTATTCTTTTGAAAACAGATCAGGGTGTCTCTAGTGCTGGCTCACTCTCTTTTTGTCAGTCTGTTTATTTCATTTGTCTATAATATTTAGATATTGACAGTTTATTTGAAATCAAGTTTCCCCCAAATCAAGTTTTTTGTTCTCCTGTGTAGCCTGGGTCTAGCAACAATACCCGGCAACACTCAAGAAGTCTTCTGGAAACATTGACTCAGTGAATGAATTTAGTGACTACACACTGAATTTTCTGAATTCAGGTCCTATGCAGGAAATAATTGTGGTTATTAATTACTGTACACATTCAGAAGTATAGGAATTCAGGTATTACGGTTTTACAAACATTTCTTCTACTAATTTGCGTGTCTCAATCTTCTGATGAGCCCAAAGTCCCACATCTTTGACTGAAACTCTGCTTGAGCATTTTTTTTTTTTACGAGCAAAGAGTAGTTTAATAAAACAAAGTACACACTCAAGGAGGGAGTGCGGGCACGCTCCAGAGATGAGCAGCCTGCACTACTGCATTTTGGAAGGGGAAACCTAGATGGGTGAGTGGAGTGGGGGTTGGCTGGTCTGAAGACTGGCTTCTCTGGGGAAAGTCTTCTCCCAGAAATGAAGGCAGAGACAGGCTGGGAGCTTTTAGGTCCTGCTAAAGGACCCTTAATCAGAAGGCAGAGAATTTTGACCTTTTCACTCCTTGGTTTGACCCTCCTAGCTTGTAGTACAGCCCAGCTGCGCCAGCCTTGATGCACAAGGCACTTAGTCATCTAGAGCCTCACCACCTCTCTGGGCTCCAGCTCCCTCCTCCATTGTTCCTCTGCCTGAACACCCATCCCTGGAGTTCTGATGTTTCATTAATAGTTGGAAAGAGGCTCAAACTAACAAAGAATTAAACAAATTTCAACCATAATGAAACATCAGTTTAAGTTGATCAAATTGGCAAATATTAGATAGATTAAATATTCCCAGGAATGTGACAAAAGAAGTACTTTTATACACTTTTCATACATTTTACAGCATCTGTTTAAACTTTATAGATACCTTTATCTGTGGATCAAGGAATTCCTCTTCTGGGATTCTTCCCTATAGAAAAACTTGCACAAGTACAGAAAGAAACATGCAAAAACATGTTCCCTGTAACCTTTTCATAACAATGAAAAGATGGAAACTGCTCTTTCAACTGTCCACCAATAGGAGCTGGTTAAATAGATTATGGCAGAGCATGCAGTGTAATACAATCCAGCTGTTAAAAGAGCAAGGTAGATCTGCATGATCTAATATGGAACATGTCCAAGATACATTGTTAAATGGAAAAAGTAATTTGTAAAGCAGATTAAATACAGTTATTAATATTGTGAAAATACTAATTAGTTTATATGTTAATTTACACACAGCAAAATATCTGAAAAAGACTCCATAAATTGTGAACGATGATTATCTCAGGAATGTGGGGTTATGGGAAGCTTTCACATTCTTTGTTCTGTATACTTGTGATATTGGAAATTTTTTAAATTTGAAAATCAGAAAAAAAAAAGGTTAAAAAGCCCATGAGTAAAAAAAGTCATAGTGGCTGAGGTCAGGGAGTTGGTGAGGGACCAAATGCAACAAGATCAACCACATGTCAGCAACAGTGGGGCGCATGGGAGTTTCTGGTATGCTTTAATTTTGTGTATGTTAGAGTATTCCATAAATTAAAAAAAAAATCAAACACAGAGAAACCTCAGAGCATGCCTGTATGTCAGTTGTGAAAGGATGGAGTTCTATGGGATTCTTTAAACAACTAAGTTTAGATTTTAGTTGATAGAGAATGACGCTTACTATCGATGACTTGAAAGTATGGAAACTGCTTTTTCGAAAGATTACTTTACATAATTTGAGTTGGAGGAGAGAAGGATTAGAAGTGAGGAGACCAACTAGAAGTCACTTTGCTATATCCAGCAGCAATTTGGTGGGGTTGGTTAGAGGTGGGCTGGTGGTCACATGGAAAAGTCAGAGCTAGTGCTGGGGAGTGGGGAGGAGAGAGAGGAGTCCTAGGTGAAATCTCAGCCCTTCTTCAGAGGACATGGAGGCTGGTGGAGACATCAACAGGCTTAGACAAAGATCAGTTTCCTGAGTGCCACATTCCATCAGCTTCCCCTGCAGGAAGCTGGCCTCTGCAGCCAGCCGGCTCTTGCCCAGCTCAAATGGAGCTTAAACAACTGGCCTTACCTTGATTCTACTTTTTCCTCTGTTCCTCCCAACACATTTTCCATGTTTTGTAGGGTTCCCTATTTGGCTATAGGAGTTAGCAGGAGGATTTTCTTTTATTAATGTTCATTTATTTAATCAATATCTTTAAGTACTTACAGCAAGCACAGGCATTGACTGAGTACACACAATAATGAATAGAGTAGACAAGTCACTGATCTGAAGCCTACAGTCCATCGTTCCACCAACACAGTTTTGTTTATGTGTTTCTCCTTTAAAAAAATTATTAATGCGGGAAGATGGCAGCGTGACCAGGGTGACAGAAATCTCCTCCCAACACTATATTTATCTACGAAAATACAGCAAATACAACTATTCCTAAAAGAGAGACCAGAATACACAGGAAAGCGCACAGCATACAGCTACACCCGAGAGGACTCGGCACCCCAAGAGGTGGGTAAGATATGGAGCCGTGACCCGGTGGGACCCGAGCACTCCCCCACCCCAGCACACCGGCGGGAGGAGAGGATTCAGAGCCAGGAGGGAGTGGAAGTACACCCCTCAAAGTAGCCAGCCCTGGTGATCTGTGTGGGGAGTGCTGACCCACATCGCGTAGTGCAGCGGAGACTGGAGAAACAGAGGGGCAGGATCTAAGCGGGAACGTGCCAGGGTGCTTCCAGCCGGCTTCCGGGAAGGAAAAAAAAAAGCACGTGCTTTCTTCAGCGGTCTTAAAGAGACAGGAGGCCAGCGGAGGAGCCGGATTGCCGTGGCACACTCAGCCCAGCACACTGGGAATCCTGGGGAGTTTCGGACACCTTAGCTGGTGACTGGGGAAGCGTGGCCGTACTTACACTTCTCACTGAGATCAAAAGCCTCTCATTCCTTCCCACCCTGGCCAGAGCAATAAAGGGCCCTGCAGAGCAGCGCGGCCACGACTGCAGAATAGTGGGGCAACAGTGCCACCTACAGCATCCCCACAGAATCTATTACCGGTGGGCGTTTTTTTGTTTTGTTTTGTTTTGTTTTTTGTCTTTTTGTTTTGTTTTGTTTTGTTTTTTGTTTTTTCTTTTCTTTCTTTTTTTCTCTTTCTTTTTTTTTTCTCTTTTTAAAGTCTTAAAGAGCCCAGCTGACACACGTGGTGACTACCAGCGACCACTTCTATAGCCATGAAAAGACAGAGGAATATGGTTCAGAACAAAATCAACCAGAAAACCCAAGAGAGGGAGCCTGAAGGGGATGGAAAAGCACAGTCTTCCTGAAAAAGAATTCAGAATAAAAGTCATAACCATGCTGACGGACCTACAGAGAAATGTGCAAGAGCTGAGGGAGGAAGTGAGGGAAGTGAGGAAAGACAATGCAGAAATCAGACAAGCGATCAACGGGCTTAACAGCAGACTGGATGAGAGGCAAGAGACTGTTAATGGAATAGAAATCAGAGAACAGGAATACAGAGAAGCTGAGGCAGAAAGAGATAAAAGGACTTCTAGGAATGAAAGAATATTAAGAGAACTGTGTGACCAATCCAAACGGAACAATATTCGCATTATAGGACTACCAGAGGAAGAAGAGAGAGAAAAAGGGATAGAAACTGTCTTTGAAGAAATAATGGCTGAAAACTTTCCCTCGCTGGGGAAGGAAATAGTCTCGCAGTCCACCGAAGCCCACAGATCTCCTAACACAAGGGACCCAAGGAAGACAACACCAAGACACATAATAATTAAAATGGCAAAGATCAAAGATAAGGACAGAGTATTAAAGGCAGCTAGAGAGAGAAAAAAAGGTCACCTACAAAGGAAAACCCATCAGACTATCATCAGAACTCTCAACAGAAACCTTACAGGCCAGAAGAGAATGGCATGATATATTTAACGTTATGAAACAGAAGGGCCTCGAACCAAGAATATTGTATCCAGAACGATTATCATTTAAATATGATGGAGGGATTAAACAATTTCCAGACAAACGAAAGTTGAGAGAGTTTGCCTCTCATAAACCACCACTACAGGATATCTTAAATGGACTGCTCTAGATGGAAGCACTCCTAAGGCTAAAAAGATGTCACCAGAGAAAATAAAATCATAGCAAAGAAAGCACCATCCAAATACTAACTAAAGGCAAAGAATAAAACACCTAGTATATAAAGAATGGAGAAGGAAGAATAAGAAGGAAGAGAAATAAAGAAACATCAGACAGTGTTTACAATTACTTAACAAGAAAGTTAAGTTAGATTGTTAGATAGTAAAGAAGCAACCCTTGAACCTTTGGTAACCACGAATCTAAAGCCAGCAATGGCAATAAGTACATATCTATCAATAATCACCCTAAAAGTAAATGGACTGAAAGCACCAATCAAAAGACACAGAGTAATACAATGGATAAAAAAGCAAGACACATCTATATGCTGCTTACAAGAGACTCACTTCAAACCCAAAGATATACACAGACTAAAAGTGAAGGGATAGAAAAAGATATTTCATGCAAACAACAAGGAGAAAAAAGCAGGTGTTGCAGTACTTGTATCAGACAAAAGAGACTTCAAAACGAAGAAAGTAGCAAGAGATAAAGGACATTGCATAATGATAAGGGGGTCAGTCCAACAAGAAGATATAACCATTATAAATATATATGCACCCAACACAGGAGCGCCAGCATTTGTGAAACAAATACTAACAGAATTAAAGGAGGAAATAGACAGCAATGCATTCATTTTGGGAGACTTCAACACACCACTCACTCCAAAGGACAGATCAACCAGACAGAAAATAAGTAAAGACACAGAGGCACTGAACAACACACTACAACAGATGGACCTAACAGACATCTACAGAACTCTACACCCAAAAGCAACAGGATACACATTCTTCTCAAGTGCACATGGAATATTTTCCAGAATACACCACATACTAGGCCACAAAAAGAATCTCAGTAATTTCAAAAATATTGAAATTCTACCAACCAATTTCTAAGATCACCAAGGTATAAAACTAGAAATAAATTTTAGAAAGAAATCAAAAAGGCTCACAAATACACGGAGACTTAACAACACTCTCCTAATTAATCAGTGGGTTAACGACCAAATCAAAACAGAAATCAAAGAATATATGGAGACTAATGACAACAACAACACAAAGCCACAACTTCTGTGGGACGCAGCAAAGGCAGTTCTAAGAGGAAAGTATATTGCAATCCAGGCCTATTTAAAGAAGGAAGAACATTCCCAAATGAATAGTCTAAAGACACAATTACTGAAATTGGAAAAGAAGAACAAATGAGGCCCAAAGTCACCAGAAGGAGGGACATAATAAAGATTAGAGAAGAAATTAATAAAATTGAGAAGAATAAAACAATAGAAAAAAATGAATGAAAGCAAGAGCTGGTTCTTTGAAAAAATAAACAAAATAGATAAACCCCTAGCCAGACTCATTAAGAGGAAAAGAGAATCTACACACATAAGCAGAATCAGAAATGAGAAAGGAAAAATCATGATGGACCCCACAGAAATACAAAGAATTATAAAAGAATATTATGAGAATCTATATGCTAACAACCTGAAAAACCTAGAAGAAATGGACAACTTCTTAGAAAAATACAACCTTCCAAGACTGACCAAGCAAGAAACAGAAAAACTAAACAGACCAATCACCAGCAACTAAATTGAATCGGTAATCAAAAAACTACCCAAGAACAAAACCCCCGGGACTGATGGATTCACCTCTGAATTCTACCAGACATATAGAGAAGAAATAACACCCATTCTCTTTAAAGTTTTCCAAAAAATAGAAGAGGAGGGAATACTTCCAAACTCATTCTATGAAGCCAGCATCACTCTAATACCAAAACTGGGCAATGACCTCCCCAAAAAAGAAAATTACAGACCAATATCCCTGATGAACGTAGATGCAAAAATACTCAAAAAAATATTAGCAAACCGAATTCAAAAATACACCAAGAGGATCATACACCATGATCAAGTGGGATTCATCCCAGGGATGCAAGGATGGTACAATATTTGAAAATCCATCAACATCATCCACCACGTCAATAAAAAGAAGAACAAAAACCACATGATCATCTCCATAGATGCTGAAAAAGCATTTGACAAAATTCAGCATCCTTTCATGATTAAAACTCTCAACAAAATGGGTATAGACGGCAAGTACCTCAACATCATAAAGGCTATATATGACAAACCCACAGCTAACATCATACTTAACGGCGAGACGATGAAAGCTTTTCATCTAAGATCGGGAACAAGACAGGGATGCCCACTCTCTCCACTGTTATTCAACATAGTACTGGAGGTCCCAGCCACAGCAATCAGACAAAACAAAGACATACAAGGCATCCAGATTGGTAAAGAAGAAGTCAAATTGTCACTATTTGCAGATGACATGATATTGTACATAAAAAACCCTAAAGACTCCACTCCAAAACTTCTAGAACTAATATCTGAATTCAGCAAAGTTGCAGGATACAAAATTAGCACACAGAAATCTGTTGCTTTCCTATACACTAATGATGAACTAACAGAAAGAGAAATCAGAAAAACAATTCCATTCAAAATTGCATCAAAAAGAATAAAATTACCTAGGAATAAACCTAACGAACGAAGTGAAAGACCTGTACTCTGAAAACTACAAGACATTCCTAAGAGAAATTAAAGAGGACACTAACAAATGGAAATGCATCCCATGCTCTTGGCTAGGAAGAATAAATATTGTCAAAATGGCTATACTACCCAAAGTAATCTACAGATTCAACGCAATCCCTATCAAACTACCAACAGCTTTCTTCAATGAATTCAAACAAATAATTCTAAAATTCATATGGAACCACAAAAGACCCCGAATAGCCAAAGCAATCCTGAGAAGGAGGAATAAAACAGGGGGAATTACGCTCCCTGACTTCAAGCTCCACTACAAAGCCACAGTAATCAAGACAAGTTGGTATTGGCACAAAAACAGACCCACAGATCAGTGGAATAAAATAGAAAATCCAAACATCAACCCAAACACATACAGTCAATTAATATTTGATAAGGGAGCCTTGGATATACATTTGGGAGATGACGGCCTCTTCAGCAGCTGGTGTTGGAAAAACTGGACAGCTACATGTAAGAGAATGAAAGTGGACTACTAACCCCATACACAAAGGTAAACTCAAGGTGGATCAAAGACCTGAATGTAAGTCATGAAACCGTAAAACTCTTAGAAAAAAACATAGGCAAAAATCTCTTGGACATAAACATGAGCAACTTCTTCATGAACATATTTCCTCAGGCAAGGGAAACAAAAGCAAAAATGAACAAGTGGGACTATATCAAGCTGAAAAGCTTCTGTACAGCAGAGGACACCATCAGTAGAACAAGAAGACATCCTACAGTATGGGAGAATATATTCATAAATAATGTATCTGATAAAGGGTTGACATCCAAAATATATAAAGAACTCACGCACCTCAACAAACAAAAAGCAAATAATCCAATTAAGAAATGGGCAGAGGACATGAGTAGACACTTCTCTAAAGAAGAAAGTCAGATGGCCACAGGCACATGAAAAGATGCTCCACATCGCTAATCATCAGAGAAATGCAGATTAAAACCACAATGAGATATCACCTCACACCAGTGAGGATGGCCAACATCCAAAAAACAAACAACAACAAATGTTGGCGAGGATGTGGAGAAAAGGGAACCCTCCTACACTGCTGGTGGGACTGCAAATTAGTTCAACCATTGTGGAAAGCAGTATGGAGGTTCCTCAAAAAACTCAAAATAGAAATACCATTTGACCCAGGAATTCCACTCCTAGGAATTTACCCTAAGAATGCAGCAGCCCAATTTGAAAAAGACAGATGCACCCCTATGTTTATCACAGCACTATTTACAATAGCCAAGAAATGGAAGCAACCTGTGTCCATCAGTAGATGAATGGATAAAGAAGAGGTGGTACATATACCCAATGGAATATTATTCAACCATGAGAAGAAAACAAATCCTACCATTTGCAACAACAGGGATGGAGCTAGAGGGTATTATGCTCAGTGAAATAATCCAAGCCGAAAAAGACAAGTATCAAATGATTTCACTCATATGTGGAGTGTAAGAACAAAGAAAAAATACTGAAGGAACAAAACAGCAGCAGACTCACAGAACCCAAGAACGGACTAATAGTTACCAAAAGGAAAGGCACTGGGAATGATGGGTGGGAAGGGAGGGATAAGAGGGAAAAAGGGGCATTACGATTAGCAGACGTAATGTCAGGGGGGCACGGGGAGAGCTGTACAACTCAGAGAAGACAATTAGTGATTCTATAGCATCTCACTACGCTGATGGACACTGACTGTAATGGGGTTGGTTGGGGGGACCTGATGAAGGGGTAGTTTAATAACCATAATATTGCACATGTAATTGTACATTAATGATACCAAAATTAATTATATAATAAAAAATTATTAATATTATTGTGGTAAAATACATGTAACATAAAATTTACTATTCTAGCCATTTTTAAGTGCACAGTCTTGTGGCATTAATTACATTCCTATCTTGTGAGACTGAAACTCTGTACCTATTAAATAATAACCGCCTATTCCACCGCTCTTCTGCATCCTTTTCCCCCTTCTCCTAGCAATAACTATTTGGCTTTCTGTCTCTATAAATTTCATTACACTGGGTAATCATGTAAGTGGAATTATACAGGGTCTTTTTGTGATGGGCCTATTTCACTTAACATATTGTCCTGAGGTTCAACCATGCTGTAGCATGTGTCAGAATTTTCTTCCTTTTTAAGGCTAAATTAACATTCCATTGTATGTATATACCACATTTCTTGGGCATTGTGATAATGCTGCTATGAACATGGTTGTATAAATATTTCTTTGAATCCCTGCTTTCAAGTATTTGAGTATATACCCAGAAGCGAAATTGCTGGATCATGTGGTACTTGTATTTTTAATTTTTTGAGGAACTATCCTGCTGTTTTCTGTAGTGACTGCACTATTTTACATTCTCACCAGCAATGCACCACAAGGCTTCCAATTTCTCCACATCATCAGCAACACTTGTTATATTATCTGTTGTAGTAGCGATCCTGATCGGTGTGAAGTGGTAGGATGGGTTTTTAAATATGATTTATTTACAACTAATATTGTTCAAGGATACATGATTTTCAATTCAAAAGGTTCTTTTTCCCTCATATTACACCACAGCAATCAGAGGCAGAAAGCTTTGGGAAGGACCAGCAGTTGAGTCTCCTTCCCAGGTGTCTAATCCCACTAGATTGAATGTAATACAATTCTGCATTTCATTCACTCTGTTTAAAGTTGCTTCTTAGATCAGTTTCCCCATTTATAAAATGGAAATAATAGTGTCTACCTCATAGGATTGTTATGAAAATTAAGTGAGTTAATTACTATAAAGTACTTGGAACGGGAACTGACATATTGTAAAGTGTGTGTGTAAGCACCTGTTCAATAAAACAATTAAAAGGTTTTTCCAGTTCTATGGCTTCTTTGGAGGTGCTGATGGAAAGTAAGAATTGTGTATAACACTGGAAAGAAACATTAATTTATCAAACCTTACTGAAAGCCTGTGTGTCCAGGATTGTTCAAGACACTGGTAGGGGACCGAGGAGATGCTCCAGCACTGCCCGGGGCTGTGGCTCCCCAGGGAGAAGAGCTTCTGAATTTCAAGGTTCAGCTTCTTTAGGATTAAAACCACAACTGCTCAGTTTGTACAGACCCTGTGACAGCACCACATGCTGGGCACTGTCCTGGGCATTTGATATGCCATTTCTAATCTGCCCACAACCTTATAAAGCAGAGATCAATACCAGTTTACAAATGATGAAATTGAAGCTCTGAGGGGTTAAGTGACTTGCCCAAGATAGGGCACATTATGGGAAGTAGGTCAAGGAAGGATGTAGAGCCAGCTCACCCCAGAGCTTGAGACCTTCAGAGTTAATTAACATCTGCCATTTACTGAGCCCTGCTACAATGCCAGGTCCCAGCTAAGCCTTTACATGTGGGATTTATCATGGGATTCACCATTTCTGGAAGAACTCTTCCAGGGAGGGAATTTTTCCAAAGAGGAACAGGAGGCAGAGTGAAGCTAAATCATCAGTTAGCAAAAAGTGGGTTCATTCCCAAGTCACCAGACACCTGGAAAGGTGGTTAAGCATGGCTTAGTAGTTTAAAATGAGAACTCTTGCATTAAAACCACCTGGGTTACACATCAAAATGCAGATTCCTCGGGCTCACCCCAGGCCCATTAAATACGAATCTGCCTAGTATTCTCATACCTCAGTAAAGCTGTACCTGGAACCTAGATATGAGGGGACTATAACTGTCAGCAGAGTTAAACCGTGAAATCAGCATTAAAGAATCCAGGTAAGGTATGCAAGGTCCCCTCTGAAGGGACTGATTAGTCTTCCCTGTCCCTCTTAACACTAACCAGACTGATTGTATTAACAAATATAAAGAAAAAATGAAGAGGACAAAATTTTGTGACCTTGGCATAGAGTAGCATTTCTTAAACAAGTTGCAAAAAGCACAAGCCTTAAAAGAAAAGGATTCAAATATTCAACTCTGTAAAGGTAAAAAGCTCCTGAACAAAAAAAGATGTCATAAAAAAAAATGAAGACAAGCCAGAGAAGGGGAGAAGATACGTGCATTATGTATAATCAACAACAGGTTGTGTACAATCAACAAAAGATCAGTATCCAAATATATAAATAACTCCAAAAGATCAGTTTTAAAAAGAGAGAACTATCCCCTTAGACTAATGTTCAAAGGACATGACCAGGCAATTACAAGAAAAGCCCAAGCTACAGATAAACATGTGAAAAGGTGTTCAACTTTACCAGGGATAGAGAAACGTGAATTAAAACCACAAAGAGATATTTCAAGGACTGGTACAGCTTGTACACACACTGCTGCCTGAGAAAAGTGGGCCACAATCATTGCGAAGCAATTTGACAAAAGCTAATAACATTTTAAGAGGCAAATGCCCCACAATTCAGTAATTCCCCTCCTAGAAAAATTCTCCCATGTATGTTCCAGGGGACAAATACAGAAATGTCCATTGCCACATTTTATGTAATAAAAACGGAGACAATTTAAATGTCCATTAATAGGACAGTGAATAAATACATGGATGATCCTATAAGACAACATCATGCAAAAGTTAAAATAAATGAACCAGATTTACATATATCATCATTTAAAAATGTAGGTCAGGTCACAGCCCTCCTCTGCTCCAAACCTTTCACAGGCTCCTCATTTCAATCCAGTGAAAGCAAATCCTCATGACGGCCTACAAGCTCCACCTTGACTGGCATCCCCTATCCCACCTATTATTTTTCTGACATTACCTGGAATAATCTCCATGGCTCTCTCCATCACCTCCACCAAGTCTTGGCTCATATGTCACCTTTAATGTGGGGCCCTCCCCAGCTGCTCAGTTTGCAATTTATAACTGCAAATGCCTCTGCCCTTGGTGCTCTGGAGCCTACCTGCCAGCTCTGCCTTTCCTTTCTCTCTAGCGTGATCTCTTTTCAGACATACAATTTAATTCACATATGATATTTAATATTTACTTGCTGTCTTTCCTGCTAGAATATAAGTCACACAAGGGCAGAGTGCTTTGACAGCTTTGTTTATCCCACACACTGAGAATGAACGAACGTGGCTAAATCAAAATCATGTTAACCAATAAAATCATGATGCAGAAGGATATTTATGGTATGATATCATTTACATAAAGTTCTAAGACATGTAAAACAATACTACATATTGTTTATATATACATACCTATGTAGTAAAAGTGTAAAAACCTAAGGGAATTATAAATTTAGGACAGTAATTTTCTCTGGTTTTGGGATGAGGGAGAGGGATTGCAATACATCTTGTCTTAAAAAATCTGAAACAAACATGACAAAATCCTGAGGCTTGACAAAACTGAAGGATAAGGTGTGGTATCAGTTCTATTGTTTTTTTTGTGTAGCCTTGAAATATTTCATAACTTTAAAAGAAAGAAATAATAAATGACCCCCAAAATGTTAGATTGGTCATGCTGACCTATATAGGGATGAGTGCTAGAGAGAAACTGTCCTGCCAGGAAATCATTGGAGTTCATTAGCTAAGACCATGCTATTTTGAAAGGGAGAGGTCAGCTACTAAATAACGAGCCACTAAAGGCCACTAAGTGCTAGTGACGATACGGAGTGACTGGCACTCTCCTACATGCTGGAAAACTCTCTGTCACACTATTAAAACTGAACAGATTATGTCTTACGATGCAGCAATTCCTCTCTCAGTGATATGACTAACAGAAATGTATATGAAAGACATCAAAAGACATGTATAAGAATATTCACAGCAACATTATTCATAATAGTCCCAAACTGGTAACAATCCAAATGTCCATCAAGAGAAGAATAGATACAAAAGCTGCAGTGTATTCACACTGGAGTACTATGTGGCAACGAAAACCAATTAACTACAGCTACATACACACTACAGGTTAATGTTGAACCAGAAAGCCAGATGCCAAAAAAGTGTGTACTGTATGATTTCATTTATAAGCAGTTAAAAACCAACAAAACAAATCCGTGGAGTTAGAAGCCATGAAAGTGTTTAGTATGGGGAGGGGGGTGGTAGTTATTGGGAGGGTGAGGGGGGGGCCTCTTGGAAACAGGAGTGTTAGATTTCTTGTGGGGGTTGGGTGGGGTGATGGTGGTTCCAAAGTTATGTTCACTTTGTGACAGTTCAGTGAGCTGTACCCTTATGAATTTCACATTTATATGTATGTATGTTCCTTGAGTTTGGCAGTGACTATGCTAATCTGTATTGTTCCAACTTTCATTTGTGTTCTATCCAAGTGCATCTGTATATATATGTCAATTTAAATTTTTAAAATAGAATATTTGATTTACTTAACTAATTCCCCTTGTTCTTAGTTCACTAACCAACTTTCTGAATATGATTTAATTTCTGAAGGGAGAGAAAGTGCTAGCCATATTATTTGGGTGTTCCATTCTTTCCTAGTTATTCATTCATTAATTCAACAACTATTTATAGACTGTTTCCCTGGGTTGAGCCCTCTGCTACATGGAGAACACACAGTGATGAACAAAATCAGACATAGTACTTAGCATTCACAGGGCTTGTAGAGCCATGCTATAGGCAGTGCTAACAAAATACTCACAGAAAGAGCACTGTTTTTTATACCAAATACATAGACTGGCTTTTGGCTATGATGGAGAATGTTGTTATAAAGCTCCTGCTCAGGCTTTTTGTGTGAACATATGTTCTCAATTCTCTTGTTATCTGCCTATGAGTGGCTGTGTCATATGGTAACTCTACGTTGAATCTTTGGAGGATCTGTAAGACTGTTTTCTAAAGCAGCTGCATCATTTACATTCCCATCAGCAATGTACAAGAGTACCAATTTCTCCACATTCTTGCCCACATTTGTTATTATCTGTCTTTTTTATTATAGCCATTATAGGGGGTGTAAAGTGGTAACTCATTGTGGTTTTGATTCACATTTCCATGTGATGGAAATGATGGCTAATGATGCTAAACATCTTTTCATGTGCTTATTGGCCATGTGTATATTTTCTTTGAAAAAATATCTATTCAGATCCTTGTCCTTATTTTTAATTATGTTATTTGCCTTTTTGCTGTTAAGTCAATAATATTATGTAGTTTTCAATGTACCATGTTGCACTTTTTCTGTTATTTATTCCTAAGTATTTTATTCTTTTTGAATAAAATTGTAAGTTGTAAATTTAATTGTTTTATTAATTTCACTTTTGGACTGGTCAGTGTCAATATATAGAAATACAATTGATTTTAGTATATTGATCTTGTTTTCTGCAACCTTCCTGATTTATTTATTAGTTCTAACAGTTTTTCGGTGGATTCCACAGGATTTTGTATATATAAGATCATGTCATCTGTGAAAGAGATAGTTTTATTCCTTCCTTTCTAAATCTGGATGCCTTTTATTTCTTTTCTTGCCTAATTGTCCTGGCTGAAACGGCCAGTACAATGTTGAATACAAGTGGCAAGAACAAATGTCTTTGTTTTGTTTCTGATGTAAGAGGAAAAACTTTCAATCTTTTTCCATTAAGTATGAATTTTTGATAGATGCCCTTTATCAGACTGAGGAAGTTCCTAGTTGGCGAGTGTTTGTGTCATGAAAGAATGATGGATATTGTCTTTTGCTTTTTGTCTCTTGTTCTGTAAATATGGTGAGTGACACTGACTGAGTTTTGTATGTTAAACCAGCTTTGGGCACCTGGGATAAATCCTACCTCTTGTGGAGTATAATCCTGATATGTTGCTAAGTTTGGTTTGTTAGTACTTTGTTGATTTTTGCATCTATATTCTTAAGGGATATTGGTCTACAGTTTACTGTATGTTGGTTTTGGTATGAGGCTAATACAGGTCTGATAGAATTAGTTGGGAAGTAATCTCTTCTCTTTTATTTCTTGGAAGACTTTGTGAAGGATTGGAATTAATTCTTTAAACATTTTGCAGAACTCACAAGTGAAGCCATCTGGTCCTAGCATTTGCTTTGCTGGGGAGTTTTTGATAACTGATTAGGGCTCTTGACTAGTATGTCTATTCATATTTTCTATTTTTCCTTGAATCAGTTTCAGTTATTTATTCTTTCTAGGAATTAGTCAATTTCATCCAGTTTGTCTGATTTGTTGGGATGCAATTATTCATAGAATACTTTTTTTCTTCTGGAAATCATTTTCTCCCTTGGAAATCATTGACTAGCATCATTGAATATTATTACATGTGGAAGACTCCTGACAGATATGTGCAGTAGAAACATCTAAAAGCAGCAGAAGCTGACAGTAAACTGAAACAAGTGTATAGCCCAACTTACAGCAAACCAAATCCCAACCAAACAGCGGCCAGCAATGGCAAAGCTGGTGCTCTGAATGGAGCTGTAGGGGCCCCATTCCAGTTACAGAACCCCCTCTTACGGCGAGCCTGTGAGAGCTGCTACGCTACACAGTCTCATCAGTGGTATTCTTGGGGCCCACCTAAAATGCAGTGTAGACTATGTGCAACATGTTGGCTTTATTGGAAAAAATACGGAGGCCTGAAAATGCCCACCCAGTCAGAGGAAGAGAAGTTATCTCCCAGCCCAACTACAGAGGACCCCCGGGTTAGAAGTCACATGTCTCACCAGGACATGCAAGGGATGCCAGTCCAAAACACTGGGAGCCCACAGTCTGCAGTGAACACCGCCAAGCTTTCTTTCTTCATACTACATATTTCACAAAATTTGCTCATCAGGTCTGCAAAAATACCCTCCGTCTGCGGCAGGCAGCAAGACGGCCATTTGTCCCTATTAATTATGCTGCCATTAGGGCAGAATGTAAGATACTTTAAAATTCTTGTTAAGTTATTGTAAACACAGTCTGATGTTTCTTTATTTCTCTTCCTTCTTATTCTTCCTTCTCCATTCTTTATATACTAGGTGTTTTATTCTTTGCCTTTAGTTAGTATTTGGATGGTCTGCTTTCTTTGCTATGATTTTATTTTCTCTGGTGACATTTTTTTAGCCTTAGGACTGCTTCCATCTAGAGCAGTTCCTTTAAGATATCCTGTAGAAGTGGTTTATGGGAGGCAAACTCTCAGCTTTCGTTTGTCTGGAAATCGTTTAATTTCTCCATCATATTTAAATGATAATCGTTCTGGATACAATATTCTTGGTTCGAGGCCCTTCTGTTTCATTACGTTAAATATATCATGCCATTCTCTTCTGGCCTGTAAGGTTTCTGTTGAGAAGTCTGATGATAGTGTGATGGGTTTTCCTTTGTAGGTGATCTTTTTTCTCTCTCTAGCTGCCTTTAATACTCTGTCCTTATCTTTGATCTTTGCCATTTTAATTATTATGTGTCTTGGTGTTGTCTTTCTTGGGTCCCCTGTGTTGGGAGATCTGTGGGCTTCCGTGGATTGCGAGACTATTTCTTTCCCAGCATGGGGAAGTTTTCAGTAATTATTTCTTCAAAGACGCTTTCTATCCCTTTTTCTCTCTTCTTCCTCTGGTACTCCTATAATGCAAATATTGTTCTATTTGGATTGGTCACACAGTTCTCTTAATATTCTTTCATTCCTAGAGATCCTTTTATCTCTCTCTGCCTCAGCGTCTCTGTATTCCTGTTCTCTGATTTCTATTCCATTAACAGTCTCTTGCATCTCGCCCAGTCTGCTGCTAAGCCCATCGATTGCTAGTCTCATTTCTGCATTGTCTTTCCTCACTTCCCTCACTTCCTCCCTCAGCTCTTGCATATTTCTCTGTAGATCCATCAGTATGGTTATGGCTTTTATTCTGAATTCTTTTTCAGGAAGATTGTGCATTTCCATCCCTCAGGTTCCCTCTCTGGTGTTGTCTGGGTCTGGGTAAGTTTTGTTTGTACCATATTCCTCTGTCTTTTCACGGTTATAGAAGTGGTCACTGGTAGGTGCCATGTATGTCAGCTGGGCTCTTTAAGACTTTAAAAAGAAAAAAAAGAAAGAAAAGAAAGAAAAGAGAAAAAAAAGAAAGAAGGAAAAGAAAGAAAAAACCCCAAACAAACAAACAAACAAAAAACGCCCACTGGGAGTAGATTCTGTGGGGATGCTGTAGGTGGCGCTGTTGCCCCACTATTCTGCAGCTGCGGCTGCTCCACTCTGCAGGGCCCTTTGTAGCTCTGGCCAGGGTGGGAACAAATGGGAGGCTGTTGATCTCTGTAGGAAGTCTGAGAGCGGCTACTCTTTCCCAGTCGCCAGCCAAGGGGTCCGAAATTCCCCAGGACTCCCAGCCTGCTGGGCCGAGTGTGCTGGGACGATCCTGCTCCTCCGTTAGGCCCCTGTCTACATAAGGCTGCTAAAAAAGCACACGCTTTTCTTTTGTCCGGGGGAGCTGGTTGCGAAGACCCGGGTGCATTCTCCGGCTCGGATCCTGCACCCTCTGTCTCTCCGATCTCTGATACACCACATGATGTGTGTCAGTGCTCCCGGTGCAGATCACCAGGGCTGGTTATTTCATGGGCCTGTACTTCCACTCGCTCCCCGCTCTGAATCCTCTCCTCCCACTGATGCACTGGGGTGGGGGAGTTCTCGGGTCCTGCCGGGTCGTGGCTCTGTATCTTACCTGCCTTGTGGGGCGCCGAGTCCTCTCAGGTGTAGATGCAGGCTGAGTGCTGTCCTGTATCTTCTGGTCTCTCTTTTAGGAATAGTTGTATTTGTTGTATTTTCATAAATATATATGGTTTTGGGAGGAGATTTCTGCCGCCCTGCTCATGTCACCATCTTCCCGGAAGTCGCTTTTAAATTCTTAACATTATATGTTGTGCTTCTGACCATTTTCTCCGTTTTGGTTGTTTTTTTGTTTTGTTTTGTTTTTGTTTGCAATAAACATAAGTTCTTGTGTAAAAAAAACCTGATATCAATGACATCCTGTCTTTCATTTCTGCTTTTAATGATTTGAGTGTCATTTCCTTTTTTCTAGATCAGTCTAGCTAGATTTTTGTAAATAAAAAAAATTTTTTTCAAAGAACCAATTTTGGGGTTGCTAATATTCTCTGTTTTTTCCATATTCTTTATTTCATTTATTTCTGCTCTAATTTTTATTACTTCCTTCCTTCTGCTTGCTCAGAGTTTAGTTCTTTTTTCTCATTTCTTAAGATGAAAGGTTAGGTTATTAATTTGAGATCTTCCTTTTAATATAGGTATTTAAACCCATACATTTCCTTCTAAGCACTGAATTCCATAAGTGTTGGTATGTTGGGTTTTCATTTCATTCATCTCAAAGTATTTTGTAATTTCCCCTGTGGTTTCTTTGACCCACTGACTGTTAAGTGTGTACTGTATAATTTACACATATTGGTGAATTTCCTAAGTTTCCTTCTGTTATAGATTTGTACTTGCAATTTCACTGTTGTCAGAGGCATATTTGTCTGATTTCAATCTTTTAAAATTTATTGAAAAAAATGTATGGTTTAACATATGGTCTATCCAAGAAAATATTCTATGTGCACTTGAGAAGAAAATGTGTTCTGCTGTTGTTATTCTGTAGAAGTCTGTTAGTTGATTTATAACATTGTTCGATTCTTCTATTTCCTTATTGCTTTTCTATCTGGTTATTTCATCCATATATTTATTTTATTATTTTTTTCTTTTTTCTTTTTTCTTTTGCTATCATTAATGTACAATTACATGAACAACATTATGGTTACTGGACTCCCCCTGTTATCAAGTCCCCGTCACATACCTCATTACAGTCACTGTCCATCAGCGTAGTAAGGTGCTATAGAGTCACTACTTGCCTTCTCTCTGTTATACTGCCTTCCTCGTGTCCCCTGCCCCAAATTATACATGCTAATCATGATGCCTGTATTTCCCCCTTATCCCTCCATTCCAACCCATCCTCCCCAGTCCCTTTCCCTTTGGTAACCGTTAGCGCATTCTTGGGTTCTGTGAATCTGCTGCTGTGTTGTTCTTTCAGTTTTTTCTTTGTTCTTATACTCCACAGGCGAGTGAAATCATTTGATACTTGTCTTTCTCTGCCTGGCTTATTTCACTGAGCATAATACCCTCTAGTTCCATTCATGTTGTTGCAAATGGTAGGATTTGTTTTCTTTTTATGGCTGAATAGTATTCCATTGTGTATATGTAACATCTCTTCTTTATTCATTCATCTACTGATAGACATTTGGGTTGTTTCCATTTCTTGGCTATTGTAAATAGTGCTGTGATAAACATAGGGGTGCTTATGTCTTTTTCAAACTGGGCTGCTGCATTCTTAGGGTAAATTCCTAGGAGTGGAATTCCTGGGTCAAATGGTATTTCTTTCTCGAGTTTTTTGAGGAACGTCCATACTGCTTTCCACAATAGTTGAATTATTTTACATTCCCACCCACAGTGTAGGAGGGTTCCCCTTTCTCCACATCCTCGCCAACATTTGTTGTTGTTTGTGTTTTGGATGTTGGCCATCCTCACTGGTGTGAGGTGATATCTCATTGTGGTTTTAATCTGCATTTCTCTGATGATTAGTGATGTGGAGCATCTTTTCATGTGCCTGTTGCCCATCTGAATTTTTTCTTTGGAGAAGTGTCTGTTCAGCTCCTCTGCCCATTTTTGAATTGGCTTATTTGCTTTTTGTTTGTTGAAGTGCTTGAGCTCTTTATATAATTTGGATGTCAACCCCTTATCGGATATGTCATTTATGAATATATTCTCCCATACTGAAGGATGTCTTTTTGTTCTACTGATGGTGTCCTTTGCTGTACAGAAGTTTTTTAGTTTGATATAGTCCCACTTGTTCATTTTTGCTTTTGTTTCCCTTGCCCGGGGAGATATGCTCATGAAGAACGTATGGGTCTATGGGTCTGTTCTTGTGCCAGTACCAAATTGTCTTGATTACTGTGGCTTTGTAGTAGAGCTTGAAGTCAGGGAGCATAATTCCCTCCACTTTGTTCTTCCTTCTCAGGATTGCTTTGGCTATTTGGGGTCTTTTCTGTATCCATATGAATTTTAGAACTATTTGCTCTAGTTCATTGAAGAATACTGTTGGTATTTTGATAGGGATTGCATTGAATCTGTAGATTGCTTTAGGCAGGATGGCCATTTTGACAATATTAATTCTTCCTAGCCAAGAGCATGGGATGAATTTCCATTTATTGGTATCTTCTTTAATTTCTCTCATGAGTGTCCTGTAGTTTTGAGAGTATAGGTCTTTCACTTCCTTGGTTAGGTTTAGTCCTAGGTATTTTATTCTTTTTGATGCAATTATGAATGGAATTGTTTTCTTGATTTCTCTATCTGCTAGTTCATCGTTAGTGTATAGGAATGCAACAGATTTCTGTGTGTTATTTTTGTATACTGCAACTTTGCTGAATTCAGATATTAGATCTAGTAGTTTTAGAGTGGATCTTTTGGGGTTTTTTATATACAATATCATGTCATCTGCAAACAGGGAGAATTTGACTTCTTCCTTACCAATCTGGATGCCTTTTATTTCTTTGTGTTGTCTGATTGCCATGGCTAGGACCTCCAGAACTGTGTTGAATAAAAGTGGGGAGAGTGGGCATCCTTGTCTTGTTCCTGACCTTAAAGGAAAAGCTTTCAGTTTCTCACAGTTAAGTATAATGTTGGCTGTGGGTTTGTCATATACGGCCTTTATTATGTTTAGGTACAAGCCGTCTATACCCATTTTGTTGAGAGTTTTTATCATGAATGGATATTGAATTTTGTCGAATGCTTTTTCAGCATCTATGGCAATAATCATGTGATTTTTGTTGATGTGGTGGATGATGTTGATGGATATTCAAATGTACCACCCTTGCATCCCTGGGATGAATCCCACTTGATCATGATGGATGATCTTTTTGATGTATCTTTGAATTTGGTTTGCTAACACTTTGTTGAGTATTTTTGCATCTATGTTCATCAAGGATATTGGTCTATAATTTTCTTTTTTTGTGATGTCTTTGCCTGGTTTTGGTATTAGAGTGATGTCAGCCTGGTAGAATGAGTTTCAGTGTATGCCCTCCTCTTCTACTTTTTGGAAATATTTAATGAGGATGGGTATTAGGTCTTCACTAAGGGTTTGATAAAATTCAGCAGTGAAACCATCTGGTCAAGTGGTTTTGTTCTTAGGTAGTTTTTGATTACCAGTTCAATTTCATTGCTGGTAATTGGTCTAATCAGATTTTCTGTTTCTTCCTGGGTCAGCCTTGGAAAGTTGTATTTTTTTAGAAAATTGTCCATTTCTTCTAGGTTATCCAGTTTTTCAGCATATAATTTTTCATAGTATTCTCTCATGATTCTTTGTATTTCTGTGATGTCTGTAGTGATTTTTCTTTCTCATTTCTGATTCTGCTTATGTGTGTAGACTCTCCTTTTTTCTTGATACGTCTGGCTAGGGGTTTATCTATTTTGCTTATTTTCTCAAAGAACCAGCTCCTGCTTTCACTGATTCTTTCTATTGTTTTATTTTTCTCAATTTTATTTATTTCTGCTTTAATCTGTATTATGTCCCTCCTTCTGCTGACTCTGGGCCTCATTTGTTCTTCCTTTTCTAGTTTCATTAATTGTGAGTTTAGACTGTTCACTTGGGATTATTCTTCTCTTCTGAGGTAGGCCTGTATTGCAATATATTTCCCTCTTAGCACGGCTTTCCTTGCATCCCACAGAGTTTGTGGTGTTGTATTAGTTGTCATTTATCTCCATATATTGCTTGATCTCTGTTTTTATTTGGTCATTGGTCCATTGATTATTTAGGAGCATGGTATGAAGCCTCCATGTGTTTGTGGGCTTTTTCGTTTTCTTTGTGTAATTTATTTCTAGTTTCACACCTTTGTAATCTGAGAAGCTGGTTGGTAACATTTCAATCTTTTTGACTTTACTGAGGTTCTTTTTGTGGTCTAGTATATGATCTATTCTTGAAAATGTTCCATGTGCACTTGAGAAGAATGTGTATCCTGTTGCTTTTGGATGGAGTGTTCTGTAGATGTCCGTTAGGTCCATCTGTTTTAATATGTTGTTAAGTGCCTCTGTCTCTTTACTTATTTTCTGTCTGGTTGATCTGTCCTTTGGAGTGAGTGGTGTGTGGAAGTCTCCTAAATGAATGCATTGCATTCTATTTCTTCCTTTAATTCTGTTGGTGTTTGTTTCACATATGTAGGTGATCTTCTGTTGGGTGCATAGATATTTATAATGTTTCTATCCTCTTGTTGGACGGACCCCTTTATCATCATGTAATGTCCTTCTTTGTCTCTTGTGACTTTCTTTGTTTTGAAGTCTATTTTGTCTGATACCAGTACTGCAACTCCTGCTTTTTTCTCACTATTAGTTGCTTGAAATATCTTTTTCCATCCCTTTACTTTCAGTCTGTGTATGTCTTTGTGTTTGAAGTGAGTCTCTTGTAGGCAGCATATAGATGGGTCTTGTTTTTTATACATTCAGTGACTCTATGTCTTTTGATTGGTGCTTTCAGACCATTTACATTTAGGATGATTATTGATAGTTATGTACTTATTGCCATTGCAGGCTTTAGATTCGTGGTTACCAAAGTTCAAGGGTAATTCTCTTACTATCTAACAGTCTAATTTAACTCACTTTGTATGCTATTACAAACACAATCTAAATTTTCTTTTTTCTCCTTTTCCTTCCTCCCCCATTCTTTGTATGTTATGAATCATATCTGGTACTCTTTATCCCTTGGGTGACATCTATTTAGTCTTAGGAATACTTCCATCTATAGGAATCCCTCCAAAATGCACTGTAGAGGTGGTTTGTGGGAGGTAAATTCTCTCAGCTTTTGCTTATCTGAAAATTGTTTAATCCCTCCTTCAAATTTAAATGATAACCTTGCCAGGTAGAGTGTTCTTGGTTCAAGCCCTTCTGCTTCATTGCATTAAATATATCATGCCACTCCCTTCTGGCCTGTATCGTTTCTGTTGAGAAATCTGATGATAGCCTGATGGGTTTTCCTTTGTATGTGACCTTATTATTCTCTCTGGCTGCTTTCAAAAGTCTGTCTTTACCCTTGATCTTTGCCATTTTAATTATTATATGTCTTGATGTTGTCTTCTTTGGGTCCCTTGTGTTGGGAGATCTGTGCACCTCCATGGTTTGAGAGATTCTCTCCCCCAGACTGGGGAATTTTTCAGCAATGACCTCCTCAATGACACTTCCTAACCCTTTTTATCTCTCTTTTTCTTCTGGTACCCCTATAATGTGAATATTGTTGTGTTTGGATTGGTCACACAGTTCTCTCAATATTCTTTCATTCTTAGAGATCCTTTTTTCTCTCTGTGCCTCAGCTTCTTTGTATTCCTCTTCTCTAATTTCTGTTCAATTTACTGTCTCTTCTACTACATCTAATCTATTTTTTAAATCCCTCCATTGTATGTTTCATTTCAGATATGTAATTTCTTAGTGATTGAATCCCCATCTTAAATTCGTTCCTGAGTTCTTGAATATTTTTCTGTATCTCCATAAGCATGTTTATGATTTTTATTTTGAACTTTCTTTCATGAAGATTGGTGAGTTCAGTTTCACTTGACCCTTTTTCTGGGGTTTGTGAGATTTTGGTCTGAACCAGGTTTTTTTTTGATGTTTCATATTTCTATGTGGTGTTCTCTAGTGCCCAGAAGCTTTAGTCTCTGGAGCTGCTCAGCCCCTACAGTGAGGTTGTGGGTTGAAGGATAGTGGATCTGGTGCCTCGGGGGAGGAAAGATCTGTTTCCTGACTCCCTTCTGCGGTGCCTTTCTCCAGTATCAGAGCCTGTGGGCCAAGTACACAGGTGTAAGCCTCTGTGCTTGGTGTCTCCAGCTGTTGTAGGTGGGGACTCCCTCTGGCTGGCCTGATGCCAGTGCAGTGACTGTCAGTTTGTGAGCTGGTGCTGTCAGGCTATGAGGAAGCCTCAGTAGGCTGCATTTCACAGGTGGCGGGCCTCGGATCTCAGCAGTCAGCCACGGGAATGGAGCACCTGAAGCTCCTCAAAATTCCCAACCTGCTGTGCGGTGCATGCTCAGACAACGTTGCCCAGCTCTCCCCTCTCCCGCACAGCAGTCTCCACTCAAACCCCACCCCTTCAGCAGCCCTCTTGCTGCTAGGAAGTTTCTCAGACCGCCTGCCTTTCCCTTGTCCCTGAGCAGCTGGGTGTGGATCCCATCCTCCACAAATGGCTAGAATCTCAGTTTCTCAAGCACTCCGCCTGTCCCAGGTCCCCAACCTAAAGAGCACCACACAATGTAGATTTCTGCTCTCAAATCTAGGTGTTCAGCAGTCCCAGGGTTCCACCCCCTCCCCACTCTATTTCTCTTCCTCCCGCTGGTGAGTTGGGGTGGGGGAAGGGCTTCGGTCCCGCCGGATCAAGGCATTCGTACATTATCCTGTTTTGTGAGGTCTGCTGTGCTCATGAGGTCTGTATGCAGCCTGGTTCAGCCTTCCTTCCTGTTGCTGTTTTAGGGTTTGTTGTATTAATTAACTATATTTTCGTACTATTTGTCGTTTTGGGAGGAGTTCTCTGTCTCACCTCTCATGCTGCCATCTTGAATCCTTGTCCTTCATCCATATATTTAATATCCAAAATAGGATATTAAAGTCTTCAACTATTATTATTGAATTTTCTATTTATCTCTTCAGTTATAACTGTTTTTGCTTCAGGTATTCTGGGTTTCTGTTTTATATACATATATAAAGCATACACACACATACATATGCATATATACATAGATGTATGTTTATAATTGTTATTTCTTCTTGTATATTGGCCAGTTTATATTTATATAACCTCCTTTTTTCTATCTATAACTATTTTTATCATAAAGCCAATTCTGTCTGGTATTTATATAGATATTCCAGGTTTCTTTTGGTTACTTGTTTGAATGGTATATCTTTTTCCATCTGTCTTCTTTCAGCTTATCTGTGTATTTGAATCTAAAATGTGTCTCTTGTAGATAGAATAGGATTCAATTATTATTTTTAATCCTTTCTGAAAATCTCTGCCTATTTATTGGAGTATTTAACGTATTTACATTTAACTAAATTACTGATAAGGTAGGATTTATATCTGACATTTTGCTCTTTGTTTGCTATATGTCTTAAGTTTTTTATACTTTTATTCCCAATTACTGCTTCCTTTTCTGTTAAGTAGATATTTTTTTGGTGTACCATTTTAATTTCATTATCACTTCTTTTACTACATTAAAATTTTTTCTTTCTTAGTAGTTTCCTGGGGATTACAATTCACAACTTAAAATACTACAGCTTGGAATGATGCCAACTTTATTTAAAAAGTATATAAAACCTTTGCTCCTATATAATTCCATTCTCTCCCACTTCCTTTGTGCTATTACTGTCAAGCAAATACATCTTTATACAATATTTCACCAACATATATTTGTATGTTTTATAATTAATTTATAATAAATGTTTTGAGAGGTACAGAAAAAGATGGCAGCATGAGATGTGAGGCAGAAACTTTTTTTAAAACTACATATAACACAAAAATACAGCAAATAGAACTAACCATGAAAGAGCGACTAGAAAGAAGGCTGCAACAGATGGCCTACATCAGGGGAAACGAGAAGACCTCATGGAAAAGGGTAAAGAAGCAAAGCTGTGGTCTGGTGGGACCCAAGCCTTCGCCCCACCCCAGCTCACAGGTGGGAGGAGGAGAAATGGAGTGGGGAGGGAGCATAAGCCCCAAACTGCTAAATACCCATCCCTGGAGATCTGCTCCTTGAGCACAAACCCATATTACTTGGTGCTCTGAAGGTTAGTGGGGTTTGAAAGCAAAAACAGGTGGAATACTTGGAGAGACTGAGATTCCATCTGCTTGTGGAGAACAGGTACCCACAACCGGCTGCTCCAGGACAAAAGAAAGCGCTTTGAAAGACTTCCCATCAGTGAGAGGGCTGCTAAAGGGACAAGGATTACACAGAGCTTGCTGCTCAGGAGAAACGACAGGTGTACAAAATTGTCTTGTCACACTCAGCCTAGCAGGTTGGGAACTTTTGGGAGCTTACCGCTCTCCATCCCCCTGGCTGGCAACATAGTGCCAAGGCCCCCCACTGATATACGCAGCCTGCTGTTCCTTCCTCCAGGCCAGCACTGGTCCGTTCACCTTCTGCCCCTGCCATTGCACCATGCCAGCTGGAGGGGGGGCCTCCTATGGCAGCTACAGGGGCATAGCATAGAGACTCCTCCCTGTGTGCTTAGCCCACTAGCCCTGGCAGTGCAGGCAGGCACTGCAGCTGGGAAGCAGGAAAGAGCTCTTTCCTCCCAGCAGGCACTGGTGCCACTCACCTGCAACCCCCGCCATCACAAGAGAGTAGAGCTTTTGGGCACTAGAGAGCACAGCCTATACAAAGTTATTATTCCATAGAAAACATTAGAAATATGAAACAGCAAAAAATCTAGTACAAACCTAAATCCCTCAAATACCAGAATGAGGGCTAAGTGAAACTGAAATCACCAACCTTCTTGATAAAAATTTCAAAATAAAAATTATAAACATGCTCATGGAGCTACAGAAAAATATTCAAGATCTCAGGGAGGAATTCAAGAAAGAGATAGAAACCTTGAAAGCTATAGTATCTGAAATGAAACAGAGAATGGATGGATTTAAAAGCAGATTAGAGGAGGTAGAGGAGATAGTAAATGAAATAGAAATTAGAGAACAGGGAGACAAAGAAGCTGAAGCACAGAGAGATAAAAGAATCTCTAGAAATGAAGTAATAATAAGAGAACTGCGTGACCAATCCAAATGGAACAATATTTGCATTATAGGGCTACCAGAAGAAGAAGAAGAGACAAAAAGGAATAGAAAGTCTCTTTGAGGAAATAATTGCTGAAAAATTCCCCAATCTGGGGAAGGAAATAGTCTCTCAGGTCATGGAAGTGCAGAGATCTCCCAACACATAAATGTTTTATGCAGTTCTCTTTTAAATCAGAGAGGAGAGAAAAAGGGTTATAAACAAAATAGATGTATACTGTCTTTTATATTTACTGATTTAGTTACCTCTTCCAGTAGTCTATACTTCATGAGATTCAAATTACTGTCTAGTGCTCTTTCATTTCAGCCTGAAGGATTCCCTTTAGTATTATAGGTATGCTACTGACAAATTCTCCGTTTTTGCTTATCAGGGAATGTCTTAATTGCTCCTTAAAATTTTTGGTTCTTTTTATCTAACATTGTTTTTTCTTATTGTGGTAAATGTATAGCACATAAAAATGACTATAATAACCATTTTTAAGGAAGTAAGTACATGTAAATTGTTGTGAAACGATCACCACCATCCCTCTCCAGAACTTTTTCATCTTTTCCAGTTGAAATTATTTACCCATTAAATACTAGTTCCCCATTCTCCTTCCCCCAGCCCTGGAAAGCCCCATCATTCAACTTTACATTTCTATGAAACTGCCTAATTTAGGTACCTCATATAAGTGGAATTATACAGTATTTTCCTTGGCTTATTTCCCTTGGCATAATGTCTTCAAGTTTTAATCCATGTGGCATGTGTCAGAATTTCATTCCTTTTAAGACTGAATAATAGCCCATTGTATGTATATACCACATTTTATTTATCCATACATTTGTTGATAAACCTTGGCTTGTTTCCACCTTTTGACTATTGTGAATAATGCTGCTATGAACATTGGTATACAAACATCTTTTGAGTTCTCTTTAGTTTTTGAAAGATAGTTTTATTGAATACATACTTCTTGGTTGACAGTTTTTCTTTCAGGACTTTGAATATGTTATCCCATATGTCATCGGCCTCCATGATTTCTAATTTTATTGAGGATCCCTTGTATGTGATGTTTTCTTCTGTCTTTCTGTTTTCCAGATTCTCTCTTTAGCTTTAAACAGTTTGATTATGATGTGTACAGGTTTGGGTGTCTCAGCATTTATCTTTCTTTGATTATGATGAGCTTCTTGGACATGTAGTTTGGTTTTTTCCCCCTCAAATTTTGGAAGTTTTTGGCCATTATTTCTTCAAATATTCTTTCTGCCCCTTTCTCTCTCTCCTTTCTTCTTGGGACTTTCATTATGCATCTTTGTATACTCAAAGGCTTCCCAGAGGTCTCTGAAGTTCTGTTCTATTTTGTCAGTCTTTCTTCTTTCTGTTCCTCAGACAGGATAATATCAGTTGACCCTGAACGGGATTTTAGTGACTGACCTGCCACCTGGAAATAAAATTGGGTATGACCCTTTCACCCCCCGCCCAAAAAAATCAATTGACCCATCTTCAAGTTCACAGATTCTTTTGTTATAACAAATTTATTGAGATGTAATTTAAACACCATATAATTCAACAGTTTTTAGTATATTTACAGAGTTGTGCAACAATCACAATTAATTTTATAATATTTTATCACTGAAAAATAAACCCTATATCTATTAGCAATCACCCCTTTGTCATTCAAGGCCCCCAGAGGGTTTCTAGGGAATGGATTTGGCCTGATCACCATACCTAGCCCACCCTCTACCTAAATAGAATCAGGTTATCCTTCTTAACTCCTCCATCTCAGAGACATGGTCTTTCTGCACCTTCCTTGTTCTGCTTCCCTATTCTTTTCATCCTTGCTACTTTGTCCTTCTGGCCTCCTTTCCCTTCTTCCTCCTCTTTGCTCTACACTTTATTTCATCTCCTCTTTCTCTCCCTTCTCTTCCCACCTCTGATCTAGTGAGGCAACATGACTTAGTAAAGATGCGCAGGTTTTGGCACCAAGAAGATCTGGGTTTGACTCCTACCACCCACTGTATAAGTTTGGGCATGACCCTCTGTTTGCTTACCTGTAAGATGGGTTATTAACAATTAACTTACAGTGTTGTGAAAATTAGAATGAAATAATATATGTGAAGATTAGCACGTGGACTATACTAATCATTGAAAGCTACTATTCATTAATAAAGGTATCAGACATCATTTCTGGTACGACTTGAATATTAAATATTTGTATAATTGACCATCCAATGTTTTAAGGCATCTATTTCTTTTATTATTTCACATCTTGATTGTTTTTTTCACTTTCCATGGCATATGATCCCTGTCTCTTTGTCTGTATCCCCTGCTGATGTCTAGCTCTTCGAAGGCAAGGACCATGTCTTGTTCACTGTCAGATGTCAGGGCCTCAGACACTGTCTGGCACATGACGGAGACCCAATAAACATTTGCTAAAAGCCAAGTGAATAGACCTCTTCCCACCCTGGACAGAAAGGAGTGGCAGGCTCAGGACACCTATCATTACTCAGTTTGGAAAAATGTTTTCCAGACTCACAATGTAGTAGCATCAGAATCACTGTTCTACCTTTAACTGAGAGCCAACTGTGTTACTATTAAAAATTTTATTTAAATGAACTTGCTGTTTTACTTGAATGTAGTCAAAAGGGGAATGTATATCATAAGTAGAAAATATCATAAGTAGAAAAGCCAGTATCACTTGCCTTTGTTTATTAAAATATACATATTAATGTCCAAATTTTAGGAAGATTCCTGTGTATATCCCCTAAAGTAACCTTGGGTGCCATGCTTTGGGAAACATTATTTCTCAGTCAGCACTTTTGCCATTCAGTACACTGGTCATTTACTTGGCATGTGGGAATTTCTGATTTTTCCCTGAGCGTTCCCTTCCCAAGGGCTGAGAGGCTGTGTACTGTGGAAAATGAAATATCTTTGGTTTCACTTAATTTGAATTTATCTGGGGTCATCTGAGGAGGGTCCAGCAGAGTCCATTGGGCTTTGGTGCCTAGGCATGCACTCTGCTGCCCTGGGGTATGGCCCTTGATTGCTCCTATTTCATTGCATCCCTTTGGTGCCCACTCCAGGGTGAGGCCACCATGACTTGCCTGTAAGCACAGGCATTAGGTATTTTATGATTTGTAAATCTGATTACCTAGAAAGATCAAGATAAGGGCCCAGGTGAATACTAAGACCCACCAAGAAAAAGAAACATGTCATTATTATATACCATGTCATTGTTTCCAATTAGTCCAGAATTAGTGTTTTATGTTGTGGAATATGAAGTATCTCTTTTGCTGGGAGAAATATTTTCTTGTGAAGTATCCTTCATAATTCTATCATTACTGCTGATTTGTAGCTTCCATTATAAACAAGTTTTCTGAGAGCTTCATAATTTTGCTTTAGTTTCCATAAAGTGCCTTTTTGGCAAGGTAGTTTGTTGGATACAAATCCCCTCTCTAAATTAAGTGAAAACTTGTTAAGTCACTTTATTTAGATTGAGGAGGGATTCTGATCTTTTCTTTGGAGAGGGTACACACACATTTTGATCCCACCACTTCCCACAGCTATGGCTGCTTTACAAGGAGAAACTGGGGAGGTTCTCCTTGGTTCACATGGGGTGAGGACTGTGGAAAACAGACTGAGGGGCAGGGCTGCCATGTGATAGGGAGCTGGAAGCAGTTTTCCTGTGCTCTGCCAGGGGAGAGCCAGAGCCTGTCTGCAGGTGACCCCCTGCAGGTCCCACCCACAGCTCTGCCCCCGCTCCCTGGCATGGTCACCACAAGCAGTGGCTGTGAGTGTCTGCAGGCTGGGCAGGCCTCCAGACGCCCGTGTCTTTGGTCCTTGCTGCCTGAGGAGACAGAAGAACTTTAGGGGCCCTTGTGAGAGGGACACGTCCTCTGGGCATTCCAAGTGGCTGGTTATTTCCCCAGTATCCCAACCTGACTGGTGACTAAATCAGTTACTAATTTTGAAACATAAAGCCTAAAAATTCCATCCAGGCGGACTAATAGTTACCAAAGGGAAAGGGACTGGGGAAAATGGGCGGGAAGGGAGGGATAAGAGGGAAAAAGGGGCATTACGATTAGCAGATGTAATGTTGGGGAGGCACGGGGAGGGCAGTACAACTCAGAGAAGACAAGTAGTGATTCTATAGCATCTCACTACGCTGATGGACAGTGACTGTAATGGGGTTGGTGGGGGGGACCTGATGAAGGGGTAGTTTAATAATCGTAATATTGCACATGTAATTGTAAATTAATGATAATAAAATAAATTATATTAAAAAAAAATTCCATCCAGGCTCTCTGAAAGCATAAGAGCCAGAAGTTTTTCTCTAAGGGCTCCAGTGAAGTCAATGATAAAGTGGTTTCCGCTTCCCTTATTTAGGTCTTCTCAAGTGGGTGTGAAGGGGAAGGAAGGTGCTCTTGACAACTTCTGTTCGCATTTATCTCTTTGAGCATCTTTCTCCCTCGGTGACAGCAGCTCCGTGGCCACACAGAGGACAGCAGAGCCCCTGCCTTTGGTCCGAGTCATTCCCCTGTGCTCACATGTTCATGCGCACACAGGGTGATTCCTGTGAAGAACTCACTCTCCATGCTCCGCTGTGGACACACCAGTGATTCCTGCTCCTCTCAACTCTAGAGGCCAGTGTCCTACGCAGGCAGAGGCCACAGTTTCCCGGGTGGATGCATTTCATCAATCTGCTTCATCTACCTGGAAAACCTATGGCTGTTTTCAACTGCCCATCTCACATGCCATCTTATTCAGGTTGCTTCTCCATCTCCCCTACTTTAAGTCTCCATATCACTTTGTGCATTTCCTCTAGCGCTTCCCTTACTCTGTGACATTAGAGCTCTGTGTGGCCTGTGGTCTCTACCCACACAAGGGCTGTGTGAACCTTGAACAGGAACTTTGTGTTCCTTGAACCTTGGAACTTGTGTCATCTCACTTCCTGTATCCACCCCCAACACCCTCTAGAGGGGCCAAGTACATTATTTGTTAAATTAAATCAAATTGTATCCATCTTTTCTTCCTTATTTTCCCACATTTGAACCCTTAGCTCCAGTCTTTACTAATTCTGGATATACCCTCTCCTTCTATTCATTCATCTCTTCATCTGTTGAACATTTACTGGATGCTTTCCAAGTGTCAGGCACTGGACTAGGCACTGGAGAGGTCACAGCAAAACACTGTACCTGGTGCCAAGAAGCCCTAGTCCAAGGGGAGGAAGGGGAAGAGGGAAGGGTATACTGCGAGGGGGCAGCTGATGCGGTTTCGGGAAGTCAGGGAGGCTGTCTAGGGCTGTGAGGTCTAAGCTGAGATCCCCCGCGTTTGTTCATGTACCCTGTCCACCCCTGAGACCAAGTCTACATGGCTCCCCTCTCCCCCAAACCCTCCTCCTGGAGGTGGTCTCCTCTCTCAGGTGGCTACACTCCTGGTCTCCTGACAGGCTGTTCTCTTGAGTGGAAGTCCTGTGCCTGCCTGGGCTGGAGCATTTGATTCCAAGTGCAAGACCCTTTTGAGATCTCTTTCCCATTGCCATGGTGACCAGCAATGTTTGTGGTGACAGCTGCTTCCCCAGATGGGCCCTCGAATGAGGAAACACGGAGCAGTGGCCCCAGCCAGCTCAGGATGGACACATAATTCTGGTGAGAAATAAACCTTCGTTGTCATAAACCACTAAGGTTTGGGTTCTTTGTAACATGCCTTATTGGGACAAGCACCCTATTAGTGTGAAGTTATACTTAGCACCTTTTATATTTCAAGTGTGCACTGGGTTTCTGTAAGTGAATAGCTGACAACCATGTCCATGCACTTTGTAGATTAAATTCTCAAAAAGCAGTAGGTATGTCTTTAGGCAATGGTTGAAATTACATGCACGTCCATAACACATATTTTTTGTACAAACCTAACCTGTGACCTAAGCAGTGGACCACACTTACTATCGAGTTTTCCTTAAACTATAGCTGCCTCTGCCATCACACCACACACTTGGCCCACTGCTCAGCTCTGACTGCGTCCACTGGACCCAGCGTGCAGTGGCCTCTGGGGCTCCTTGGTTTCCACAGTCACTCACATTGACAAGTCAGAAATGGTGTTTCCACCGGTGTCAACCCCTCTGATCTTTCTCATACTTGTTCCAAACTGCCAACTGAGTTTCAAGTTAGAAGAGCCCTTAGCAGTCATATACCCAACTCTCAAATCTCAGGATAGAGAAAGGGCAGTCAGGTGGGACCATCTATAAGTGGCATAGCACTCAACTCTTTGTAACATCTGTGTCATTTACTAATTTATTGTGTTTATTTCTTTTTTCTCTCCACTACAGTATGAGTTCCACAAAAGCAGGGAATTTTGTCTTTGCCAGTCTCATATTCCAAGTAAACAGAATAGTGCCTGGCACGCGCGCGCGTGCGCACACACACACACACACACAAAATGCTTAATAAATCTTTGTTATTTTTTAGGGTAGGGTAGGGCCAGGCATCTGTGATTCTGACAGGCTCCCTGAGTGAGCCTGAGCAGAGCAGAGCGGAGAAGCACTGCCCCACAGTCGCTAGTTCACTTGTGGTGTGTGTAGTTCTCAGTCTTTTCTCAATCTGGGCCTAAGTGACTGCACATGCTCTGTTTTCTTCCTGTCTGTCAGGGACAGCATCCCTCCCATAGCCTTGGCAGAGCAAGGCCATGGAGTCGGCTCTGTGTGAGCTCATGATGGCTGCTTCCCTAAGTGCTCTAATGGGCACATCCCAAAAACGAACAGAAATCATGGTGATACAGAATGATTTTTAGTGACTATTAAATTTTGGATGGAAGTGGAGGACATGTTTTTTTCTCCCCTAATTAAACGTTTAGGGCCGAGGTCTCCCCGGCTCCCTGTGGTGGTCAGGAGAGTGTCTAATGCCTACAGTGGCTTTGGTCTTGCTCTGAAGGTCTGGAGTAGCAGCAGGGAGAGGCAGTGCCGGAACATTGTCCTTTGCAAGAGAGGAAACATCATAGTTGGCAAGCACACAGACTCTTAAAAAATTTTTTAAATTCTTTTTATTTAAAGAGTACCATTTGTTTATAATCTTTTGCCTGTTTTGTGTCATGGTCTTGCATTTTTAAAATCTGCCTTCTGCTTGCCCAATTATTTTCCTTAGTTTTCTTTTATAACCAAGAGAATAATATTTTGAGTAGTATTAGGTTTATAATAAATTGAAAAGATAATAGAGAGCGTACCCATTTACCCCTTCCAACACATAGTCTCCCCTATTATTGACATCTTGCATTAACGTGGTATATTTGTTAAAACTGATAAACCAGAAGTGATGCATTATTATTAACTAAAGTTCATAGCTTACGTTAGAGTTCACTCTGTGTTGTATATTTTCTGTGGGCTTTGACAAGTACGTAGTGTCATGTATCCACTATTACAGTTTTACATGGAATAGTTTCATTGCCTTAAAAATCTTTTGTGCTCCACTTATTCAACTCTCTCTCTCCCTTGAACTCCTGGCAACCTTTTCCAGAAGGTCACATAGTTGGAATCGTGGAGTATGTAGCCTTCTCCCACTGGCTTCTCTTACTCAGTACTACGTATTTAGGGCCCTTCCTGTCTTTTAAAGGCTTAATAGTTCATTTCCATTTATCATTGAATAAAGTTCCATTGTATGGATTACCACTACTTGTTTATCCATTCACCTTTGAAAAACATCTTGATTGCTTTCAGTTTTTAGCAATTAGGAATAAAGCTGCTATAAGCATTTATGTGCAGTTTTCTGTGTGGACATAAGTTTTCAACTCATTTGGGTCAATACCTTGCAGAGTCATGCTGAATCATATGGTAAGCCTATGTTAAGCTTCGTAAGAAACTGCCAAATTGTATCCTAAAGTGGCTATACCATTTTGCATTCCCACTAGCAATGAATCAGAATTCTTGTTGCTCCACATCCTTGCAAGTATTTGGTATCGTCTGTTTTTTGGATTTTGGTCATTCTAATAGGCATGTAGTTGTCTAATTCACAATTCCCTAATCATATATGAGCATCTTTTCTAGGTTTACTTGACATCTACCTAACTTCTTTGATGAAGGTCTGTTCAGATCTTTGGCCAATTTTATTTTTATTATCAGAGTTTTTTAAAAATAATTTATTTTGGCATCATTAATCTACAATTACATGTGCAATATTATGGTTATTAAACTACCCCCTTCATCAGGTCTCCCCCAGCAACCCCCATTACAGTCACTGTCCATCAGCGTAGTGAGACACTATAGAATCACTACTTGTCTTCTCTGAGTTGTACAGGCCTCCCCATGCCCCCCCAAACATTACTTCTGCTAATTGTAATGCCCCCTTTCCCCCCTTGTCCCTCCCTTCCCGCCCATCCTCCCGAGTCCCTTTCCCTTTGGTAACTATTAGTCCGTTCTTGGGTTCTGTGAGTCTGCTGCTGTTTTGTTCCTTCAGGTTTTTTTTTGTTCTTATACTCCACATATGAGTGAAATCATTTGGTACTTGTCTTTTTTGGCTTGGCTTATTTCACTGAGCATAATACCCTCTAGCTCCATCCATGTTGTTGCAAATGGTAGGATTTGTTTTCTTATGGCTGAATAATATTCCATTGTGTATATGTACCACATCTTCTTTATCCATTCATCTACTGATGGACACTTAGGTTGCTTCCATTTCTTGGCTATTGTAAATAGTGCTGTGATAAACATAGGGGTGCATCTGTCTTTTTCAAATTGGGCTGCTGCATTCTTAGGGTAAATACCTAGGAGTAGGATTCCTTGGTCAAATGGTATTTCTATTTTGAGTTTTTGGAGGAACCTTCATACTGCTTTCCACAATGGTGGAACTAATTTGCATTCCCACCAGCAGTGTAGGAGGGTTTCCTTTTCTCCACATCCTCGCCAACATTTGTTGTTGTTTGTGTTTTGGATGTTGGCCATCCTCACTGGTGTGAGGTGATATCTCACTGTGATTTTAATCTGCATTTCTCTGACGATTAGCGATGTGGAGCATCTTTTCATGTGCCTGTTGGCCATCTGCATTTCTTCTTTGGAGAAGTGTCTATTCATGTCCTCTGCCCATTTCTTAATTGGATTATTTGCTTTTTGTTTGTTGAGGTGCTTCAGTTCTTTATATATTTTGGATGTCAACCCCTTATCAGATACGTCATTTATGAATATATTCTCCCATACTGTAGGATGTAGTTTTGTTCTACTGATGGTGTCCTTTGCTGTACAGAAGCTTTTCAGCTTGATATAGTCCCACTTGTTCATTTTTGCTTTTGTTTTCCTTGCCCGGGGAGATATGTTCATGAAGAAGTCGCTCATGTTTATGTCCAAGAGATCTTTGCTTATGTTTTTCTCTAAGAGATTTATGGTTTCATGACTTACATTCAGGACGTTGATCTACCTTGAGTTTACCTTTGTGTATGGGGTTAGACAGTAGTCCAGTTTCATTCTCTTACAAGTAGCTGTCCAGTTTTTCCAACACCAACTGCTGAAGAGGCCATCATCTCCCCATTGTATCTCCAAGGCTCCTTTATCAAATATTAATTGACTGTATATGTTTGGGTTAATGTTTGGATTTTCAATTCTGTTCCACTGGTCTGTGGGTCTGTTTTTGTGCCAGTACCAAATTGTCTTGATTACTGTGGCTTTGTAGTAGAGCTTGAAGTCAGGGAGTGTAATTCCCCCTGTTTTATTCCTCCTTCTCAGGATTGCTTTGGCTATCAGGGTCTTTTGTGGTTCCATATGAATTTTAGAATTATTTGTTCCGGTTCATTGAACAAAGCTGTTGGTATTTTGATAGGGACTGTGTTGAATCTGTAGATTGCTTTAGGTATTATAGCCATTTTGACAATATTTATTCTTCCTAGCCAAGAGCATGGGATGAATTTCCATTTGTTAGTGTCCTCTTTAATTTCTCTTAGGAGTGTCTTGTAGTTTTCAGAGTACAGGTCTTCCACTTCCTTCATTAGGTTTATTCCTAGGTATTTTATTTTATTTATTTATTTTTTAAAATATAATTTATTTTATTATCATTAACCTACAATTACATGTGCAATTGTGAATGGAATTGTTTTCTGATTTCTCTTTCTGTTAGTTCATCGTTAGTGTATAGGTAAGCAACAGATTTCTGTGTGTTAATTTTGTATCCTGCAACTTTGCTGAATTCGGATATTAGTTCTAGTAGTTTTGGAGTGGAGTCTTTAGGGTTTTTTATGTAGTGTATGTCATCTGCAAATAGTGACAATTTGACTTCTTCTTTACCCATCTGGATGCCTTGTATGTCTTTGTTTTGTCTGATTGCTGTGGCTAGGACCTCCAGTACTATGTTGAATAGCAGTGGAGAGAGTGGGCATCCCTGTCTTGTTCCCAATCTTAGATGAAAAGCTTTCAGCTTCTCGCTGTTAGGTATGCTATTGGCTGTGGGTTTGTCATATATGGCCTTTAATATATTGAGGTACTTGCCCTCTATACCCATTTTGTTGAGAGTTTTAATCATGAATGGATGCTGAATTTTGTCAAATGCTTTTTCAGCATCTATGGAGATGATCATGTGGTTTTTGTTCTTTTTGTTGATGTGGTGGATGATGTTGATGGATTTTCGAATGTTGTACCATCCTTGCATCCCTGGGATGAATCCCACTTGATCATGGTGTATGATCCTCTTGATGTATTTTTGAATTGGCTTTGCTAATATTTTGTTGAGTATTTTTGCATCTATGCTCATCAGGGATATTGGTCTGTAATTTTCTTTTTTGGTGAGGTCTTTGCCCGGTTTTCGTATTAGAGTGATGCTGGCTTCATAGAATGAGTTTGGAAGTATTCCCTCCTCTTCCAGTTTTTGGAAAACTTTAAGGAGAATGGGTGTTATTATTTCTGTAGATGTCTGGTAGAACTCAGAGGTGAATCCATCTGGTCCGGGGGTTTTGTTCTTGGGTAGTTTTTTGATTACCGATTCAGTTTCTTTGCTCGTGATTGGTGTGTTTAGTTTTTCTGTTTCTTGCTTGGTCAGTCTTGGAAGGTTGTATTTTTCTAAGAAGTTGTCCATTTCTTCTAGGTTTTCCAGCTTGTTAGCATATAGATTCTCATAATATTCTCTTATGATTCTTTGTATTTCTGTGGGGTCCGTCGTGATTTTTCCTTTCTCATTTCTGATTGTGTTTATGTGTGTAGATTCTCTTTTTCTCTTAATGAATCTGGCTAGGGGTTTATCTATTTTGTTTATTTTTTCAAAGAACCAGCTCTTGGTTTTATTGATTTTTTCTATTGTTTTATTCTTCTCAATTTATTTATTTCTTCTCTAATCTTTATTATGTCCCTCCTTCTGGTGATTTTGGGCCTCATTTGTTCTTCTTTTTCCAATTTCAGTAATTGTGTCTTTAGACTATTCATTTGGGAATGTTCTTCCTTCTTTAAATAGGCCTGGATTGCAATATACTTTCCTCTTAGAACTGCCTTTGCTGCGTCCCACAGAAGTTGTGGCTTTGTGTTGTTGTTGTCATTAGTTTCCATATATTCTTTGATTTCTGTTTTGATTTGGTCATTAACCCATTGATTAATTAGGAGAATGTTGTTAAGTCTCCATGTATTTGTGAGCCTTTTCGGTTTCTTTCTAAAATTTATCTGTAGTTTTATACCTTTGTGATTTGAGAAGTTGGTTGGTAGAATTTCAATATTTTTAAATTTACTGAGGTTCTTTTTGTGGCCTAGTATGTGGTCTATTCTGGGAAACGTTCCATGTGAACTTGAGAAGAATGTGTATCCTGTTGCTTTTGGGTGTAGAGTTCTGTAGATATCTGTTAGGTCCACCTGTTCTAGTGTGTTGTTCAGTGCTTCAGTGTCTTTACTTAATTTCTGTCTAGTTGACCTGTCCTTTGGAGTGAATGGTGTGCTGAAGTCTCCTAAAATGAATGTATAGCATTCTATTTCCTCCTTTAATTCTGTTAGTATTTGTGTCACATATGTTGGCGCTCCTGTGTTGGGTGCATATATATTTATAATGGTTATATCCTCTTGTTGGACGGACTGCTTTATCATTATGTAATGTCCTTATTTATCTCTTGCTACTTTCTTCGTTTTGAAGTCTATTTTGTCTGATACAAGTACTGCAACACCTGCTTTTTCTCCCTGTTGTTTGCATGAAATATCTTTTTCCATCCTTTCACTTTTAGTCTGTGTATATCTTTGGGTTTGAGGTGAGTCTCTTGTAAGCAGCGTATAGATGAGTCTTGCTTTTTTATCCATTCTGTTACTCTATGTCTTTTGATTGGTGCTTTCAGTCCATTTACATTTAGGGTGATTATTGATAGATATGTACTTACTGCCATGGCTGGCTTTAGATTCGTGGTTACCAAAGATTCAAAGGGTGCTTCTTTACTATCTAACAATCTAACTTAACGTTCTTGTTAAGATATTGTAAACACAGTCTGATGTTTCTTTATTTTTCTCCCTTCTTATTCTTCCTCCTCCATTCTTTATATACTAGGTTTTTTATTCTTTGCATTTATTTAGTATTTGGATGGTCTGATTTCTTTGGTATGATTTTATTTTCTCTAGTGACATCTTTTTAGCCTTAGGACTACTTCCCTCTAGAGCAGTCCCTTTAAGATGTCCTGTAGAGGTGGTTTATGTGAGGCACACTCTCTCAGCTTTCGCTATTCTGGAAATTGTTTAATCCCTCTGTCATATTTAAATGATAATCATGCAGGATACAATATTCTTGGTTCGAGGCCCTTCTCTTTCATTACGTTAAATATATCATGCCATTCTCTTCTGGCCTGTAAGGTTTCTGTTGAGAAGTCTGATGATAGTGTGATGGGTTTTCCTTTGTAGGTGATCTTTTTTCTCTCTCTAGCTGCCTTTAATACTCTGTCCTTATCTTTGATCTTTGCCATTTTAATTATTATGTGTCTTGGTGTTGTCTTCCTTGGGTCTCTTGTGTTGGGAGATCTGTGGGCTTCCGTGGACTGTGAGACTATTTCTTTCCCCAGCATGGGGAAGTTTTCAGCAATTATTTCTTCAAAGACGCTTTCTATCCCTTTTTCTCTCTCTTCTTCCTCTGGTACTCCTATAATGCGAATATTGTTCTATTTGGATTGGTCACACAGTTCTCTTAATATTCTTTCATTCCTAGAGATCCTTTTATCTCTCTCTGCCTCAGCTTCTCTGTATTCCTGTTCTCTGATTTCTATTACATTAACAGTCTCTTGCATCTCACCCAGTCTGCTGCTCAGCCCGTTGATCGCTTGTCTCATTTCTGCATTGTCTTTCCTCACTTCCCTCACTTCCTCCCTCAGCTCTTGCATATTTCTCTGTAGATCAATCAGTATGGTTATGACTTTTGTTCTGAATTCTCTCTCAGAAAGGTTGTGCATTTCCATCCCTTCAGGTTCCCTCTCTGGTGTTGTCTGGGTCTGGGTAAGTTTTGTGTGTACCATATTCCTCTGTCTTTTCATGGTGATAGAAGTGGTCGCTGGTAGGTGCCATGTATGTCAGCTGGGCTCTTTCAGACTTTTAAAAAGAAAGGGAAGGAAAAAAAAGAAAGAAAAGAGAAAAAAGGAAAGAAAGAAAAGAAAAGAGAAAAAAAACAACAAAAAAAACGCCCACCAGGAGTAGATTCTGTGGGGATGCTGTAGGTGGCACTGTTCCTCCACTGTTCTGTATCCGTCGCCACGCCGCTCCGCACGGCCCGTTGTAGCTCTGGCCGGGGCAGGAACAAACGGGAGGTTGTTGATCTCTGTGGGAGGTCTCAGTATGACAACTTTTTCCCAGTCGCCAGCAAAGGGGTCCGAAATTCCCCAGGACTCCCAGCCTGCTGAGCCCAGTGTGCTGGGACGATCCTGCTCTCCTCCGTTGGGCCCCTGCCTCTTTAAGACCGCTAGAAAAAGGGGCGCGCTTTTCTTTTGTCCTAGGGAGCCGGCTGCGAGGACCCGGTGCATTCCCCGGCTCAGATCCTGCACCCTCTGTCTCTCCAATCTCCGATACACCACGTGATGTGTGTCAGCGTTCCTGGCACAGATCACCAGGGCTGGTTATTTCGCGGGCCTGTGCTTCCACTCCCTCCCTGGCTCTGAATCCTCTCCTCCCCTGGTGCGCGGGGGTGGGGTCGTGCTCGAGTCCCGCCGGGTCGCGGCTCTGTATCTTACCCGCCTCATGGGATGCTGAGTCCTCTCAGGTGTGGCTGCAGGCTGGGTGCCGTCCTATATCTTCTGGTCTCTCCTTTAGGAATAGTTGTTTTTGTTGTATTTTCATAAATATATATGGTTTTGGGAGGAGATTCCACCGCCCTGCTCACACCGCCATCTTCCCAGAAGTCCCTTTTGCCAATTTTTAAAAATGGGTTGTTTGTTTTCTTACTGTTGAGTTGTAAGAGCTCTTTTTGTATTCTGGATATAATTCCTTTATCAGGTTTGTGTTTTTCAACTTTTAAAAATATAGCAGCTTTATTGAGATATAATTCAAACACTGTACAATTCAACATTTTAAAGTATATACTTTAAGATGTTTAGTGTATTCAGAGTTGTGCAAATATAACCACAATTTTAGAACATATTCCTCACCTCAAAAAGAAGTCCAAGCCTAATAGTAGTCTCTCCCTATTTCCTCCTAACACCTCTAGGCCTAGGCAACCAGTAATTTACTTTCTGTTTTTATATACTTGACTATTCTGGGTGGTGCATACAAATGGAATCATGTAACATGTGATCTTTTGTGACTGGCTTCTTTCATTTAGCATAATTTTTCAAGGTTCATACATGTTGTAGCTTTTATTAGTACTTTATTTCTTTATTTCACTGAATGATATTCCCTTGTATGGAGATAACATGTTTTGTTTATTCATCAGTTCATTGACATTTGAGTTATTTCCACTTTTTGGCTATTATTAATCCTGTTGCTGCGCACATTTGTGCACAAGTTTTTGTGTGGACTTATGTTTTCTTTTCTCTTGGTATACACCTTAGAGTGTAATTGCTGGGTCATATATGGTAACACTATGTTTAACTTCTTGAGGAACTACCAAACTGTTTCCCAAAATGGTGGCACAATTCTACATAGCCACTTGCAATGTATTGAGGATTCCAATTTCTCCACATTCTCCTCAATAATTGTTATTGTGAATCCTTTTGATTATGGTCATATTAGTGGGTGTGAAGTGGAACCTCACTGTGGTTTTGATTTGCATTTCCCTTATGACTAATAATGTTGAACATCTTTTCATGTGCTTATTCACCATTTGTATGTCTTCTTTGGAGAAATGTCTATTCTGATCCTTTGCCCATTTTCAAATTGAGTTGTTTTTCCTTTTGTTGTTTACTTATAAGAGTTCTTTTTATATTCTGGACACTAGACCCTTATCTGATATATAACTTAGAAATATTTCCTCCTATTCGATGGGTTGTCTTTCCTCTTTTTTGATAGTGTTCTGTGAGGCACAAAAGTTTTTAATTTTGAAGACGTCTTACTTGTCAATTTTCTTTTTGTTGCTTGTGCCTTAGGTGCTATATCTAAGCAACTACTGCCTAATCCAAGGTCATGAAGATTAGTATCTATGTTTTCTTCTAAGAGTTTTAGAGCTTTAGTTCTTACGTTTATGTCTTTGATCCATTTTGAGTTAGTTTTTGCAAATGGTTGCTGTGAAGAAGGGGCCCAACTAATTTTTTTTGAATACGGATATCCAGTAATTCCAGCACCATTTGTTGAAATGTAAGTACACAGGCTTTTAATGAAGAAGCTAATTTTACATTCAAAAGAGGCAGAAGACAGCTTCTTCAGCTAGGTCTTCTGACTCCACGATTTCCTTTGGGGCCACCTGACCAAGAGCCACTGTGCAGGCAAGTGCTGATGGAGGCTGTGGCCAACTGTTCCCATCTTTCCAGAGAAGCACAGACAAGTTATTTGCTCAAACTCATACACACTTGCACTATGTGGATCTAGGTTCAAACCAGCTTCATCTGACTTCAAAGCCTGTATTCTCTGTTACTATACCCTTTGCAAGTATACTGTTGTGGTAGAGAACAGATTTAGTTCACTTTTGTCTGAGCACACAGGATGACCACATTTCCCAGTATCTGTGATTAGGTGGAACGATGTTACCATTTCTCAGCAATGGGTTGTGAGTAGAACTTCCAGGATAAGGCATTTAAGAGCAAGTGTGAGTTCTCCACTCTCTTTTTTGCCCGCTGTAGGAACTCTGGAAGAAATGGTTGGAGATGGTGGAGCTCCAAGAAGAAAGGTGCCTGGATCCCTACATCAGTGCATAGCAAATAGCGACCCTGGCCTGTGTTTAACTTTGTGTGATCAAGATACAAACTCATGTGGTACCCTTCTGAGAGCTCAAGGTTTGCTTATTTTGCAATGTAGACTATTCCATCCTGAGTTTTAAAGCTGGAATATTAATTGTCTCTTTTTATTTTTCCTCTTGATTGGAGTTCTGCCTTCTAGGGCTATGCACAAGGATATGCCACATAATCTGAATTTCTGACACTTGCCATAAAAATGATTTATTTATTACTGTCTCCTATGCATTGATCTCATTGCACTGATTAGTTATGATCTCCTTAGCAGGTCAGACATGGTTTTATATTTCATCTTTAGCCTAGTAGCTCTAGGCACAAATTTGGTGCTGAAGCAATGCTAGTTTAATAGTTGAATCTACTATCCCCAAAAAACTATTTGTATGTACCCTGGTTTAAAAAAGTTAACATTTGTTAGAATTTTAAATTCAGTTGAAGACTCTATTCTATTTATAAGCCTAGGAAGTGTCAGTAATTATTTTTAAGGACTTTTAAAGTAATAATTTGGACCCATTTATAGATTTAGTTAAATACTTTAATCATTTTAAACTGTATTTATAAGTGCCATATATCCTTTTTCCTTTTAAAAGTACTTAAATTGACAAACCCTCTCAAGTACAGAAGTATTTTTATAAACCTAATAAATTAACGTATAGATATGGTGAACCTAATTTTTCTGAAATATTTCACTACTATATATAAACTTGGTAAGATTTCCACTTAAAAATAATAAATCTAAATCAATTACCTGATTACACGGTTTTGGTACAAACATAAACTTATAGAAAATTTGAAAGTACAGTACAAAGAACTTTTTCTACTGAACCATTTGAGAATAAGTTGCCAATCTGAGGCATCATGACCCTTGAATATTTTAGTGTGTGTTTATAAACAAGGACATTTTCCTATATAATTACAGCACAGCTATTAAAATCAGGAAATTAACACTGACACATTCCTAACATTAACTCCTCAGATACCACTGAAGTTTTGTCTCTACCCTAACGATGTCCTTTATAGCAAAAAGATCAAGTTCAGAATTGTGTGCTCATTTAATTGTCCTGTCTCTTTTTTCTTCTTCAGTCTGGAACAATTCCTTAGCCTTTCTCTGACTTTCACTGTCCTTGAAGGTTGTAGGCCGGTTATTTTGCAGAATATCCCTGCTTTGGGTATGTATGATCCTCACAATTAGGTTCAGGCTATATACATCTTTGGCAGAAATATCATGGAAGGAATGTTGTGTTCTTCTTACTGCATTATATCAATTGGTTTGTGGTCAGTTTTTCTCATTATTGATCATGTTCACTTTGATCATTTGATTAAGGTGGTGTCTTCTTATCTTCACTGTAAACTTAACTTTTTCATCCCTTTGTAACTAAACAGTATTTTGAAGCTATGTAAAAATCCTGTTTTTGTAAAAGTTATAATAAAACTTTCAATATATTCATTTATTTACTTATGTCTGTATGTCCCCATTTTGTTCAATGAGTTATAATTCATTAATATCATCCTTTATTCTGATTCTCATGTGATCTCTAATCAAGCTGGACCATTCCTTTTGACATGTCCCCATGATTACTTGAGCACTCATTTGCTTTCTGGCACAATAAGATGTTTCAAGTTTATATTGCATCTTCCCTGCCTTAGCTCTGGAATCATTCATTTCTCCAAGGAGCCATGGGGAATAGCATTTAGAATCCAGGCCCTGGCCATTAGGTGCGCACATTGCCATTAGGGTGATGTTGTTCCCTGGCCTGTCCAGTGGGCAGAACAGGAGAAACCTGGAGAAATATATTCTTCATATATTTACTTATTTGATAAATACCTATATACAAAATTAATCTCCCACCTGGGCTGCCATCCTCTTTTCCCTGCTTGAACTTTCTCTACTATAAGACTTCCCTGAATGGGTCCTCTCTACATCCTGCTTGGGGTCCCACACTCTGCCCTGGGCCACTGCAGCACCTCACTCTTTCTGAAGATACCATAAATTCTCATTTGAGGTAGTTATGTTCTATAAAGTTGATGCAGACACTGAATTAGTGAATACTGAACCACTGTTCCTAAGGGAAATAGAGAGTTGGGTTCCTAAGAGCCTTTGGTCATAACATTTTTGTCCACTGGTCAATTCATACTCCATTTCATGTGTATTTCTGTTTAAAGTATCTGATTTAATAAGTATTGTTGATTCAATTACATTGAACTCACAGTCAATAGCACTCTAACCCATACCTGAATGAAGCTTATTTAACAAACATATTTTCTCTGTAAGGCACATCACAGCCTGTCACACTTAGGAACAGTAGACAGCACTTCAGGACTACACTTGGGGACCATTTCAACAGTGAAATCAGTAACAAATAGGAAAAACATGTGTAAGACATGTCACTAAACAGGCCAGGAAAAGGATACTTGTTTACAATATGAGAGCTGAAATGAGTCAGAGTGTCACCTTGTTTAATCTCTGCTGGACAGGTGTGCTGTGCATGTCCACGAGTGACTGTAAAAGGGTCCTGAGCATCAATTTTGAGGCTACAAATAAATTTTAGTGAGTAGGCAAATTTTCAAATATGAGATCCACAAATATAGAGAATTGACTGAGTCTACTTTCTTTGCCTCATCTAATGGCCTTCAGAATGCCACGGAAAGAAAGGGGAAGGAAAGAGAGAGGAAGAGCTTGACTGCACATTTGAAATTGAAGTCCAAGGCTGAGCTGTTATACTAACAGGCAAAATTCTTTTAGGCATTATAAATATATTAAAAAACCCTGAACATATACAAATATCTTAAACATATTAATGCTGTGAGTTTTCTTCATTCCATACTTAATTCTAAATCGTCCCAGGTTTGAAAGATACTTACTTGTTAAAGGAATTGTTATATTATCTCACAGACTTTTGGAGTTATCTTCTCATACAATTTTTGGAATAGCCTCATCGACTTATGTTAAGGTTGCAAAACTGCCAGAAGAGTGGGTTGCTGATCAGATTCTGTTGGTGACTAGGATTTGGTGAGTCGATGTGTGCCATAGCCACTCAACCAGGCTCACAAGAGATGGCTGTGCAACCTCTTCCCAACCTTATATTCTGGGCCTCGTATTAGTACTTTGAAATTGGTCTTGGTGGATAGAGTTACACCACGGAAATCTGCAAATACTACAAGTCAGGGATCTTTTGGAGAATTGGTTATTAAACCTTAACCAGCACTCCCCTCCCATGAACCCTATTTATAGCTGTACCAATACTTCATAACCCAAAAAGGGAATATTCACTTTGCCAGAGATCCTTTTAACCTCTACTCCCAGAAGTCTTCAGGCCTTATATCATTTGTTTGGGTGCTGCATTTCTTTGGCTCTTAAGATACATAATCTCAATTCTAAAGATTTAAATTTGATGGATTCTTGTATTCTTTTACCTTTCTAGGACCACATGACTCTTGCAACCATGGAAATAAACCTGACTGATTCTAGGCCCTCTTTCTCAGCTTTGTCCCGTTCAGTCATGACCTTCAAGGTCATTCTACGTGCCCCCACCTCAACCTCCCACCCTGTGCACAACCCCACAGCATCCAGCCCGGAACCCTTGTGCTATAAACTTCTCTCATTTCTTTTCTCCTGTTCAGGGCCCAGATGAAGGCTTCTTTTGCAGACAGTCTGTGGCCTCACAGGAACCCCCTCCTCAGCCTGCAGGTCTCCTGGAGCCAGGCGAACTGCTACAGTCAGTTCCCTTAACACCTGGCACCAGCATGTGGACAAAGAACTCATGCTGATTCTGGGGACTCAGGCTGTAAAACTGCAGGCCAAGTTGTTAAACTCAGATTCAGGTAGACAGCCAAACGGGGCCGAGTCTGCCCTGCAGCTGGGTTTTGGCAGACAGCGCAGTTTCCCTATCTGTGGGGGCCTGGTGTGGCCTTCCCCTCCTGGAGGCACTGCCGGTATAATTTATTAGGTCATAATTGTTGAAAGGAACAGTCCTTCAGGCCACTCACTCAGGCCAAAAATGTTTCTTTATTGAGCATTCTCAGTGTTCTCAGCCTTGTGCTGTGTGTGTTTGTGTGTGTGTGTTGAGGGGAGAGTAACAAAGACCAAGACTGAGTCCCTCTTCTGTAGCTTACCAGTCAAGCAACAATAGAAATCAGGGTATGCTAAATGCCAAATAAGTAATAGAAATGGAAAATGCTAAAGAAGATCAAAGGAGGAATTCGTAGTGGCCTTGAATTTCACTAGGGTTTGAAGGATGAATGGGATTTGGTCAGTGAAGAGCAAGGTGAGGGCACCTCAGTCAGGAGAAGAGCTAACAGGATGGGTAGGGTGGGGCCCAGGATACATCCAGGGACTGGCATGAAATGCAATGAACCCCATAAAAACCCAAGAGGACAGCTTTTGGTTCCTTTTTTTGGGAAAGCTTTCACACTTGGGGAACCAGAACGCTTCTACATGCCGCCAAGGTGGGTCTCAAGTTCCATGAAGACAGAAATTTGGGACCTCGCCTTATGTATCTCTCTCTCTGGCTGTTGATTCCTATTCAGTAATAAGTGGTAAATGTGTTTTCCTGAGTTCTGTGAGCTGCTCTAGAAAAGTAATTGAACCTCAGGAGGAGACTGTTGGAACCTCTAATCTGTAGCAGGTCTGTCAGAAGCTCAGGTAACAGCTTGGGGCTTGTAACTGGTGTCTCAAATGCGATGGAGGGAAGAGGAGCAGTTTTATACTACTAAACCCTTAACCTATGGAATCTGACACTATTTCTGGGTAGGTAGTTTCAGAATTGAGTTGAATTCTTGGACACCCATCTCGTGTCCAAGATTTGCTTGGCTGTATGTGTGAGAACCACACACACACACACACACACACACACACACACACACACACACACACACACACACACACATTGGAATTGACTCTAGGAAACCTAATAGAATTGCTAACTGGTGGCCCACAGGACATCTGTTGTACAGACATTTTTGTCCCACATGCTGTTTCAAACAAAACAAAACATAGAGTCAATGTTTTAAAATCATGTGATTTAAAAAAAATGCAGAATTCTAGATTCTCTTGCAGAAGTTGGAGATCTGGCAATAGTGCAATTTCATTCCTGCAGAGCAACAGGCAGTGGAATAAGCAGAGCTGCCCCCAGGCCAAGGAACTTTTGCTCCCTTATTCATAGAGCCAACATCACTCACCAGAGTGTGCACTTACATCTAGCCGCATTGATCCATTTATGTTACCTTCTTGGTCTCTATAGGTATTTGATTTTGAGACCCTATTCAGAGATGCTTCCCCAAATAATCACAGGTGAAGTGAAAGTATGAGGAATAGCAAGAAAATGAGTAACATTAAGATCCAGAAAGATTTAGTCAACAGATGTGCAGCTAGTGAGTTTAATGAGATAAATGTAAAGTCTTGTAATTGTCCATTAAGTCAACTGTACTAGAGGGGACACAGAGATATGGGCTTAACAGTAAAACTAAAAAAAAAAAGCATAAGTTTTAGTTGATAAAAACCTCAACATGAATTAACAGTATGATGTGATTGTCAAAAAAACTGTGACTTTAGGCTATATTAAGGGCAGTATTTAGCAAATGTTGGCTTCTATATAACAGGGATGAGAGGTGTACTACATAGCCTCCTGGGAAGAGTATTAATTGATTTCACAGAGTCGAGACTGGGGGAAGACAGATATTGGCACAGTGTAAGGAGGCTGCCCAGAACCACCCAGAGACAGAAGCGCTCTCAGGAGGTGGTACATTCCCTGGACACTGGAGTGCTCAAGCATGAGCTGGATGACTGCTTGGCAAAAAGAAGGAGTAGTAGATGAGAATGATCAGAGGGCACCTGGTCTCAAAGAACTTTAGGTCCCCTTTCACCCTCACAGTCCTTGATTCCACCCCAAGGGTTTTTGGAGAGAAAGAAATGAATATTAACCTCTCTATGCCATTTCACTCATGAGAACTACACTTACGGCATTCGTTTAAAAGAAAGCCCTGGTTAACTGTGATGGCACATGGTGATATCCCCGAATGCTGAGTTCTTGCTGCCTAAGTCTCATCATTTGAGGGCCCACCGTGGTGCTTCAGATGTAAACTGGGCGAAAGATGGCATTTGGAAACACCTCCTAGGTTTGTAGCATGGCCAAACTTGAAAAGGAAACATGGCAAACATTTAGGAGAAACATGGGCTTGAAGGAATTGACATTCATTATATACAACTTCCAATTATTCAGGGTCTCTGTGTAGTCTCAAAACAAATCTAGAAGTCTGCTCCCTGACAACCCTTTGTAACCACTGGGGTGACAGTGGGTCAGCAGTGTCCAGTGTGCATGATCACAGCACACAGGGGGCGGCGCTCTGTAGTAGAAAAGAACACAGGCTCTGAAGTCAGGTTGGGTTCAAATCCTGACCCGGGTACTCATGTGTAAAATGAGGATAATTACACCTCCATACAACATAATAAATGAGGCATTTATAACTTAGTAGATGATCAACAGAGGATAACTAAAGACTTATTTTTCTTTACAAATATTTTTAAGACCAGATTTACTTTTCTTGTTTTCATTGTACTGTGGCTTTGCTTATGAGGTTGCTTAGATCTCAGTGGCCTTGGTTCTTTTTTTAATTTTTATTTTTATTTATTTTTTTACTTTGGTATCGTTAATCTACAACTACATGTGCAACATTATTGTTACTAAACTCCCCACTTCATCAAGTCCCCCGCACATACCCCATTCCAGTCACTGTCCATCAGTGTAGTGAGATGCTATAGAATCACTACTTGTCTTCTCTGAGCCATACAGCCCTCCAGTGTCCCCCCCACACACACTATGTCTGCTAATCGTAATGTCCCTTTTTCCCACTTGTCCCTCCCTTCCCAACCATCCTCCGCAGTCCATTTCCCTTTGGTAACTGTTAGTCCATTCTTGGATTCTGTCAGTCTGCTGCTGCTTTGTTCCTTCAGTTTCTTTCTTTGTTCTTATACTCCACATATGAGTGAAATCATTTGATACTTGTCTTTTTCGGCTTGGCTTATTTCACTGAGCATAATACCCTCTAGCTCCACCCATGTTGTTGCAAATGGTAGGATTTGTTTTCTTCTTATGGCTGAATAATATTCCATTGTGTATATGTAACACATCTTTTTTATTCATTCATCTACTGATGGACACTTAGGTTGCTTCCATTTCTTGGCTATTGTAAATAGTGCTGCAATAAACACAGGGGTGCATATGTCTTTTTCAAACTGGGATGCTGCATTCTTAGGGTAAATTCCTAGGAGTGGAATTCCTGGGTCAAATGGTATTTCTATTTTGAAATTTTTGAGGAACCTCCATACTGCTTTCCACAATGGTTGAACTAGCTTACATTCCCACCCACAGTGTAGGAGGGTTCCCCTTTCTCCACATCCTCGCCAACATTTGTTGTTGTTTGTGTTTTGGATGTTGGCCATCCTCACTGGTGTGAGGTGATATCTCATTGTGGTTTTAATCTGCATTTCTCTGATGATTAGCGATGTGGAGCATCTTTTCATGTGCCTGTTGGCCATCTGAATTTCTTCTTTGGAGAAGTGTCTATTCAGTTCCTCTGCCCATTTCTTAATTGGATTATTTGCTTTCTGTTTGTTAAGGTGCATGAGTTCTTTATATATTTTGGATGTCAACCCTTTATCAGATACGTTTTTTATGAATATATTCTCCCATACTGTAGGATGTCTTTTTGTTCTACTGATGGTGTCCTTTGCTGTACAGAAGCTTTTCAGCTTGATATAGTCCCACTTGTTCATTTTTGCTTTTGTTTCCCTTGCCCGGGAGATATGTTCATGAAGAAGTTGCTCATGTTTATGTCCAAGAGATTTTTGCCTATGTTTTTTCTAAGAGTTTTATGGCTTCATGACTTACATTAAGGTCTTTGATCCATTTTGAGTTTACTTTTGTGTATGGGGTTAGACAGTAATCCAGTTTCACTCTCTTACATGTAGCTGTACAGTTTTGCCAACACCAGCTGTTGAAGAGGCTGTCATTTCCCCATTGTATATCCATGGCTCCTTTATCATATATTAATTGACTGAATATGTTTGGTTAATGTCTGGACTCCCTACTCTGTTCCACTGGTCTTGGATCTGTTCTTGTACCAGTACCAGATTGTCTTGATTACTATGGCTCTGTAGCAGAGCTTGAAGTCTGGGAGCGTAATGCCCCATTTTATTTCTCCTCCTCAGGATTGCTTTGGCTATTCGGGATCTTTTGTGGTTCCATATGAATTTTAGAACTATTTGTTCCAGTTCATTGAAGAAAGCTGTTGGTATTTTGATAGGGATTGCATTGAATATGTAGATTGCTTTAGGTAGGATGGCCATTTTGACAATATTTATTGTTTCTAGCCAAGAGCATGGGATAAATTTCCATTTGTTAGTGTCCTCTTTAATTTCTCTTAGGAGTGTCTTGTAGTTTTCAGGGTATAAGTCTTTCACTTCCTTCGTTAGGTTTATTCCTAGATATTTTATTCTTTTTGATGCAATTGTGAATGGAATTGTTTTCCTGATTTCTCTTTCTATTAGTGCATAGGAATGCAACAGATTTCTGTGTATTAATTTTGTATCCTGCAACTTTGCTGAATTCAGATATTAGTTCTAGTAGTTTTGGAGTGGAGTCTTTAGGGTTTTTTATGTACAGTATCATGTCATCTGCAAATAGTGACAATTTGACTTCTTCTTTACCAATCAGGATGCTTTGTATTTCTTTGCTTTTTCTGATTGCAGTGGCTAGGACCTCCAGTACTATGTTGAATAACAGTGGGGAGAGTGGGCTTCCCTGTCTTGTTCCCAATCTTAGATGAAAAGCTTTCAGCTTCTCGCTGTTAGTTATGCTTTTGGCTGTGGGTTTGTCATATATGGCCTTTATGATGTTGAGGTACTTGCCCTCTATACCTATTTTGTTGAGAGTTTTTATCATGAATGAATGTTGAATTTTGTCAAATGCTTTTTCAGGATCGGTGGAGATGATCATGTGGTTTTTGTTCTTTTTGTTGATGTGGTGGATGATGTTGATGGATTTTCGAATGTTGTACCATCCTTGCATCTCTGGGATGAATCCCATTTGATCATGGTGTATGATCCTCTTGATGTATTTTTGAATTGGGTTTGCTAATATTTTTTGTTGAGTATTTTTGCATCTATGTTCATCAGGGATATTGGTCTGTGATTTTCTTTTTTGGTGGGGTCTTTGCCTGGTTTTGGTATTAGAGTGATGCTGGCTTCATAGAATGAGTTTGGAAGTATTCCCTCCTCTTCTATTTTTTGAAAAACTTTAAGGAGAATAGGTATTATTTCTTCTCTATATGTCTGATAAAATTCAGTGGTGAATCCATCTGGCACAGGGTGTTTGTTTTTGGGCAGTTTTTGATTACCAATTCAATTTCATTGTTGGTAATTGGTCTGTTTAGATTTCTGTTTCTTGCTTGGTCAGTCTTGGAAGGTTGTATTTTTCTAAGAAGTTGTCCATTTCTTCTAGGTTTTCCAGCTTGTTGGCATATAGATTTTCATAGTATTCTCTAATAATTCTTTTTATTTCTTTGGTATATGTATTGATTTTTCCTTTCTCATTTCTGATTGTTTTTGTGTGTAGATTCTCTTTTTCTCTTAATATGTCTGACTAGGGGTTTATCTATTTTGTTTATTTTTTCAAAGAACCAGCTCTTGGTTTCATTGATTTTTTTTATTATTTTATGCTTCTCAATTTTATTTATTTCTTCTCTAATCTTTATTATGTCCCTCCTTCTGGTGATTTTGGGCCTCATTTGTTCTTCTTTTTCCAATTTCAATAATTGTGACTGTAGACTATTCATTTGGGATTGTTCTTCCTTCTTTAAAAAGGCCTGGATTGCAGTATACTTTCCTCTTAGAACTGCCTTTGCTGCGTCCCACAGAAGTTGCGGCTTTGTGCTGTTTTTGTCATTTGTCTCCATATATTGTTTGATCTCTGTTTTAATTTGGTCATTGATCCATTGATTATTTAGGAGCATGTTGTTAAGGCTACATGTATTTGTGAGCCTTTTTGCTTTCTTTGTACAATTTATTGCTAGTTTTATTCCTTTGTGATCTGAGAAGTTGGCTGGTAAAATTTCAATGTTTTTGAATTTACTGCAGTTGTTTTTGTGGCCTAGTATGTGGTCTCTTCTGGAAAATGTTCCATGTGCACTTGAGAAGAATATGTATCGTGCTGCTTTTGGGTGTAGAGTTCTGTAGATGTCTGTTAGGTCCACCTGTTCTAGTGTGTTGTTCAGTGCTTCAGTGTCTTTACTTATTTTCTGTCTGGTTGACCTGTCCTTTGGAGTAAGTGGTGTGTTGAAGTCTCCTAAAATGAATGCATTGCATTGTATTTCCTCCTTTAATTCTGTTAGTATTTGTGTCACATATGTCAGTGCTCCTGTGTTGGGTGCATATATATTTATAATGGTTATATCCGCTTGTTGGATGGACCCCTTTATCATTATATAATGTCCTTCTTTATCTCTTGCTAGTTTCTTTGTTTTGAAGTCTATTTTGTCTGATACAAGTACTGCAACACCTGCTTTTCCCTCCCTGTTGTTTGCATGAAATATCTTTTTCCATCCTTTCACTTTTAGTCTGTGTATATCTTTGGGTTTGAGGTTAGTCTCTTGTAAGCAGCATATAGACGGGTCTTGCTTTTTTATCCACTGTATTACTCTGTGTCTTTTGATTGGTGTATTCAATCTGTTTACATTTAGGGTGATTATCGATAGATATGTACTTATTGCCATTGCCGGCTTTAGATTCGTGGTTACCAAAGGTTCAAGGTTAGTTTCTTTACTATCTAACTGTCTAACTTAACTCTGTTGTTAAACTATTATAAAGACAGTCTGATGATTATTATAAACACAGTCTGATGAATTCTTTATTTCTCTCCCTTCTTATTCTTACTCTCATTCTTTATATGCTAGGTGTTTTGTTCTGTACTCTTTTACATTTCCTTTTACTGTTTTTGTGGATAGTTGATTTTATTTTTTGCATTTAGTTAGTATTTGGATGGCCTGCTTTCTTTGCTATGATTTTACTTTCTCTGGTGACATCTTTTTAGCCTTAGGAGTGCTTCCCTCTAGAGCAGTCCCTTTATGATATCCTGTAGAGGTCGTTTGTGGGAGGCAAATTCCCTCAACTTTCGCTTGTCTGGGAATTGTTTAATCCCTCCCTCAAATTTAAATGATAATCGTGCTGGATACAGTAGTGTTGGTTCAAGGCCCTTCTGTTTCATTGTGTTAAATATATCATGCCATTCTCTTCTGGCCTGTAAGGTTTCTGTTGAGAAGTCTGATGATAGTCTGATGGGTTTTCTTTGTAGGTGATCTTTTTTCTTTCTCTGGTGGCCTTTAATACTCTGTCCTTGTCTTTGATCTTTGCCATTTTAATTATTATATGTCTTGGTGTTGTCTTCCTTGGGTCCCTTGTGTTGGGAGATCTGTGGGCTTCCATGGTCTGAGAAACTACTTCCTTTCCCAGCTTGGGGAAGTTTTCCTCAATTATGTCTTCAAAGACACTTTCTATCCCTTTTTCTCTTTCTTCTTCCTCTGGTACTCCTATAATGCGAATATTGTTCCGTTTGGATTGGTCACACAGTTCTCTTAATATTCTTTCATTCCTAGAAATCCTTTTGTCTCTCTCTGCCTCAGATTCTCTGTACTCCTGTTTTCTGATTTCTATTCCATTAACAGCCTCTTGCACCTCGTCCAGTCTGCTCTTGAGTCCGTTGATCCATTGTTTCATTTCTGTAATGTCTCTCCTGACTTCCTCCCTTAGCTCTTGCATATTTCCCTGTAGGTCCATCAGCATGGTTATGGCTTTTATTCTGAATTCTTTTTCAGGAAGATTGTTTAAATCTGTCCCTCCAGGCCCTCTCTCTGGGGTTGTCTGGGTGATCTTTGACTGGACTATATTCTTCTGTCTTTTCATGGTGATAGAAGTGGTTGCAGGCAGGTGCCATGTGTGTCAGCTGGGAGAACAAAGTCCCTTCCTGGTTGTTGTTCTCCTTGCCCTTCTCTGCCGCCTGTGCCGGTTACCCACACACACAGGGAGGCAGTCTCTGGGATAATCCCCTGAGCTGTTGTGTGCGGTGCTGCCCTCAGGCTAGCCCTGAGCTCTGTGGGGGTTTGCAGCCACGCTTGGTGTGTTCTGCACCGCTTGGTGCCTTACAGACCTTGCTCTGGCTTCTGAAGCCCTTCCTGGTTAGCTGTGCTCCCGCCAGGAGGAGATTCTGTGTGGTTACTGTGGGCGGGGCCGCTCTCCTGCTGTTCTGCAACTGTGGTGGATCTGCCAGACTGTTTGCGGCACTGGCCAGGGGAACGAGTGGCAGGCTGCTTATCTCTGTGAGGGGCTTCAGCAGTGCTGCTTTACCCGGCAGCCTGTTAGGGGGCCCGAAATTCCTCAAGATTCCCAGCCTGCTGGGCTGAGTGCACTGGGATGATTTTGTTCCTCTATGGGGCCCTTGTCTCTTTAAGACTTTTAAAAAAGCACCTGCTTTTCTTTTGTCCCAGGGGAACCAGCTGTGGGGATGCGCTCGTCATCTCCATCTCGGATCCTGCCCTTCTGTTTCTCTAATTTCCAACACACCCTGTGATGTGTGTCTGTGCTCTCGATGCAGATCACCAGGGCTGGTTATTTAGCAGTCCTGTGCTTCCATTCCCTCCGCACTCTGAATATTTTCCTCCCACCGGTGAGCTGGGGTCGGGGGAGTGCTTGGGTCCTGCCGGGTGGCGGCTTTGTATCTTACCCGCTTCATGAGGCGCTGCGTTGTCACAGATGTAACTGTAGCCTGGCTGTTGTACTGTATCTTCTGGTCCCTCTTTTAGGAATAGTTGTATTTGTTGTATTTTCACAAATATATATGGTTTTGGGAGGAGATTTCCGCTGCCCTGCTCACGCCGCCATCTTCCCAGAATCCAGCCTTGGCTCTTTTAAGAGAGACTGGCTGGGGGGATTAGAAGATGTGAGTTCCAGTTATGGGCAGATTCAATGCACCATTCACAGGAGATTATCACTTGCAGTTTTAATAAGAAGCTCCTTGTTTGCCATGTAACTCGGAATCTCCCATAAGAGGCCCCCAGGAGGAACTTCAGCCACCAGCCCCCTAAATGCCACCTGTGAGTCCTCAAACACACCCAGCCCATGCCCAGCTGAGGCCTTTTGCTTGCTGTTTCTCCTGCCCAAAACTCTCTTGTCTCAGATATGCACAGGACTCAATCTCTTTCTTTACTCTAATATTACTTTATTAGAGGAAATTCCCTGAGGTGCACATCTAGAATAGCATCTTTTCCCTTTTCCTGACTTACCTGCCTTGCCCCAAACACCACCTGACATGTGGTTTAATTTTCCATTATCTTTCTTGCCTCACTGAATATGTGCTCCACGAGCGCTGTGACTTGGTAAACAAAGCTCTTTCCCCAGGGCCAGGAACCTGCTTGGCATGTCAGGTCTCAGTGAACAGCTTTGGATTGTGTAGCTTACAGTGGTTTTCTGTTTAGTTCTATTGCTCCCCAGAAAAACTGTACCCCCAAACCATCCTGAGTTCACTTTGAGTAATGGATCTGTGGGCAAACGGCAGTTCCTAGAGAGAATGGTACTTCCTAGCACTGGGATGGGTCCGTTTGTGGTCAGCTCCTCTAGAACTTTTGCTTCCCTGCTGCTGAGAAGATTAAACAAACAGCAAGAGAGTGAGAGCAGGAGCCGGTGCTCCCCGAAGAGTGAGACATTTATGCACCTAACGCAGAAGCAGGACGAAGTGCCCCACTTCTCCTGAGCTGTGCAGAATAATCCCTGGAAATGGGTGGCACTTACCAGTTCTGTCTTTCAATGGGCCAATTGTCTGGCACCACAGAGCTGCTGAAGCTGTTTGTAGAGGAGCTTTCACACTTGAAGAGGGAAAGAAAGTCTACTTCTAACTGTGCAGCTGAAGGTGAACCTTTAATATAGCTCATCTATACACAACCATTGCTTTTTATTCACATGGAAGATATGTTCACTCCTTTAGCTTCTAAAGGGCTGATCCTATTGAAGCCATTATTCATCAGCAGTTCACAAGCTGTCTGACCTGTATTTCAAAGCTATGTTTGGCATTAGAAATAAACTTGGGAGGGGATTTTTCGTGTTGGCACTTGGCTATGTTGGGCAGTGAGAACTTTTGAGCTGACAATTCAAATAGTATCTTCTCATGGGAAGTGGCAAATGAATATGGGTGTGGGTTTTAAACGAGTAAACATTTTTTGATTACTATGAATGTAATTGTTTTGCATGATACTGATTTTTCAAAAAAATATAACTGATAAAAAAGCAAACAAGTCACAGAGTTAGGGAGTAAGGGCTTAAAAACAACATTTAGACTTCAGTAAGATAATTAACTTGGCAGTTAGCTATATTTTGTACTCTGCATTTGTCCTCAATAACATGCCACACATGCAGCATATGTAGCATTTATCCTTGTCACCAGACCTTGCTGTGAACCGTCACTGGCCACAGAGCATGGACAGAGGCTCCCCCTTAATGCCCCTTTCCTTCAGGATTTGGCGGTGGGTGGATGGAAATGCAGTGAAAGTAAGTTTTCAGTGACTCCTAGCATATTCATTGTGTATACTGCACATCAAAAATGGCTGAGGCCCAGGTAGGACAGAGGCTGAAATCATGGCCTTTTATGAAGGACCTTCAGGCATGTTATAAAGCAACTCTGGAAAGAGCATATACATACCTATTTCCATCTTTGGGGCTACCTACCCTGGCTCACTCAGTAAGATAGTGGGTCCTTAAATGGTGGGGCCTATGAGTCACTCTCCTGGGCCCAGATAGTGCCTGGCACAGGGTGCTTGATAATGATTATTGAATAGAATTGAATGATCACAAAAGAGAATTTTAGAAATAGGGAGAAGACTTCAGAGATCTAGGCCAAGAACCTGACTGCATAGAGAAGAGCCTGAAGAGGTGAAATAATTTGCCTGGATCCCTATGGACTGGCAGCCACCCATACCTAGGGCTTTTATTTCCTTGCCAAACCCTGGGTGACACATTCGGGTATGAGGCCCACAGAGCCAGGGTCGCCTTATGCCTTGGGATCTAAGCCTGGGGTTTTCCTGGGTGAACAAGCACCAGGCTGTCCAGAGCACTGGGAACCTGCAGAAGTGCCCCCAAGGAGGTGAGACTGAGTTACCCAACCAGAGTAGAACACTCCCAAGGGCAAACACCTTGATCCTGTGGCCATGCTTAGCACACACTAGGGCTCAGAAAGGATTTGTTGAATGAAGGAAATACTAGAGGCATTTTGAGGTGGTCCATGTAGAGAACGGCTATAAAGTTATAGCACAAGCAAACAACATACACTTTAACAGAACACTTACATTTAAATGAGTGTTTTCTTCCAGATAATTCACCATTTGAGGCTACATACATTAATTTCAATATGCTGTTATTACTGTTCAAAATACTTTTGAAAGCCCTCTTTTGGCATTTTCTGCTAAGTTAAGTAATACAAAACCAAAGTCTCATTACTTTATAGTCATATCTTCTTTTTGATCTAAACACAACTTTTCAAATTACCCATCATATTCATAATATATTATTTTTGATATGTTCATAAAATGTCTTTTGTATGCCAGCATTACTGACTTCAAGATTTAGAATCCAATCATACTACATATATAAGCAGTGACTAATCATTAAATGCCAGCCACTGTGTTTATAAGCACTCAGAAAATAATTTATTTAATCCCTACAACCACCTTAAAAGGCAGGCATTGATATCGGACATAGGTTAAACAGATTGCCCCATGACACAAAACTGGGAAAGAGATAGGTTAGAATCAGGTCTGATTCCAGAACCCAATACTTTGAACTTTCTGATATTTACCAAGTCTGAAATACTCTTCACCATGATCTTTAAGGCCTCTGTGATAGCCCATCATATACACAGACCACACCTCAGCAAAGCAGTCTTTTACTGCAGAATATTTCAATTACTTCTTTTTTTTTAAATATAATTTATTTTATTATCATTAATTTACAATTACATGTGCAATATTACGATTATTAAACTACCCCTTCATCAGGTCCCCCCCACCAACCCCATTACAGTCACTGTCCATCAGTGTAGTGAGATGCTATAGAATCACTACTTGTCTTCTCTGAGTTGTACTGCCCTCCCCGTGCCCCCCCAACATTACATCTGCTAATCGTAATGCCTCTTTTTCCCTCTTATCCCTCCCTTCCCGCCCATTTTCCCCAGTCCCTTTCCCTTTGGTAACTATTAGTCCGTTCTTGGGTTCTGTGAGTCTGCTGCTGTTTTGTTCCTTCAGTATTTTTTCTTTGTTCTTATACTCCACATATGAGTGAAATCATTTGATACTTGTCTTTTTTCGGCTTGGCTTATTTCACTGAGCATAATACCCTCTAGCTCCATCCATGTTGTTGCAAATGGTAGGATTTGTTTTCTTCTTATGGCTGAATAATATTCCATTGTGTATTTGTACCACATCTTCTTTTATCCATTCATCTACTGATGGACACTTAGGTTGCTTCCATTTCTTGGCTATTGTAAATAGTGCTGCAATAAACATAGGGGTGCATCTGTCCTTTTCAAATTGGGCTGCTGCATTCTTAGGTTAAATTCCTAGGAGTGGAATTCTGGGTCAAATGGTATTTCTATTTTGAGTTTTTTGAGGAACCTCCATACTGCTTTCCACAATGGTTGAACTAATTTGCAGTCCCACCAGCAGTGTAGGAGGGTTCCCTTTTCTCCACATCCTCGCCAACATTTGTTGTTGTTTGTATTTTGGATGTTGGCCATCCTCAATGGTGTGAGGTGATATCTCATTGTGGTTTTAATCTGCATTTCTCTGATGATTAGCGATGTGGAGCATCTTTTCATGTGCCTGTTGGCCATCTGAATTTCTTCTTTAGAGAAGTGTCTATTCATGTCCTCTGCCCATTTCTTAATTGGATTATTTGCTTTCTGTTTGTTAAGGTGCATGAGTTCTTTATATATTTTGGATGTCAACCCTTTATCAGATACGTTTTTTATGAATATATTCTCCCATACTGTAGGATGTCTTTTTGTTCTACTGATGGTGTCCTTTGCTGTACAGAAGCTTTTCAGCTTGATATAGTCCCACTTGTTCATTTTTGCTTTTGTTTCCCTTGCCCGGGAGATATGTTCATGAAGAAGTTGCTCATGTTTATGTCCAAGAGATTTTTGCCTATGTTTTTTTCTAAGAGTTTTATGGTTTCATGACTTACATTCAGGTCTTTGATCCACCTTGAGTTTACCTTTGTGTATGGGGCTAGACAGTAGTCCAGTTTCATTCTCTTACATGTAGCTGTCCAGTTTTTCCAACACCAGCTGCTGAAGAGGCTGTCATCTCCCCATTGTATATCCAAGGCATTTTTATCAAATATTAATTGGTTGTATATGTTTGGGTTAATGTTTGGATTTTCTATTCTGTTCCACTGGTCTGTGGGTCTGTTTTTGTGCCAATACCAAATTGTCTTGATTACTGTGGCTTTGTAGTAGAGCTTGAAGTCAGGGAGTGTAATTCCCCCTGTTTTATTCCTCCTTCTCAGGATTGCTTTGGCTATTCGGGGTCTTTTGTGGTTCCATATGAATTTTAGAATTATTTGTTCCAGTTCACTGAAGAAAGCTGTTGGTAGTTTGATAGGGATTGCATTGAATCTGTAGATTGCTTTAGGTAGTATAGCCATTTTGACAATATTCATTCTTCCTAGCCAAGAGCATGGGATGCATTTCCATTTGTTAGTGTCCTCTTTAATTTCTCTTAGGAGTGTCTTGTAGTTTTCAGAGTACAGGTCTTTCACTTCCTTCGTTAGGTTTATTCCTAGGTATTTTATTCTTTTTGATGCAATTGTGAATGGAATTGTTTTTCTGATTTCTCTTTCTGATAGTTCATCATTAGTGTATAGGAAAGCAACAGATTTCTGTGTGTTAATTTTGTATCCTGCAACTTTGCTGAATTCAGATATTAGTTCTAGTAGTTTTGGAGTGGAGTCTTTAGGGTTTTTTATGTACAATATCATGTCATCTGCAAATAGTGACAATTTGACTTCTTCTTTACCAATCTGGATGCCTTGTATGTCTTTGTTTTGTCTGATTGCTGTGGCTAGGACCTCCAGTACTATGTTGAATAACAGTGGAGAGAGTGGGCATCCCTGTCTTGTTCCCGATCTTAGATGAAAAGCTTTCAGCGTCTCGCCGTTAAGTATGATGTTAGCTGTGGGTTTGTCATATAGCCTTTATGATGTTGAGGTACTTGCCGTCTATACCCATTTTGTTGAGAGTTTTAATCAGGAATGGATGCTGAATTTTGTCAAATGCTTTTTCAGCATCTATGGAGATGATCATGTGGTTTTTGTTCTTCTTTTTGTTGATGTGGTGGATGATGTTGATGGATTTTCGAATGTTGTACCATCCTTGCATCCTTGGGATGAATCCCACTTGATCATGGTGTATGATCCTCTTGATGTATTTTTGAATTCGGTTTGCTAATATTTTGTTGAGTATTTTTGCATCTACGTTCATCAGGGATATTGGTCTGTAATTTTCTTTTTTGGTGAGGTCTTTGCCCGGTTTTGGTATTAGAGTGATGCTGGCTTCATAGAATGAGTTTGGAAGTATTCCCTCCTCTTCTATTTTTTGGAAAACTTTAAGGAGAATCGGTGTTATTTCTTCTCTATATGTCTGGTAGAATTCAGAGGTGAATCCATCAGGCCGAGGGGTTTTGTTCTTGGGTAGTGTTTTGATTACCAATTCGATTTCGTCACTGGTGATTGGTCTGTTTAGTTTTTCTGTTTCTTGCTTGGTCAGTCTTGGAAGGTTGTATTTTTCTAAGAAGTTGTCCATTTCTTCTATGTTTTCCAGCTTGTTAGCATATAGATTCTCATAATATTCTCTTATGATTCTTTGTATTTCTGTGGGGTCTGTCGTGATTTTTCCTTTCTCATTTCTGATTGTGTTTATGTGTGTAGATTCTCTTTTTCTCTTAATGAGTCTGGCTAGGGGTTTATCTATTTTGTTTATTTTTTCAAAGAACCAGCTCTTGGTTTTATTGATTTTTCTATTGTTTTATTCTTCTCAATTTTATTTATTTCTTCTCTAATCTTTATTATGTCCCTCCTTCTGGTGACTTTGGGCCTCATTTGTTCTTCTTTTTCCAATTTCAGTAATTGTGTCTTTAGACTATTCATTTGGGAATGTTCTTCCTTCTTTAAATAGGCCTGGATTGCAATATACTTTCCTCTTAGAACTGCCTTTGCTGCGTCCCACAGAAGTTGTGGCTTTGTGTTGTTGTTGTCATTAGTCTCCATATATTCTTTGATTTCTGTTTTGATTTGGTCGTTAACCCATTGATTAATTAGGAGAGTGTTGTTAAGTCTCCATGTATTTGTGAGCCTTTTTGATTTCTTTCTAAAATTTATTTCTAGTTTTATACCTTGGTGATCTGAGAAGTTGGTTGGTAGGATTTCAATATTTTTGAAATTACTGAGGTTCTTTTTGTGGCCTAGTATGTGGTCTATTCTGGAAAATGTTCCATGTGCACTTGAGAAGAATGTGTATCCTGTTGCTTTGGGTGTAGAGTTCTGTAGATGTCTGTTAGGTCCATCTGTTCTAGTGTGTTGTTCAGTGCCTCTGTGTCTTTACTTATTTTCTGTCTGGTTGATCTGTCCTCTGGAGTGAGTGGTGTGTTGAAGTCTCCTAAGATGAATGCATTGCTGTCTATTTCCTCCTTTAATTCTGTTAGTATTTGTCTCACATATGCTGGCGCTCCTGTGTTGGGTGCATATATATTTATAATGGTTATATCTTCTTGTTGGACTGACCCCTTTATCATTATGTAATGTCCTTCTTTATCTTTTGCTACTTTCTTCGTTTTGAAGTCTATTTTGTCTGATACAAGTACTGCAACACCTGCTTTTTTCTCTTTGTTGTTTGCATGAAATATCTTTTTCCATCCCTTCATTTTAGTCTGTGTATATCTTTGGATTTGAGGTGAGTTTCTTGTAGGCAGCATATAGATGGGTCTTGCTTTTTTATCCATTCTGTTACTCTGTGTCTTTTGATTGGTGCATTCAGTCCATTTACATTTAGGGTGATTATTGATAGGTATGTACTTATTGCCATTGCTGGCTTTAGATTCGTGGTTACCAAGGGTTCAAGGGTTGCTTCTTTACTATCTAACAATCTAACTTAACTTTCTTGTTAAGTTATTGTAAACACAGTCTGATGTTTCTTTATTTCTCTCCCTTCTTATTCCTCCTCCTCCATTCTTTCTATAATAGGTGTTTTATTCTTTGCCTTTAGTTAGTATTTGGATGGTCTGCTTTCTTTGCTATGATTTTTTTTCTCTGGTGACATCTTTTTAGCCTTAGGTGTGCTTCCATCTAGAGCAGTCCATTTAAGATATCCTGTAGTGGTGGTTTATGAGAGGCAAACTCTCTCAACTTTTGTTTATCTGGAAATTGTTTAATCCCTCCATCATATTTAAATGATAATCGTGCTGAATACAGTATTCTTGGTTCGAGGCCCTTCTGTTTCATAATGTTAAATATATCATGTCATTCTCTTCTGGCCTGTAAGGTTTCTGTTGAGAAGTCTGATGATAGTCTGATGGGTTTTCCTTTGTAGGTGATCTTTTTTCTCTCTCTAGTTGCCTTTAATACCCTGTCTTTATCTTTGATCTTTGCCATCTTAATTATTATGTGTCTTGGTGTTTTCTTCCGTGGGTCCCTTGTGCTGGGAGATCTATGAGCTTCGGTGGACTGCGAGACTACTTCCTTCCCCAGCGAGGGAAAGTTTTCAGCAATTATTTCTTCAAAGACACTTTCTATCCCTTTTTCTCTTCTTCCTCTGGTACTCCTATAATGCGAATATTGTTCCGTTTGGATTGGTCACACAGTTCTCTTAATATTCTTTCATTCCTAGAAATCCTTTTATCTCTCTGCCTCAGCTGCTCTGTATTCCTGTTCTCTGTTTTCTATTCCATTAACAGTCTCTTGCATCTCATCCATTCTGCTGTTAAGCCCGTTGATCGCTTGTCTGATTTCTGTATTGTCTTTCCTCAGTTCCCTCACTTCCTCCCTCAGCTCTTGCACATTTCTCTGTAGGTCCATCAGCATGGTTAAGACTTTTATTCTAAATTATTTTTCAGGGAGGCTGTGCATTTCCATCCCTTCAGACTCCCTCTCTGGGGTTGTCTGGTTGATTTTGGTCTGAACCATATTCCTCTGTCTTTTCATGGCTATATAATTGGTCACTGATAGCTGCCACGTATGTCAGCTGGGCTCTTTAAGACTTTAAAAAGAGAAGAAAAAAAAAGAGAAAAAGAAAAAAAGAAAGAAAGAAAGAAAGAAAAAAGAAAAAACAAAAAGAAAACAAAAAACAAAAAAAACAAAAAAAATGCCCACTGGACGTAGATTCTGTGGGAATGCTCTAGGTGGCGCTATTGCCCCACTATTCCACAGCTGTGACTGTGCTGCTCCGCAGGGCCCTTTATCGCTCTGGCAGGGGTGGGAACGAATAGGAGGCTGTTGATCTCAGTGAGAAGTGTTAAGTATGGCTACGCTTCCTCAGTCGCCAGCTAAGGCGTCTGAAACTCCCCAGGACTCCCAGCCTGCTGGGCTGAGTGTGCTGGGGCGATCCGGCTCCTCCGCTGGGCTCCTGTCTCTTTAAGACCGCTGAGGAAAGCGCGCACTTTTTTTTTCCTTCCCGGAGCCGGCTGCAAGCCCCCTGGCGCGTTCCCCGCTCAGATCCTGCCCCTCTGTCTCTCCAATCTCCGCTGCACTGCGCAATGTGGGTCAGCGCTCCCCGCGCAGATCACCGGGGCTGGCTACTTCGCGGGGTGCACTTCCACTCCCTCCCGGCTCTGAATCCTCTCCTCCCGCCGGTGCGCTGGGGTGGGGGAGGGCTCGGGTCCCGCCGGGTCGCGGCTCCGTATCTTACCCGCCTCTTGGGGTGCCGAGTCCTCTCGGGTGTAGCTGCACGCTGTGCGCTTTCCTGTGTATTCTCGTCTCTCTTTTAGGAATAGATGTATTTTCTGTGTTTTCGTAGATAAATATAGTGTTGGGAGGAGATTTCTGCCGCCCTGCTCACACCGCCATCTTCCTGGAAGTCTGTATCTCACAGGTTTTAGTGCATCTCCGTGTTCAGGCTCCTTCAGGAGGCGGCGGTGTTCATTCTCCCCATCTCATCACAGGCCTATTTCAATTACTTCTATCAAAAATATTTTAAAAGGATTTCAGTGATGAAGATCCTTGGACATAAATCTTTACATATGTTGCTTGATCTTCTCTTCCAAAAAAATTCTAGGCATAGCATTTCTGGATCATATTTTTAAGACTTTTAATCACCTCCTACATTATATGAAGCCCTTGCTTGCCAGTACTTATATTATTATTATTTAAATCATTGCCAAACTGGAGGTATAAAAATTTATCTTTTTTCCTAAAAGTAGAAGAGGAGGGAATACTCCCAAACTCATTCTAGGAGGCCAGCATCACTCTAATACCAAAACCGGGCAAAGACACCACAAAAAAAGAAAATTACAGACCAATATCCCTGATGAACATAGATTTTAAAATGCTCAACAAAATATAAGCAAACCGAATTCAAAAATACTTCAAAAAGATCATCTATCATGATCAAGTAGGATTTATTCCAGGGATGCAAGGATGGTACAACATTCGAAAATCCATCAACATCATCCACCACATCAACAAAAAGAAGGACAGAAACCACATGATCATCTCCATAGATGGTGAAAAAGCATTCGAAAAAATTCAACATCCATTCATCATAAAAACTCTCAACAAAATGGGTATAGAGGGCAAGTACCTCAACACAATAAAGGCCATATATGACAAACCTACAGCCAACATTATACTTAATAGCGAGAAGCTGAAAGCTTTTCCTTTGAGATCGGGAACAAGACAAGGATGCCCAGTCTCCCCACTTTTATTGAACATAGTACTGGAGGTCCTAGCAATGGAAACCAGACAACGCAAAGAAATAAAAGGCATCCAGACTGGCAAGGAAGAAGTTAAACTGTCCCTGTTTGCAGATGACATGATATTGTACAGAAAAAATCCTAAAGAATCCATTCCAAAACTACTAGATCTAATATATGAATTCAGCAAAGTTGCAGGATACAAAATTAATACACAGAAATCTGTTGCTTTACTATACACTAATGATGAGGTAACAGAGAAAGCAGGAAAACAATTCCATTCACAACTGCATTAAAAAGAATAAAATACCTAGGAATAAACCTAACCAAGGAAGGGAAGGACCAATACTCTGAAAACTACTAGACACTAATGAGAGAAATTAAAGAAGATACCAATAAATGGAAACACATCCCATACTCATGGATAGGAGGAATTAATATTGTCCAAATGGCCATCCTGCCTAAGCAATTTACAGATTCAATGCAATCCCTATCAAAATACCAACAGCATTCTTCAATGAACTGGACCAAATAGTTCTAAAATTCATATGGAACCACAAAAGACCCAAAAGACCAAAGCAATCCTAAGAAGGAAGAATAAAGCAGGGGAGATTACACTCTCTGACTTCAAGCTCTACTACAAAGCCACAGAAATCAAGACAATTTGGTACTGGCACAAGAATAGACCCACACACCAGGGGAACAGACTAGAGAGACCAGATATAAACCCAAGCATATATGGTCAATTAATATATGATAAAAGAGCCATGGATAAACAATGGGGAAAGAACAGCCACTTCAACAGCTGGTGCTGGCAAAACTGGACAGCTACATGTAAGAGAGTGAAAATGGATTACTGTCTAACCCCATACACAAAAGTAAACTGAAAATGGATCAAAGACCTGAATGTAAGTCATGAAACCACAAAACTCTTAGAAGAAAACACAGGCAAAAATATCTTGAATATAAACATGAACAACTTTTTCCTGAATGTATCACCCTGGGCAAGGGAAACAAAATAAAAAATGAACAAATGGGACTATATCTTTCTAAAAATCTCTGTACAGCAAAGGACATTATCAGCAGAACAAAAAGGCATCCTATGGTATGGTAGAATATATTTGTAAATGACATAATGACAAGGGGTTAATATCCAAAATATATAAAGAACTCACAAGGCTCAACACACAAAAAGCAAATACCCCTATTAAAAAATGGGCAGAATATCTGATGAGACAATTCTCTGAAAAGAAATTCAGATGGCCAACAGGCACATGAAAAGATGCCCCACATCGATAATTATCAGGGAAATGCAAATTAAAACCACAATGAGAACCACCTCACGCCAGTTAGGATGGCCAACATAGAAAAAACTAGGAACAACAAGTGCTGTTGAGGATGCAGAGAAAGCGGAACCCTCCTACACTACTGGTCAGAATGTAAACTAGTTCAACCATTGTGGAAAGCAGTATGGAGGTTTCTCAAAAAACTAAAAATAGAAATATCATTTGACCAGGACCCAGGAATTCCACCTCGAGGAATTTACCCTAATTATGTAGGATCCCAGTTTCAAAAAGACATATGCACTGCTATGTTTATCACAGCATTATTTACAGTAGCCAAGAAATGGAAGCAATCTAAGTGTCTATCAGTAAATGAATGGATAAAGAAGAGGTGGTACATATACACATGGAATATTATTCAGCCATAAGAAGAAAACAAATCTGGAGAGGATTAAAGATGGTGGCATGAGAGGTAAGACAGAGGCTTCCTGCTAAAACGGCATATAATATGAAAATATAATTAATACAACTAATCCTGAAAGAGCAACAAGAAAGAGGACTCTGCCAGACAGAATACACCTGGGGAAAAGCACAGACCTCACGGAAAAGGGTAATGTACTAAGCTGTGGCCCAGCGGGACCCAAGCCCTTCCCCTAGCCCAGCTCACTGGCAGGAGGAAGAGGACCAGAGCAGGGAGGGAGTGGAGATCTGGGACTGCTGAATACCTAACTCTGTAGATCTGCTCTGGAGCACAAGCCTACATTTCATTGTGCTTGCATGGTAATCTTGTGATTAGGAGGTTGGAAAGGTGAGACAGGCAGGATTCCTGGAGTGACTGAGATTCCAACCGCTTGCGGAAAGCAGGGATCCATATCAAGCTGCTCTGGGACAACAGAAAGGCAGGCAGTCGGAAAGACTTCCTAACAAGCAAGCCCTTAGCAAGAAGGCTGCTAAAGGGGCAAGGATTGCACAGAGCTTACTGCTCAGGAGAAAGGACAGGTAGACAAAATTGTCTGGGTGCACTCTGCCCAGCAGGTTGGGAGCTTTCACGTTCCTCAGGTGCTCCAACTCCCTGGCTGGCTACACAGCTCCAAGGACCCCTTCGGTGATACGCAGTCTACTGCACCTTTCTTCCAGCCAGCCCCACCTGGCTGGCAACCCAGCAAACCCTACGTTGGTGTTAGGCCAGCCAGAGGGACTCAGGAATGAATTCCGGTTGGAGATCCAATCATTGAAGAGCACAATGGAGGGTATTAAAAGCAGATTAGATACGGTGGAGGAGATGATAAATGAAATGGAAACTAGAGAAGACGAATACAAAAAAGATAAGGCACAGAGAGAGAAAAGGATCTCTAAGAATGAAAGAATATTGAGAGAACTGTGTGACCAATCCAAACGGAAAAATATTCGTATTATAGAGGTACCAGAAGAAGAAGAAGAGAGAAAAAGGGATAGAAAGTGTCTTGAAGGAGGTAATTGCTGAAAACTTCCCCAATCTGGGGAAGGAGATAGTGTCTCAGGCATGGAGATGCACAGATCTCCCAACACAAGGGACCCAAGGAAGACAACCCCAAGACATAGTAATTAAAATGGCAAATATCAAAGATAAGGACAGACTATTAAAAGCAGCCAGAGAGAGAAATAAGATCACATACAAAAGAAAGCCCATCAGGCTATCGTCAGACTTCTCAGCAGAAACCTCACAGGCCATGAGGGAGTGGCATGATATAGTTAATGCAATGAAGCAGAAGGGCCTTGAACCAAGATTACTGTATCCAGTAAGATTATCATTTTAATTTGAAGGAGGGATTAAACAATTCACAGATAAGCAAAAGCTGAGAGAATTTACCTCCCACAAACCATCTCTACAGTGTATTTTGGAGGGACTGCTATAGATGCAAGTGTTCCAAAGGTTTATAGCTGTCACCAGAGGTAATAAAACCACAGTTAAGAAAGTAGAATAGCTAATTACTCAGCAAAGGCAAAACTAAATTAACTATCCCCAAAGTCAATTAAGGGATAGACAAGAGTGCAGAATGTGATACCTAATATATATCGAATGGAGGAGGAAGAAAAAGGAGGAGAAAAAAAACAGAATCTTTAGATTGTGCTTGAAATAGCATATAAGACTTAAGTTAGACTCTTAGATAGTAAGGACGTTAACCTTGAACATTTCATAACCACGAATTTAAAGGGGGCAATGGCAATATGTACATACTTATTGATAATCACCATAAAACTAAATGGACTGAATGCACCAATCAAAAGACATACAGTCACTAAATGGATAAAAAAGCAAGAGCCAAAGTGCATACAACTGGAGACAAGAGCAGCCCTCATGGAAAAGGGTAATGTACTAAAGCTGTGGTCCTGCGGGATCCAAGCCCTTCTCCCACCCCAGCTCATCGGCAGGAGGAAGAGGACCAGAGCAGGGAGGGAGTGGAGATCCGGGACTGCTGAATACCTAACTCTGGAGATCAGCTCTGGGAGCACAAACCTACATTTCATGGTGCTTGCATGATACTCTCATAATTGGGGGGGGTGGAAAGCTAAAACAAGCAGAAATCCTGGCGAGACTAAGATTCCACCTGCTTGTGGAAAGCAGGGATCCATATCCAGCTGCTCTGGGACAAAAGAAAGACGGGAAGTCTGAGAGACTTCCTAACAAAGAAGCCCTTAGCAAGAGGGCTGCTACAGGGGCAAGGACTGCACAGAGCTTACTGCTCAGGAGAAAGGACATGTAGACAAAATTGTCTGGGTGCACTCTGCCCAGCAGATTGGGAGCTTTCATGACCTTCAGGTGCTCTAGCTCCCTGGCTGCCTACACAGCTCCAAGAACCCTTTCTGTGACAAGCAGACTAGTGTGCCTTTTTCCTGGCCAGCCCCACTGGGCTTGCAAACCGGGAAACCCTACCCTGGCATTAGGCCAACCAGAGGGAAGATCTGTCTACAGCAACTAAAAACGAAAAGCACAGAGGCTTATACCTGTGTGCTTGGCCCATTGGTTCAGGCAGTGGAGACAGGTATAGCAGCCAGGAACCAGGAAACAGCTCTTTCTCTCCTGAGGCACCAATACCACTCCCCTACAATTCACGACATTGCTTCAAGGGCTGAGCAGCTCCAGAGAGCAGTGCTTTTGGGCACTAGAGGGCGCCATACACAACCATGAAATACCAAAGGAACCTGGTACAGAGTGAAATTATTAATACAACTCCTGAGAAAGATTTAAATGATATGGACCTCATGACTCTCCCTGAAAGGGAGTTCAAAATAAAAATCATTAACATGCTCATGGGGGTACGGAAAGATATTCAAGGACTCAGGAATGAATTCTGGTCGGAGATCCAATCATTGAAGAGCACAATGGACGGTATTAAAAGCAGATTAGATACAGTGGAGGAGACGATAAATGAAATAGAAACTAGAGAAGAGGAATGGAAAGAAGCAGAGGCACAGAGAGAAAAAAGAATCTCTAAGAATGAAAGAATATTGAGGGAAATGTGCGACCAATCCAAACGGAACAATATTTGCATTTTAGGGGTACCAGAAGAAGAGAGAGAAAAAGGGATAGAAAGCGTCTTTGAGGAGGTGATTGCTGAAAAATTCCCCAATCTGGGGAAGGAGACAGTATATCAGGCCATAGAGGTGCACATATCTCCCAACACAAGGGACCCAAGGAAGAAAACACCAAGACATATAGTAATTAAAATGGCAAAGGTCAAGGATAAGGACAGACTATTAAAAGCAGCCAGAGAGAGAAATAAGATCACATACAAAGGAAAACCGATCAGGCTATAATCAGACTTCTCAACAGAAACCTTACAGGCCAGAAGAGAATAGCATGATGTATTTAATGTAATGAAGCAGAAGGGCCTTGAACCAAGATTACTTTATCTGGCAAGATTATCATTTAAATTTGAAGGAGGGATTAAACAATTCCCAAATAAGCAAAAGCTGAGAGAATTTACCTCCCACAAACCATCTCTACAGTATATTTTGGAGGGACTGCTATAGATGGAAGTGTTCCTATGGTTTAATAGCTGTCACCAGAGGTAATAAAACCACAGTAAAGAAAATAGAACAGCTAATTACTAAGAAAATGCAAAATTAAATTAACTATCCCCAAAGTCAATCAAGGGATAGACAAACAGTACAAAATATGATACCTAATATATAAAGAATGGAGGAGGGAAAAAAAAGCAAACAAAAAAAGAACCTTTATATTGTGTTTGTAATAGCATATTAAGTGAGTTGTTAGACTCTTAGATAGTAGGGAAGTTAACCTTGAACCTTTGGTAACCACGAATCTGAAGCCTGCAATGCCAGTAAGTACATACCTATCCATAACCACCCTAAATGTAAATGGAATGAATGTACTAATGAAAAGACACAGAGTAACTTAAGAGATAAAAAACCAAGACCCATCTATATTCTGCCTTCAAGAGACTCACTTTAAACCCAAAGAAATACACAGACTAAAAGTGAAGGGATGGAAAAAGGTATTTCATGCAGCTAATACAGAGAAGAAAGCAGGAGTTGCAGTACTTATATCAGACAAAATAGACATCAAAACAAAGTCACAAGAGACAATGAAGGACATTACATAATGATAAAAGGGTCAATCCAACAAGAGGATATAACCATTATAAATATCTATGCACCCAACACAGGAGCTCCTACATATGTGAAACAAATACTAACAGAATGAAAGGGCGAAATAGACTGCAATGCATTCATTCTAAGATACTTCAACACACCACTCACTCTGAAGGACAGATCAACCAGACAGAAAATAAGTAAGGAGAAAGAGGCACTGAACAACACATTAGAACAGATGGACCTAACAGACATCTACAGAACTCTACACCCACAAGCAGCAGAATACACATTCTTCTCAAGTACATATGGAACATTTTCAAGAATAGATCATATACTAGGCCACAAAAAGAGCCTCAGTAAATTCAAAAAGATTGAAATTGTACCAAAAAGCTTCTCAGACCACAAAGGAATGAAATTAGAAATGAATTACACAAAGAAAATTAAAAATCCCACAAACACATGGAGGCTTAACAACATGCTCCTAAATAATCAATGGATCAATGACCAAATAAAAAACAGAGATCAAGCAATATATGGAGACAAATGTCAACAATCAACACCGCAAAATCTCTGTGATGCAGCAAAGGCTGTGCTAAGAGGAAAGTATATTGCAATACAGGCCTACCTCAGGAAAGAAGAACATTCCCATATGAGCAGTCTAAACTCACAATTAATGAAACTAGAAAAAGAAGAACAAATGAGATCCAAAGTCAGTAGAAGAAGGGACATAATACAGATTAGAGCATAAATAAATAAAATCAAGAAGAATAAAACAATAGAAATGATCAATGAAAGCAAGAGCTGGTTCTTCGAGAAAATAAACAAAATAGATAAACCCCTAGCCAGACTTAACAAGAAAAAAAGAGAGTCTACTGACATAAACAGAATCAGAAATGAGAAAGGAAAAGTCACTACTGATACCACAGAAATAGAAAGAACTATTAGAGAATACTATGAAAAATTATATGCTAATAAACTGGATAACCTAGAAGAAATGGACAACTTTCTAGAAAAATACAACCTTCCAAGGCTGACCCAGAAAGAAACAGAAAATCTGAACAGACCAATTACCAGCAATGAAATTGAACTGGTAATCAAAAACCTACCTAAGAACAAAATGTCTGGACCAGATGGCTTTACCACTGAATTTTATCAAAGATTTACTGAAGACCCAATACCCATCCTCCTTAAAGAATACTTCGAAACTCATTCCATGAGGCCAGCATCACTCTAATACCAAAACCAGGCAAAGACACCACAAAAAAAGAAAACTACAGGCCAATATCTCTGATGAACATAGATGCAAAAATACTCAACAAAATATTAGCAAACAGAATTCAAAAGTACATCAAAAGGATCATCCATCATGATCAAGAAGGATTTATTCCAGGGATGCAAGGAGGGTTCAACATTCGAAAATCCATCAACATCATCCACTACATCAACAAAAATAAGGACAAAAACCACATGATCATCATAGATGCTGAAAAAGCATTCAACAAAATTCAACATCCATTCAGGATAAAAACTCTCAACAAAATGGGTACAGAGGGAAAATACCTCAACATAATAAAGGCTATATATGACAAACACACAGCCAACATTATACTTAACAGCAAGAAGCTGAAAGCTTTTCCTTTAAGATTGGGAACAAGACAAGGATGCCCACTCTCCCCACTTCTATTCAACATAGTACTGGAGGTCTTAGCCATGGCAATCAGACAGCACAAAGAAATGAAAGGCATCCAGATTGGCAAGGAAGAAGTCAAACTGTCCCTGTTTGCAGATGACATGATACTGTACATAAAAAACCCTAAAGAATCCACTCCAAAACTACTAGATCTAATATCTGAATGGAGCAAAGTTGTAGGATACAAAATTAATACAGAGAAATCTGTTGCATTCTTATACACTAACAATGAACTAGCAGAAAGAGAAACCAGGAAAACAGTTCCATTCCCAGTTGCATCAAAAAGAATAAAATACCTAGGAATAAACCTAACCAAGGAAGTGAAAGACCTATACTATGAAAACTACAAGACACTCATGAGAGAAATTAAAGAAGATATCAATAAGTGGAAACACATGCCATGCTCATGGATAGGAAGAATTAATATTGTCAAAATGGTCAGCAGTCTACAGATTCAATGCAATTCCTATCAAAATACCAACAGCGTTTTTCAACGAAGTAGAGAAAATCATTCTAAAATTCATAAGGAACCACAAAAGAACCCAAGTAGCCAAAGCATTCCTGAGAAGGAAGAATGAAGCTGGGGGGATTATGCTCCCCAACTTCAAACTTTACTACAAAGCCACAGTAGTCAAGACAATTTGGTACTGGCACAAGAACAGACCCATAGACCAATGTAACAGACTAGAGAGCCCTGATATAAACCCAATCATATATGGTCAATTAATATATGATAAAGGAGCCATGGACAAACAATGGGGAAATGACAGCCTCTTCAACAGTTGATGTTGGAAAAACTGGACAACTACATGCAAGAGAATGAAACTGGATTATGGTTTAACCCCATACACAAAAGTAAACTCGAAATGGATCAAGGACCTGAATGTAAGTCATGAAACCATAAAACTCTTGGAAGAAAACATACGCAAAAATCTCCTGAATGTAAGCATGAATGAATTCTTACTGAACGCATCTCCTCGAGCAAGGGAAACAAAAGTAAAAATGAACTCATGGGACTACATCAAACTAAAAAGTTTCTGTTCAGCAAAGGACACCATCAGCAGAACAAAAAGGCATCCAACAGTATGGGAGAATATATTTGTACATGACATATCCAACAAGGGGTTAACATATAAATATAAATATAAAAAGAACTTGCATGCCTCAACACCCAAAAAGCAAATAACCCCATTAAAAAATGGGCACAGGATATGAAGAGAGAGTTCTCCAAAGAAGAAATTCAGATCGTCAACAGACAATTGAAAAGATGCTCCACATCACTAATCATCAGGGAAATGCAAAATAAAACCACAATGAGACATCACCTCACAGCAGTAAGGATGGCCACCATCCAAAAGACTAAGAACAACAAACGCTGGCGAGGATGCGGGGAAAGGGGAACCCTCTTACACTGCTGGTGGGAATGTAAGCTAGTTCAACCATTGTGGAAAGCAATATGGAGGTTCCTCAAAAAACGAAAAATAGAAATACCATTTGACCTCAGAATCCCACTCCTTGGAATTTACCCAAAGAATACAACTTCTCAGATTCAAAAAGACATATGCACCCCTTTGTTTATCGCAGCACTTTTTACAATAGCCAAGATATGCAAGCAACCTAAATGTCCATCAGTATATGAATGAGTAAAGAAGGTGTTGTACATATACACAGTGGAATACTATTCAGCCATAAGAAAGAAACAAATCGTGCCATTTGCAACAACATGGATGGAGTTGGAGGATATTATGCTCAGTGAAATAAGCCAGGCGGAGAAAGACAAGTGGCAAATGATTTCCCTCATTTGTGGACTATAACAATGAAGCAAAACTGAGGGAACAAAATAGTAGCAGACTCAGAGACTCCAAGAAGGAACTAGTGGTTACCAAAGGGGAGGGGTGTGGGAGGGTAGGTGGGGAGGGTGGGAGAAGGGGATTGTTGGGTATTATGTTTAGAACACATGGTGTGGGGAATCACGGGGTAAACAGTGTAACACAGAGAAGGCAAACAGTGAATCTGTGTCATCTTACTACACTGATGGACAGTGACTGAATTGGGGTATGAGTGGGGAGTTGATAATATGGCTAAATGTAGTAACCACATTGTTTTTTCATGTGAAACCTTCATAAGTGTGTATATCAACAATACCTTAATAAAAAAAAAGGCAAGAGCCTTCTATATTCTGCCTGCAAGAGACTCATTTTAAACCCAAAGATATACACAGACTAAAAGTGAAGGGATGGAAAAAGATGTTTCATGCAACCAATAGGGAGAAAAAAGCAGGAGTTGCCATACCTGTATCAGACAAAATAGACTTCAAAACAAAGAATGTCAAAAGAGACAAAGAAGGACATTACATAGTGATAAAAGGATCAATCCAACAAGAAGATATTGAAATTATACCTGTCTATGCACCCGACAAAGGTGCACCTACATATGTGAAACAAATACTAACAGAATTAAAAGGCAAAATACAATGCAAGACATTCATTCCAGGAGACTTCAACACTCCACTGAGTTTGAAGGACACATCAATGTGACAGAAAATAAGTAAGGACACAGAGGCACTAAACAACACATTAGAACAGATGGAACTAACAGACATCTACAGAACTCTACACCCAAAAGCAGCAGATTACAAATTCTTCTCAAGTGCACATGGAACATTTTCAAGAATAGATCATATACTAAACCACAATAAGGGCCTCAGTAAATTCAAAATTATTGAAATTGTACCAACCAGTTTTTCAGACCACAAAGGTATGAAACGAGAAAAAAATTACGTAAAGAAAATGAAGAATCCCACTAACACATGAAGGCTTCACAACATGCTCCTAAATAACCAATGGATCAATGACCAAATAAAAACAGACATCAGGGAACACATGGAGGCAAATGACAACAATAATTCAACACCGCAAAATCTGTGGAACCGAGCAAAGGATGTGTTAGGAGGAAAGTATATTGCAATATAGGCCTACCTCAGGAAAGAAGAACAATCCCATATGAACACCCTAAACTCACAATTAGTGAAACTAGAAAAGAAGAACAAATGAGACCCAAAGTCAGTAGAAGGAGGGACATAATAAAGATTAGAGCATAAATAAATAAAATCGAGAAGAATAAAACAATAAAAGAATCAATGAAAGCAAGATCGGCTTCTTTGAGAAAATAAACAAAATAGATAAACCCCTAGCCAGACTTATCAAGAAAAAAAGAGAGTCTACTCACATAAACAGAATCAGAAATGAGAAAGGAAAAATCACTACTGATACCACAGAAATAAAAAGAATTATTAGAGAATACTATGAAAAATTATACACTGAAAAACAGGATAACCTACAAGAAATGTACAACTTTCTAGAAAAATACAACCTTCCAAGGCTGACCCAGAAAGAAACAGAAAATCTGAACAGACCAATTACCAGCAATGAAATTGAACTGGTAATCAAAAACCTACCTAAGAACAAAATGCCTGCACCAGATGGCTTCACTGCTGTATTTTATCAAACATCTAGTGAAGACCTAATAGCCATTCTCCTTAAAGTTTTCCAACTAGTAGAAGAAGAGGGGATACTTCCAAACTCATTCTTTGAGATCAGCATCACTCAATACCAAAACCAGGCAAAGACACCAAAAAAAATAATTACAGACCAGTATCCCTGATGAACATAGATGCAAAAATACTCAACAAAATACTAGCAAACCGAATTTTAAAATACATCAAAAAGATCATCCATCATGATCAAGTGGGATTTATTCCAGGGATGCCAGGAAGGTAAACATTCGAAAATCCATCAACATCATACACCACATCAACAAAAAGAAGGACAAAAACCACCTGATGTTCTCCATAGATGCTGAAAAAGCATTTAACAAAACTCAACACCCATTCATGATAAAAACTCTCAACAAAATGGGTATAGAGGGTAAGTACCTCAACATAATAAACGCCATATATGACAAACCCAGAGCCAACATTATACTTAACAGCGAGAAGCTGAAAGCTTTTCCTTTAAGATCGGGAACAGGACAAGGATGCCAACCCTCCCCACTTCTATTCAACATAGTACTGTCGGTCCTAGCCATGGCATTCAGACAACACAAAGAAATAAAAGGAATCTAGATTGACATGGAAAAATTTAAACTGTCCCTTTTTGCAGATGACATGATATTGTACGTTAAAAAAACCTAAAATCCACTCCAAAACTACTAGATCTAATATCGGAATTCAGCAAAGTTGCGGGATACAAAATCAACACACAGAAATCGGTGGCATTCCTATACACTAACAATGAACTAGCAGAAAGAGAAATCAGGAAAACAATTCCATTCACAATTGCATCAAAAAGAATAAAATACCTAGGAATAAACCTAACCAAGGAAGTGAAAGATCTATACTCTGAAAACTACAAGACACTCATGAGAGAAGTTAAATAAGATACCAATAAATGCAAATACATCCCGTGGTCATGGACAAGAAGAATTAATATTACCCAAATGGCCATCCTGCCTAAAGCAATCTACAGATTCAATGCAATTTATATCAAAATACCAACAGGACTCTTCAAGAACTAGATAAAATCGTTCTAAAATTCATATGGGACCACAAAAGACCCGAATAGCCAAAGGAATCCTGGGAAGGAAAAATAAAGCTGGGGGGATTATGCTCCCCAACTTCAAACTCTACTACAAAGCCACAGTACTCAAGATAATTTGGTACTGGCACAAGAACAGACCCATAGACCAAAGGAACAGACTAGAGAGCCCTGATATAAATCCAACCGTATATGGTCAATTAATATATGATAAAGGAGCCATGGACATATAATGGGGGAAATGACAGCCTCTTCAATAGCTGGTGTTGGCAAAACTGGACAGCTACATGCAAGAGAATGAAACTGGATTATGTTTTAACCCCATACACAAGAGAAAACTTGGAGTGGATCAAAGACCTAAATGTAAATCATGAAACCATAAAACTCTTAGAAGACAATATAGGCAAAAGTCTCCTGAATATAAGCATGAGCAACTTCTTCCTGAACACATCTCCTCAAGCAAGGGAAACAAAAGCAAAAATGAACTCATGGGACTACTTCAAACTAAAATTTACTGTATGGCAAAGGACAACATGAACAAAACAAAAGGCACCAACAGTATGGGAGAATATATTTGTAAATGACATATCCAACAGGGGGTTAACATCCAAAATATATAAAGAAATTGCACACCTCAACACCCAAAAAGCAAAGAATCTGATTTAAAAAATGGGGAGAGGATATGAAGAGACAGTTCTCCAAAGAAGAAATTCAGATGGCCAACAGACACATGAAAAGATGCTCCACATGACTATAATCAGGGAAATGCAAATTAAAACCACAATGAGATATCACTTCACACCAGTAAGGATGGCCACCATCCAGAAGACTAAGAACAACAAATGGTGGTGAGGATGTGGAGAAAGGGGAACCCTCCTACACTGCTGGTGGGAATGTAAGCTAGTTCAACCATTGTGGAAAGCAATATGGAGGTTCCTCAAAAAACTAAAAATACAAATACCATTTGACCTGGGAATCCCACTCCTTGGAATTTACCCAAAAAATACAACTTCT